>CM056452.1:26190476-26790476 GCA_029783895.1 Triplophysa bombifrons
TGCTATTTAAAACCTGGCCTCATTACATTAGCAGTCTAAAACTGTTTTTGGAACAAACTCTGTGTCCCTATCTATGACAGATACACCAGTATGCCCATTTTGCATATGCAAATGATTGAATATTATGTAATACTACATTTAGATTTCCTAGTGACATCTAATAAAATGCAAAAAATAATATCACAGAAGCATCTGAGATCTTGCTTTGCCTTTGTGATGTTGCATAATGACAGTATTTCACTTCTTTAACATATCATTACATGTTGTCATATTGAGACAACTGAGATTCAGATGTGATCAGTCACATTTTTCCAACAATAATCCAGTTTTAAAACAGCATATCATATGTCAATTTGTGCTTCTTTTAAATTTTTGTGCATGTTTTTACTTCATTATGCAAAACGTTGACTCCATTCTCCACCATTGTGTTTTTAAACCATTCGACAATTCAGAGAGGATTTAATATGTTGTGTGCTTTGTATGATGCGAGTTATTATCTTGTGCTTGCGCTGTAGAACGCTTTATGCTTACATTTAAAGATAGTTGAAAGAACACACGCCATTTGTTTGGTGTGTCGATTTAAGACGGATGCCAACGTTACTCAGTATTCCCACAGTGTTGCGTTAGCAATGTACTGACCGCTGGCTTTCAGCACCCCAGCATGATCTCCCTTAAGATACTTGCCATCCTTTGTCTTAATGGCCACTTTATTATAATCACAGAACTCAAAGTGAAAGAAGACGGGCGTGTTACTACTGCTAACCACAGAACCGTCTGCCTCCACCATCCAATACTTCCCCACCGAGTCTGAGTGGAGAAATACAAAATCTTAAAATCTGCTTGACAATAATGAAGTCATTAAAACAAAATAGATTGTTTGTCTCACCGACCTCTTAGGGTGTAAGCATTGTTGTTGTTCTCTAATTGGAAGACGTCATAGGATGAGCGGTTGGAATCGAGGGTCCCGGTTCCTTGTTTGCGACAGCCTATAAAGCCGTGTTCCCCGCGCAGGACGATCAATGGTCTGTTGATGAGCTTCAACACAAACTCCTCATGCTCACCTAAAAGGTGGTAAAATCACACATATTTACAATCATTTTTCCTAATGTGGGTGTCAAGCTTACAAAAACAATCATAAAGGAATAATGTGTTCCATCTGTAAATTTATTATAAATTATGCAAGATTACTTCTTTTACAGTATTTTTGACAGCATTAATTGTATAGAAAACTTACAGCCAGGATGTTTTGCTAAATGCTTCATAAAAGTAAATGTATATGGGTTTGGAAGAACATGAAGTTGATTAAAACACTAACCTGCGGTGTCCACAGCGGCTGCCAGCTGTCCGTTTTTCTTGGCTGCCAGGTATTTCCCATTACTGGCCTTCAGTGCAACCTTTGACCCCTTCCACTCAAGGTCAAAGAAACAGTTGGATGCCCTGGTTAATAAAACGTGTACAGTCTGTTGAATTTAATCATTCAAAAATGTAAATTCTGAAATAAATATTCACATGATGGCATCAAGATGATTTTTTTTCAAGGAACCAGAAATGCCTTTTGCAAAATAAACCGTTTGATGCAACCTAAGAATTACTTTTGTTAGTTTATGTCCGTCAAATACACTTGGGCTGTTCCATTAACATGCCCTTGGCTTAGTTCTGCTTCATCTGGGCTTTTAAAGGAATGGTTCACCCAAAAATGAAAATTCTTGATGTTGATATTCTATCCATAACAGTAATCCATTCAGTCAGGCTTTTGAACCAACAAATGAATTTACTAAGTTTGAACATGTGTAGTCTTCGAAATATGATTAAAATATCACAGCAACCCCATAACAAATCCAAAAAAAACCTCACAAACCACATGGGCTACTTTTATGGTTTAGCGATTTGAAATAAATTCACATTTTGGGGTGACCTGGTCGTTTTTGTTAACCTTACTTGGAAGAGGCGGTACACTGGATGGCTCCACTAGGGGTGAGGCTCCAATACTTTCCACTGCAAGAGCGAAAGGCACATCGCTTTGTCTGGCTATCCATCTCCATCTGAAACACCTCCTGGTCTGACTCCTCATCCTGATTGGCTGATAAATCCACCCCTAAAACATTCAATCACAATGTGCTTTCAGCCTGCAGTCTATAACAGTGAAGTGTATACATTTCAACTTTTGGGAGAAACTGGGTACCACAAATAGAGAAAATGGAATTCTAGTCATAAATAAAATATAATCGTTTTAAAATCCTCTTTATAGATAGTTTTAAAAAATGTGGGAGAAAGATGATGTAATCTCTTCTGCATTAGCAATAACCAGCCAAACCTCGTGGCCGTTTTATTCAAAGAGCATTTCCATGCATATGAATTTAATTTAGGAAATGTGTCTATATTTTTATTCAAATTAACACGCTTGGCCAATATTTTGCAATGAATTATAAACATTTTCTTAATGATAATTCCATCCATACCCTGGCGCGTGGAAATGTTTCTCTCGTTGCTGGCCGTGAGCACTACCTGCCCGTGACTTTGCTCGAGGACAAAAAGCTCGTCTTTTCCGAGACGCGCGCTCCTGCCGGACTTCATGGTCCCGGTGGGTCCCGCGGGCGCAATGTATTTTCCCGTTGCATCGCGGAAAGCGACCTTACCAGCCCGAAACTCCAGCGTGAACCCGGTGGTGGTGTCCGGCTTGACCACCAGCGCGCCGCTGCACGCGAGAAAGCGATTGTCAGCGGTCTGCAGATGATAGCGGTGATCCAGGTACACGAGGGTGAGGAGCGAATCCACGCCCCACGGCACGTCCCGGTCCACGGAGAGCTCGTTGCGCTCGGACAGGTGCGCGTACCGTTTCCGCGCGATGCTGTATATGTTTACCTGCGGATGGACCGCCAGGTGCACGTTCCACTTCTCCGCGTGGGAGATGCTCTGCGCAAAGCACGAGATCCGGTCCTGGGTTCCACCCAGGTACCGCGAATGGGGCTCGGATTGCATTGACCACCGGCCGTCGTCGTGAGCGATGACGAGAAAGCGACAATCCGGGCCGGGTTTCTCGCTGTCCGCGGTCACGTTGCCATCCTTGTCGGTGGCGAGGTATCGACCCAGGTGGCTTTTGATGAACACGGCGTTGGAGTCTCCGTGATCCCCGGACTGAGAGAGGGTCCACACCTGCTTTTTCTTCATGGAGGTCGCAGACGCATTGATTTTAAAGCCGAATGTCTCCGCTGTGAGGTATTTGTTGTCGGCATTTATGAGGCCGAACCGAATCACCAAAATCTCGCCTAAGCCTTCAGAAGACATGGCCATGCTGTTAGGGCGTTACGGTTCTGTGAAAATTGGTAACTAGCGGTTCAGAGTGGGTGTGACAATGATACAGGATGGCGCGTAAGAGAGGATGCTGAGAGACAGAGAGATTCTGCAGAGTGAGAGAGAGACCGTGTGCGTTTCGTTTCAGAATGCGACAAGTAGGCTATAAATATAAAGTTGTTCTTATCTTTATTGTATATCTTTATTTTATTTCATACTTGTCGCAAAAAGTGACTTTACGCAGTAAAATGAACTGCAGACAAGCACCGTTATACTCACGTCAGCGTCTACTCTGTTGCTATGGGAAAAAAACACCTTCTCTAGTCTACACTTATATTTACATTATTTATCCATTTTAAATATGAATCAAATTGATAAATATTATAAGTAGGCCTATGTTAGTGTTAACAAAGGGAGATTTGTCTGTTGTAAAAACTTGCAGTTATAAACCGTGACCTTAATGGTTGAGTTAATTGAGTCGTATGAAATTATTTATTTGAAAAAAATGAAACATCGCAGGTTGATCTTTATAGAAATCAAGAGCAATATAGGCTACATGACAGATTAACCACAAATACCAAAAAACAATATACAAACAATAAAACATCATGTTTAAAATCATGATTTTATTGTGCATTTCTAATTCAAATCAAATTGCAGTTGGGTTGTTTTGATTTAGTAATATTAACTAACTAACACAATAAAAAACATAATGCATAAAAAAATTATATATATTATGTAAAAAAGGGGTTATCTCTTTTTGCAAATAAACTCTTCAGATATGTTCCATATTTGATTACATTTTGTCTTATGAATACCTTAATTTTACACTACAACTATTATAAAAAATATACTGCTTAAGGAGCAGAAACAATGTACAGAAAATGATAAAGTATGTGACTAATCAGTACCTGCCTGAGAACATACTATACGGAACCTGAGGTATTTATAACAATGAAAAATAAGTATTATGTCTGTGCACCCAAACATGTTCACTGTTCAGCTGAATTAAGAGAGGGTGAAGGAAACAGGAACTTGAAAAGGTTATTTTCAGGGCAAACAACAGCTTTCCTCTTCCTCTTCTAAAGGGCAGGATACTGAATGAGTCCAGATGTATATTAATCTTTTCATTAGTGTTGTCTGCACATCACATGAAAACATCGAGAAAAATTTCAAAGCGGTACAGTTATTGAATACATGACAATTTTCTTTTATAGATGTCACACCTCAACTCAACATGTAAAATGACACGTAAGAAAAATAAAATGTTTTTATTAAATTATCTTATTTCTTTTCATAATAATTAAAAATGCTTTTCCCATCTCATGATTTTGCGTTCTGATGACTTAAAGAATATCATTTGCAGGGTCCTTCCTTTAGAGAAGGGAAACGATAACAATCATTTTCAATTGTGTGGAAGATGAATTTGGATTAAGGCAAAGCATTGCACGTTACCATATTTACACTAAAGTGATGTGTTTCCCGAAAAGACAAAGCCTAAGTTCTCTAAAAAACTGTTAAGGTTGCCTTAAAAAATGGATAATAACAAGCTCCAGTGTTACTCCAGTGATAATCCAAACACTTAGCCCAAAGCTATACATTTTAGATTTGCCTTCAGATTCTGGGCTTCATCTGTAAAGGCAACCAATTAGGTCATTTAGTCAGATATTTAAACAATTTGCAGCAATTTATAAAAATATTGGTGTATTCCTGACCTTTTTTGGCTATTTGAGTGTTAAAGGGACAGTTTAACCATAAATAACAATCTTTTTATAATTTATTCACCCGCATATTGTTTAAAACCTTTGTATGACTGTTTTTACATTTGAACACAAAAGAAGATATTTTAAAGGAAATGTTTTTGTGTACACACAATGGATGTCAATTGAGGACGATGTTGTTTGGTTACCAGTGTTTTTCAAAATATCCTCCCTTGTGTTCTGCAGAAGAACAAAGACAGGTTTGTAATGACATGAGCGTGAATAAATTATGAGAGAATTTTCATTTTTGGGGAAACTATTCCTTTTAGCAAGGTTCAGGAATGCTCATTTAAAAAAATGTAGCACTCAACCAGATACCTAACAGTCAGAAACCAAAAAAGTCAGAAATATGGCTGGACTTTTTCATCCTGGAGTTCACCGAGGGTTTAATGCAAATTATCAGATCTCATCAGATACGCCCAAAGGTTAAAAGGCATCTTTGGAACCCTAGGACACAGTGTGTCATGAAGGTCACATTTCTTGCATAAATCTTAAATAAAACCTGGCTGTAACCTCACAGACTCAATAGCTCTCTCTGCTGATGACATTGTAAAAGTTAAATCACAAAAAAGAAATACATAACATACGAGAAGAAATTAACAAAAATTACAGATGTTTATCCTTTCATTAAAAAAATGACATCATTTATTTACCCGAAATTTGATATGATTTTCTTCTGTGAAAAAAAAAAGATATTTCGAGAAATGTCTCAGTGGTTTTATATCCATGCAATAGAAGTCAATGGAATCCAGTGTTATTTGGCTACAAGAGTTCTTCAAAATATCTTCTTTTGTGTTCTGTAGAATAAAACAAAGTCATATAGTCATACAAGTTTGAAATTACGTTTTTATCGAATTATGCTTTTAAAGCCAAATCAAATAAGTAGATTTAAACACTGATTTTTCAAAAGTTTTACAAAAGACTGCATTATAGCACACACAACATGATCAAAGATTGTTTTCTACTATTTCATGCATAGGAAAGGTCGCTATAGATGATGTTTTTGAAGACTTTGTGTGCAGGATAAGGTGAAAAGGTTGGTTTTTGTGCGTGTTCCAACACATATACATTCCTGAAATGACAGCCACCCGGGGACTACCTGCTTTTCCTTATTTAGTGTGTAAAATCAGGGAGCTCACCTGGTTCACACTGAGTGCACTGTGTTGCATTCGTTACTTCATGATAGTTTCCTATTTTACATTGTAGCCTAATTAGGGAATAAAATGTTTGATTCTACCCTGCTTTAAAAAAAAACGCCAAAAGCAATGTAGTACATCCATCAGAACTTACATTACATTACCTTACAAAAGTCAAGCTGAATTACCTCCAGTCAACTCTAGCGGATTTGGTTGTATTTCCATATTAGGAGTCTACCTGTTGCTGTTGCCTAGGGTGAGGTGCATCCATCAGTCCATCCTATCAGAGTTTTGCATATGAGTGTCTGTGTTACCTGTCACTGTTTCCATATAGGGTCCTCTGTCTGATGGGCGGAGACTTAATGTATCAGTACACCAACTACTATAGAAGGACATTTAATAGTATCTGTATAGTAAGTATATGTATAGTAATTGTATAGTGTTTCTACTCACTGGTATGTTGTACAGTAAGGGGCAAATGTAAGGTTTAAAATAGCAAAAGAAAAACAAACCGAACAATATGAAATGGTGAGAAAGGATATCATTCAAATACTCATTCAAACACTCATTTCCGCTTTAAGAGTCACATGACACAGCCATGGAGTTCCAAAGTACCATGTGACTCACTCAAAAATTACCTTATAAGGAGATTGGATGAAAATCTCTTAAAGGGGCACAACCTGTGAACAGTGTCTCTGTAAACAAGACACAACACAAAGGTTATCTAATAAAATTGGGTGGAATGACAGTTTGTGCTACTGTATGTTTTCTTCCATATAAGGGTGTATAGAGAAAATATATGTTTATGTATCTTATTTGTTCAAATAAAAATGCTGCTCATTATTGAATTAAAAACATGTATATACACAATTTATATAAATGTACAATTCAATTTACATGTTGAATAATTTTTTTTCAGAGTGGCCTGAAATATGCCTCATTCTACAAGAACACACAGGCTACCAACTGTGACTTCCTCTCAGATTTGTCACATTGCGCTGTAGTTGTAAGACTTGTCCTGTGTTGCTTTTCCTCTTCCTCTTTTTGTTTGAAACAACCTTATAAGGTCTTCAGTAATCTGCTGATGAAAGAAACACGATGGAAACCAAAACTGATCAAATACCATAATAAACACTGTATAGCACTACATATCAACACACCCCATCTCTTCACCCACAGATGATACTCACACATAAACGTGAGAACATTGATTTGATAAATAATGTGGCAATGAGGTGGAACTCTGACTCATTAACCTCTATGACTAACATTATCTTGAACTTCAGGTGTGGAATTAAGATGTTGAAATGCATGGTAGAGTCATGTGGGCCCTGTACATAAACAATCAAACTGTGTCTGTGTCAATGTGTGTTTTGGGTAAAGCCCACCCCAATGCATTGGATGTCATTGCAGTTAGAAGGACCAAACCCAAATGATGTTATCACAACTTTAGGTTTACAGTTGACAATTAGACACAAATTTGAACATTGGAATGTTAAATAGCTATTTAACATTTTGGTTGTCTAGTTTTGGTTTTGGTTTCAGTGCTGTATTGATGAGATAAGACAAGAAATGCAGAGTGATCAAACAGGCTTCTACATGTCCATGCATTCTTAAGGAAACACATACCGGGATTAGCACCGTTTTCGGCCCTCAGGCACCACACAAACAGGATTATATCCATGGTAGCCATAGTTCCAGTATAATAAAGTATTCCTTAAAAAGGTGATTTAGAATATTCCTCATTCTGTTATTTTAGCCACAATATTTTGTAATCGTACAAACATTCTATAAAGTAAATGCAAAGTGTACTATAATTTACCTTAAACCATAAAGAGCATATACAGTCGTGTCCAAAAGTGATGTCCAACTTTGGATAATTAACGTCTTTACCTTACATTTTATTTAAATATGTTACTAAATATATATTAAAAACCTTGCATTCATGTTGCATAGCTTTGCTTGGAGTGTAAACTGAAGCTCAGCTTTGAAAAGAATTAAAGGTCAACGCTTTGACAAAGCTCACTTTTGCAATGCATCCAAGGCCTATGAGACTGGCTACAAAACATTTCTAAACAAGTGGATCTTGCAAAATAATTGTGTCCAATAAACATTTTGAAAGCTTATGACTTTCTTCATTTTGTACACTGCTCTTCACGTTTTAAAGGTTTACTCTAACCTAAGGGGCCATTTAAAGCAGATACTGTACAAACGTGCCCCCCAGGCATAACTTTTGGCCACTACTGAATGCGGCGGGGAGGATGTGTGAAACGTAATCGGTTATGACGTACTACGCAAAAGCCGGGTTCACCGGAAGTGCTCCACAGCAAGCCCAGTGCAAGCGAAGCGATGGTCGTGGCTTTTCTGTAATCCCTATCGTTTGAATCAAACCGATTATAACTTTTGTATGCCAGAAATAGTCAGTTTGGGAGTGGCAGTGTCATGGACGACGATGCATAGGATTGACGTCAACCTGACAAGAAATCGTGTTTCGCATTCATTCCTGCACTGAGACAAGCATCCGTGTACAGAATGTGTACTTTCATGGTATTGCAAAATGCAAACGGGCCCAAATGATTGTGTACGAAGTGGCATGCGATTATAGGCGAATCGTGCATTATAAACGTTTTAATAATAATGTACAGTAAGTAAGCTGTCAGATCGGAATATCTTGAGACATTTTCTGGACTTGTTAAAGAGCCACGCCCACATTACTAACCTAACCTAAAACGACAAAACAGCAATAAAATAAATCATGAATGCACAGTCGAATCAAGTGTTTTTATAAGGTGGATCTTACTTTGTAATGCAACATGTCAAATAACTTGACCGGTGGTCAGCTCTTATATTGGTGGCATTACTGTTCTGCCAGTATTATGTACTTCAAATTTCATAACAAGCAGGTCAGATGATCGATTCTAGTAAATGTTTTAAAGAGTTCATGTATGTGCCAGTGTGCCCATATGTTGTAAAAGGCAACATGTCGTCTCATACGTGTATCCTGCGACTGCTGTACCCCGATTACGAATGCTATGAAATGAATGTAATTCATTAATTACAGGCAGTTGTGTTAGTTGTTCAATAGTTACATTATATTTACAAACGTAGCATTCGAGCATTCCACACACTAAAGCATAAGAACAATCACGTAGCTGCCCCCAATTCCCAACGATTTAAAATATCCTTAGATTTAGCTATTTAAACATAAGAACATATATAGTATTATGATACGCAAACTCGACTTGTCAGTCTTTATCTTTAAACTCTGTAGCATTAGCCTTTCGGTATCGACTCGAAACTTGAATTTCAAGCAATAAGCTTCAAACTCGCCAAGTGGACGACTATTGGCCAATCAGATCGCTCGATGCCGAAAGTTTACCTTATATGGATAGAGCCGGCCGCCGCACAGAGTATAAAGCTGTGACCCGCCTCAAGCTCGACATTGTGAGTTTTCAGTGCACGCTGAGAAGAGCTTTCTTTCCCTTGTTCACAATAACCTACTAATTCACAGGTGAGAATGGCTTTATGAATTACATTGTTTTAAATATTTACACTGCACTGTAATATATTTAAATTAGCTGCACAAAAAAAAAGTGGACCGATTATGTTGACTTTAAATGACGTTTTTGAAAATGTAACGATTAAGGAAAGCTTAATTATGGCTGGTACTCTTTAGTCAAGCATTTATTATACGTTTCATTGTTTGGGTTTTAATGTTATTTACTAAATACTCAGTTGTTCATTGTTTTATTGGATTGTTGAGCTTGCAGACTGAAACTAGGGTTTTTGACCAACAGTTATTGTCTTTTGTGAAAAGTTTTAATTCAATTCTGTTGTACAGTTAACGTTTAGTCAATGTTCTTTATGGCTCTGCTGATAGTATGAATGGTGGGTGTGGCTGCTATACCGGCGTAGATCTTTTTGTAGTTCGTTATGCGAAATGTTTAAAACTAAATGGACTCTTTGATGTATATTGAGCATTTTCTGTCGAGTGTTTTATTGCGGCAGGTCACTTGAATAGTCATCGCTTAAAAGAATTGCGGCTCTTGCGTAAATATGCGTATGTTATCTGAGGGTTTCCTCAGTGTATTAGTTCCTCTCACTAAGGCAAATCAAGGGATTATTTATGCGATTATTGGACGTCTTTTTGTAAGGCACCAATTGACGTCGTTTTGTAAAGCGCTTATCTCGGCCTCTGAAACTGGGAGTGGTCGTGTCTATTGGTTAGAATCCACGCGCTGCATCGGCGGCATTGAGCTGCTGAAACTTATTGCCATATAAGGCAATAGTGAGTCTCCCTGACCACTTCCTTTGTCTCAAATCGCTTGGTTTCAAACCCTGCGCCTTTGCGCCGCCTACAGGCCAACTGGAGCAACTGCATATGTAGTTTTGCCTCAAACAGGGAAGATCAGCAACAATTTAACCTTTTTATTTGCTTTACAGCCATGGATGAGGAAATCGCTGCCCTGGTCGTTGACAACGGCTCCGGAATGTGCAAAGCCGGTTTTGCTGGAGATGATGCCCCTCGTGCTGTCTTCCCCTCCATTGTTGGCAGGCCCAGACATCAGGTATGATCATAGTTCTTGTTATTATTATAAACATTTAAATGGTGGCATGATATTTTTACATTTTTAAATGGCAAGTTTTTTTAAAGGTGCTTATTGCACAGTTTTCTGTGTCATTGTTTGCGTGGTCCTGATAAAGCATCAGTGTCAAGACTCGATTTGAATAATTAACAGATTGAATGGCTTGCCTTTACTTTTCCCCTTTAAATTTAAGCTCTTTTATTAGTATATGAAAAGGTGTCTAATTGTATTCACATTTTTTCCAGGGAGTGATGGTCGGTATGGGACAGAAAGACTCCTATGTGGGAGATGAGGCTCAGAGCAAGAGGGGTATCCTGACCCTCAAATACCCTATTGAGCACGGTATCGTGACCAACTGGGATGACATGGAGAAGATCTGGCATCACACTTTCTACAATGAGCTGCGTGTTGCCCCTGAGGAGCACCCTGTCCTGCTGACAGAGGCCCCCCTGAATCCCAAAGCCAACAGGGAGAAGATGACACAGGTGTGTGTTCTTTATATTCAGTATTTTCCGTCCCCTTTAATGGTCGGACTTTTCTGTTGCTTTATTTCTTTTGTTCATTTCCTTCCTATGAATTTCCTCTCAGGCTCTCTCTGTTTCTCTGCCATGATCTCCTATTAGGAGGTTTAAAAGGTTTATTCTTTACTTTATTTTCTGCATGGCAGCTCTTTTTAACTAGTTTTAACAGTTCTGAGTTTTCAGCATGGCGTGTTGAGGTTTGCCTGCTCTGTTTTGCTCCCTTTGTACTTGTTTGTTGCCTTTTAGTTTTAAAAAGGTGGTTTAACTGATGAAACTCTGGTTCTTTCTTGCAGATCATGTTTGAGACCTTCAACACCCCTGCCATGTATGTGGCCATCCAGGCTGTGCTCTCTCTGTACGCTTCTGGTCGTACTACCGGAATCGTGATGGACTCTGGTGATGGTGTTACCCACACCGTGCCCATCTATGAGGGTTACGCTCTTCCCCACGCCATCCTGCGTCTGGATCTGGCTGGTCGTGACCTGACTGACTACCTGATGAAGATCCTGACCGAGCGTGGCTACAGCTTCACCACCACGGCCGAGAGAGAAATTGTCCGTGACATCAAGGAGAAGCTGTGCTATGTCGCCCTGGACTTCGAGCAGGAGATGGGCACTGCTGCCTCCTCTTCATCCCTGGAGAAGAGCTACGAACTTCCTGACGGACAGGTCATCACCATCGGCAATGAGCGTTTCCGTTGCCCTGAGGCTCTCTTCCAGCCTTCCTTCCTTGGTGAGTTTTGTTTAATTTTATGTAGTCTTTGATCTTGGCAGATTCCTGCATATTTCCTGGTCATTAAAGTGTATTAAACTAATATGTCCTTTCCTTGTAGGTATGGAATCTTGCGGTATCCATGAAACTACCTTCAACTCCATCATGAAGTGCGACGTTGACATCCGTAAGGACCTGTATGCCAACACAGTGCTGTCTGGTGGTACTACCATGTACCCTGGCATTGCTGATCGTATGCAGAAGGAGATCACTTCCCTTGCTCCTTCCACCATGAAGATCAAGGTGGGTGCCCATAGCACTTGATAGTTTACCCAATGTAGTTACACTTTTGGCGAATGTTTGCTAACTTCTATTCTCTATTTGCAGATCATTGCTCCCCCTGAGCGCAAATACTCTGTCTGGATTGGTGGCTCCATCCTGGCTTCCCTCTCCACCTTCCAGCAGATGTGGATCAGCAAGCAGGAGTATGATGAGTCCGGCCCATCCATTGTCCACAGGAAGTGCTTCTAAACAGACTCTTGCCACCACACCTGGCCATGCAGCAGGATTTAAATGAACGACCAACCTAAACCTCTCGGATAAGATGACATCAGCATGGCTTCTGCTCTGTATGGCGCATTGACTCAGGATGCGAAACTGGAAAGGGAGGTAGTTGTCTTACAGGAGGTGCTTTCCCCGAGAGGACTTCAATGTACATTTCTTCTTTTAGTCATTCCAGAAGTGTCTACCACTTTGCCCTCGTCACAGTGGGCCTTCATGACTTGTTATAGTGTTTATGTAAATTATCTACTCTATACATTGTTTTTCTTTTTTGTACTTCAGCCTTAAACTTGGCCCAGTTTGTTATTGTTGCAATGATGGGGAAAGCTTTACCTTTTTAGTGAAGATCTTGCAGGACTTCCCAAGGCCATGTGAATGAGGGTTGTCCCCTGCCTATGTGAGCCAGGGTGTCTCTGTACACTGACAAGTGAACCCAAATAAAACGTGCACATGTAAAACCACAGTTTGACTACTGTCCTTTTATTGTGGATGATTCAAATCTTCTTATTCTGCTTAAACTTTGTCACCAATGTGAAGGGACCATTGCTTAAATTATTTGGGTTTGTTAGCTGAATCACTTTCTACAAGTCCAAATACTTTAACTTAAATAAAACCCTTTTCTGTGTCTGTCTCATCCATAAACCAGCCAGGAAAAGTTTAAATTCCCCAATATTTTAATGTTGTGAAGTGTTAACTATAAATTACACAATGTCAAGCTTATGAAATCTCACAGCACATTTTTTTATTGGTATGAATCCAAAGTTTAGCTTTAGTGACCCCGTAGGCTACATATGGTAGGCAGTATATGATTGACCCTCTTAGAAGCTGCTCACCCATTTCTCGCCAGTACCCTGGTCTAATTTATCCCTTTCATAAACCTTTTTCGAGACTAAAGTCAAACTACCTCACAGCACTATTCTATGAAATTGTGCTGGTAATAAAGTTAGAAACTGATACAATTTTGACCATTTTGGTGGACATGTTTGATTTTACATGTAACTTGTCTTTCAGTTGGCTCTATTTAATAAAATCTTCCATAACCTATTAGATGGGTCATAAACAGCTTGGGTATCTTTGGGAGTACTCTAGTTTTTATCTTGCCATTAAGCATTTAGCAACTTAAGCATTTGCTTATAAATCCTGCCTTACCAATAAAATACTCAAAATTTATGAACTGAAAATGACATGCACCTAAGTGAAGATTTCAGTCATTTTTGTAAGAACCCATTTTAATGGAGATTGTATATAAAATATATCATATGAAATAAGATCATACACCACTGTAAAATAAAACATTTACCCAACGTCAGACAAATGTATTTAATTAGCGGAATTGAAATATTTAAATCTTTTAGATTACTGAACGATGAGAAATGTTCATTTTTGTAATGAAACGTTTCATGTACAATTAAGGATAACTGTAACATAAAAGACTGCAGACACTTAATGATTCACTTGACTACGGTTGGCAGGGCAGTGGCCCGGGAATGTGGTGAGTGTTTTATAGAGGGTATGCATTGACGTCACTTTCCCACTTTAATGTGTAGGGGAACACAAGTATGGTAAACGCTCCGCGGCAAAACACCCTGCAAAATGGCTAAGGAGAATAGGGGAACAAAGACAACGGGACTTAAACACGCAATTATTTGCTGAATTACTAGCAGCTCGACTCTACGATGATCCTTACGACTTCCATACGACTTGCTTCAGTTGTTGAACGGAAAGTTGCACGGAATTGCGTTTCCTGGTAACAGCTTAAGTGGATCCTAAATACATGCAACAGTGCAACAGAAATAGCAAAAAATATCAGCAAACTAAAGAAAATCAGATAAAGGCGATACAGTTAAATTCGTGACTAGCAGACAAGCAGAATATCGATGCTTAAAAAAACGAAAAGAGTGTTTGCCGAACCCAGGGACTTTTATCGGAAACGAGTACGTCTCCCATAATGTTCCGGTTGGTATCAAACAAATCTGCATCTCGTTCCCCTTATGTGTGTGCATGGTTCTGTGTCCGACCACGTAACGTTAGTTATCAATGGATAAATGAATATACATTCATTGATATGGCTATACTTTATATAACACGGTTGACACAAGAAATTATCCAAAACATTTCAAGGAGGCAGCATGGATGATCAGATCATAGCGGTAAGTTAGAGCAGAAGACTGATAATGGATGCTAATATTGTTAGTTAGCTGGCTAACGTTAGTTGACTTCTATATTGTCTTGCATTTAACAAATCTTCTGTCGTCGATTTATATCATTATTAATGTCATAAAACTAGTCGAGTTATATTACTTCGTTATTTGAACAGGCTTGGGAATAAATATGGCCTTACGAAAATTACATGAAAAAAAAGTTTATTTTGTGTAAGATAATTGACATTAGCTATTATAGTTTAAATACTATCTGAAGTTATAATAGTATTGACTCTGGAAATCAAAATAAGCATCATTGTTTACAATGAACTCATGATTTGTGAATATCACCACAGCACATTTAAGTCATTTGTTGTTGTTGTTGCTCTTCAGGCTCAGTGTTGCCCGGACAGCATTTCTCAGACCTCTGTCAGCATCTCAGACTTCTCAGATGAGATTTTACTGAATATCCTGATATTCATTCCAAGCCATGATCTGATGCTCAATGTGAACAGAGTGTGCCGGAAGTTCAGAATACTCTGTCTGGATAGAAGCTTACAAGCCCATATACACCTGCACAAAAATTATACGGTAAGATCACGATAAACACACAGTCTCTTAGCTTTAGAGTATTTTTAACGATACATGATTTATTAAAACATGTGGTTCAAAGCTTGTATGGTACTCTTTCTGTGGAGCACAGAAGATATTTTGAGAAATGTGTTTTTTTGTTCATACATTGAAAGTCATTGGGGGCCCTTGTTGTTTTTGTGTTCTGCAGAAGAATGTTGTATATATTTGTGTATCCTGTATAGGCAAATGTTTTTATGACACTTATATAAAAACATTTTCTTCAACATAACATTTGAATTGTTTTCTCATTCTCAGGCAAACGATGATGCCGTGAAACAGGTTTTAAAGAACGTTTCCAGTGACATCCAGACGTTGGACCTGTGTGGCTGTTACTGGTTGGCTGGCTCTACCGTGGACCAGGTTACTCGCTGTAAAGGCCTTGTTAGTCTGGACCTTTCGGGCTGTCGATTGACGTCAGTCCGTCTTTCCCATCTGCTATCCGCACTTCAATCTCTGCGTTCGCTTGCTCTGGATGTGGGCCCGGGGTTCGACCTCCATCAGGTGAGCGCGGAGGGAAAAGCTGCTTTGTCGCGCCTGCAGGAGCTCAAGCAGACGTTGCTGACTCCCTCGTATGGCGTGGTGCCATGCTGCAGCGCACTGCGCATTCTGCGACTCTACCTGGAAGCTAGCGAGGGCTGGAGAGAAGCAGGCGGTTGTGCGCAGCTGATGGTGGGTCAGAGCAGCGTGCCGCACTACCAGAACCTGCGCTGGTTTTCTGCACGCTTGGCACCCGGTGAGGTCAATCGTACCCTTTTGGCGCTATACTTGGCAGTCTTCAGTATGAGAGTTCCAGAGGGTCTTACAGGACTGGTTCTGTCTGTGCCCGGCCCCGCCCCACCTAGGCCTGTCGCCATGACGGCGCTCATGGAGAGCATGGTGGGAAATACAGTAAGCACGCTGCAGCTTCCTCGTACGTGGTTGGACGGTGCAATTTTAGGACGGGTCATTGCGCACGGCTGCCCAGCTTACCTAAACGTCTCGCGTTGTTCTTCTCCTGGTTTCAACCCTCTGCATGTGATGCTTAGTGCGGGCCATGACCTCTCACCCCTACAGAGTCTCAACCTGCGCGGTTGCGGCAGAGGTCCCATCCCGGAAAGCTGTGGGAAGGTCGGGGAGGAAATGGATGCGGAGAGCGTCAAAGCACTTACCGAATGTTGCCCGCATCTTGTTCATCTCAATCTGTCTGCCACGCACTATCATCATACTGTTCAGGCTGGACAGGACGGGCATTTGTGTGGCAAGTTAGGACGTCTCGCCGCTTTGCGCTCGCTAGCGCTTCCTGTCTGTGCCCTGGCGCAATCCGCACCCGTGAACACACCAGACTCTAAAAAAAATCTCTCCTCAGGGTCACTGCTACTTGGGCTTAAGAAGAGCAACCGCATCGGCGTGCCCACATATCGACCCAGAACCGAGGACACAGGGGGTGCATGTAGGGATCAGCAGCAGGATAGGACTCTGTGCATTCAACCGCTGCTTCAGGGTTGCCCGCACCTAGTAGAACTGGAGCTTATCGGTGCTGGCTTTTCTTCTGCCTTGCCACGGAATGAGCCGGCCATGAGGAAGGACCCCGCTGCGTGCCCTTGGTCTCACAGTGTCGGAGATGGTGAATTAGCTGCTTTGGGAGGGCTGAAATTTTTACGCAAGCTCACGCTTGCTCACTTACCTGGAGTGCTGAAGGGAACAGGGTTGATTGAGCTTGTTCAGGGGTGCAGGGACCTTCAGTCACTATCGCTGGCACATCTTGGATCCTTAAAGATGATGAATTACACGCAGGCCCTGCTGGAGACTCTACCGTACTGCACACAACTACGGGACTTAAGGTGAACACACAACTGCTGCTTCACAACACGTTTCAAGCAACCCATAAAGTTATTTAAAAAAAAAAATCTGTTCATGTTAAGACTTCAGCTTGCCAATAGGGGGCAGCATCTGAATGTTCACTGCAATGACAGAATAAGAACTTTGTACAAACAGGGTCCACATTTTTCCCAAAAATCACTTTTTCATTGGTGGTCAGTTGTGGTTAACCCGGCACGATTGTTTTATTTACATTTTTTCTATATAAAAATATATTGCATAATGTAATTCTTTGAAAATGTAACCTTGATAGTTAACTTTTGTATTAATTGATTATTAATACTTACAATAAAAATGGATTTTAGTATTTAAACCATTAATTTCAGTGTAATCTAAAACAATATGGTAGGAAACACATATTAAGTATTAGTCATTTTCAAAACTACTTGGATACGAATGAGAGTTTTTCTGATTCTTAATTCATTGCCATGGCTTCAATTATCAATTAAAATGTTATCAATTGTCAATTTATAGATAATGTTTTAACTCTGTGTTGATGTTTATATTTACAGGCTGGAGCAGCCCTACTTTAATGGGAGCGCTGCATTTTTTGAAGCGCTCAGTAAGTGTCAGCAGCTGCGACGTCTGTGTCTAGTTTCTCGACAGGGAACCTTCCATCCCTCCGCTGTGACAGCTTTCATGCAGAGCTGTGTTGATGTCATCATGTGCCACATGTTCATGAATGGGACACTTGTTACCTGTAAAATGCTACAGAAAACCCTGCTGGACAGGTTAGTCACCACAACACTGCCAGGGTCATGCCGTCGATTTCGGAGGATGTACTGATAAAGCAAGTAGCTTAAAATTGCTTTGGATTAAAACTTTTGCAAAATAATCGTTTTGAATGTACATTTTTAGGGAATAATTTGTCTTTAAAAACTTGAAATTTGTATTTCTCTGTTTTTGTAGTCTTTCATCATCTCGTCCTGCTCTTAGTGTGGTGATTTACCCTTTATTACATGAGGACCTGGAAAATGTGATCAGGGGTATGCCACTGTGCCATCTGGACGAGATCACACTTTTCAAAAGCAGAGTTGCTGAAGAGCCAATGAAACAGTCACTGACAAAACAAAAGAGCTAAAAAACATTTGGTGCCTTTACATGGGTAATGCACGGACAGTGCTATTATCTTATGGCGATTTCACTTTGTTTAAAAAAGTCTTTCATTGGATTCCAGGAATATTGTTACCCTCTGTGTTGGGTCGAGAGAACTTTTTGCCAAGCGGACAATCACAAGGTCATTGTTTTCCAGAAAGCCAGTATGACGAAAACTCTGCATCGACGTGAAATGTAATCTTTGTGAATGTGCCAAAATTAAATCCACTTTTTATCTTGCATTGTGTTCATTGCTGTCTCTCCCTCTGTTTTAACTGCTAGCCAGCCTGTTATAAGTGAAAATTGACAGCAGTTTCTTTGGACCTTTGAATATGATTCCATAAATCATCAGACTTTTGTTGTTTCTGTTGTGTTTATAGGGCGAGCTCAGGGAGGCATTTTCAGTTGGTTACCCACAAAAAACCTGATTGGTGGACACTGTGTTAAACAACCTGAGATTTCTCTAAAAATTATGGAGTTAGAAATGTATTGTTGGATCACTTCAGATGAAGTCTGAATATCTCACTTTGTTGGCTCGAGCTAGTTTAAACTCCTGGCATCTGGAACCCTTGTCTGCAAGATTTCTTTCTGCGTTGGAAGGCCGATTCGCCACAACAAACCAAAACGTTTTTTAGGAAAAGAGAAAGATTAAACAAACATTACTTTCAAAAATACAGAGACATGGGTAGTCTCATGGTCATTTTCATTACTTTTATCTCTAATCTTTGTTTTTTGAATGCTTAAGAAAGCGCTTTGTACTGGTGGATGATGGAAAGTTACTGAGTAAGTGCACATGTTTGGTTACTTCCTTGCATTCACAGGAAATGAGAACTGTGTACATGGTTTTCTTTATTTCACCTAATGTCTAGTTGTTGGTAAAAGACTTCTGGTTTAGGTGTGATAATCGGCTGTCTCAGAGCAGGGTATACAGATAGTTGGCCTCTACTTCCTCTTCTTATGACCTTCTTACAAGAATAAGTGATCAAAGACGGTTCTTTGGATTTTCATTTCTGCCTCACCTGTTATAGGTAAAATATATTTATTCCACAACAGTAGGCTTGAGGTTATATATATATGCAGATTAAGGAAGAGAATTGAATGATTATACTAGCAAACACATAGTGTATAACCTGTGGTAAGAGAGGTAACAAAATGTGTATGTACATTTGTGTTTATATATGTTTATCTTATTTCTGTTTTCACAATGAAAATTGTTAATGCGACAAGGGTAGTTAATTTATATTTTATGTTTCTTGGAACTGTAGTTTTTGTGATATTTTATCTTTTGATTTTGAACTTTGTTTTACTTCAAATCTGTTCTAAATGCAGTTTTTCAAATGCAGTTATTGGTAATATATGTTTATTTCACATCTTTTTTCCAGAGAATTGTGCAGTTCTTCAGCTCACATCATCATGTTCTTTCTTCCCGTGATGCTGTTGCTTCTCTCTGGTTGTTCAGCCAGAGTTGTGAGGGATTTTCGTAGTGAATGTGGTCAATTTTTTGCGAACAGAAATTCACCAACAGTATTTCGTGCACCTCGGTTCAGACAGATCTGCCAAACTCTAAATAACAAGCCTTATTTTGCCACTCTTTATGACACCTACAATAAGATTCCTGTCTACTCGGCCTATGTGTTTACAAGGTGGATGAACTGCACCAGAACGTCCACCTGGTACATTGAACCTCAGGTATGTGAAAGTGTGTGCTAGATTTTATACCTCTGGTTTGACCCAACACAACCAACAGCAAAGTACACCTTGAAGTTTTAAGATAAAATACCCTGAATGATTCATTAGTTGTAGCTTTTTGAGGGTGATGCCTGAGTCACAAGCTATAGGCATGAATTTTGAACACTTTGTGGCAGAGAAATGTATTCACTTTTATTTGATTTCATTTTCTCATCATATTTATATTTTTAACATATCTTATTTTATAATAATCAACATTGTTATATATATGTTCTGAAATTCGAGTGAACTACAGTTTTGTATTAACACATGCATGATAGAAAGTTAGATGGATTGCAATGGCAGTTTTATATTGCACTTGTTTGCTTTTCTTCTGAACTGATCCAGCTCAGCATTTTATTTATCCCAGTTTTCATTTTATTTAATTTTGCAGCTTGAACGTTTTGATGGAGACCGAAACATGGCCCAGGAGAGCATTCTGGTAGAAAACCAAGCTTCCAATAGAGACTACCTAGGCTCTGGCTTCCACAAAGGACACCTGGCTCCAGTTTATCTTGCTAATTCACAGGCATGTGCTGAAGCCACATTCACTCTTACCAATGCTGCCCCTCAACACCCATCATTTAATAGCGGTCAGTGGAGGGCGGTAGAAATGGGTATGAAGAAAATTCTGTCTAGTTGTACAAGCCCTGCTTACATTGTTACAGGAGTGGTACCAGGTAATTATAACATGAGAAATGGAGTGAATGTGCCTAGTTATTTTTGGACGGCATATTGTTGCAAGCGTGAGACACAGCTAATCTCAGGGGGAGTTATTGGAAATAACCTAAAAGAACAGCCTGTCCAAACGGATGTTAGATGGTTAGAGATTACCTTGACAGTCCTTTATAATGTTGAGTTTACTTTGTTTGATAATAACTGCAGAGATGCTTCCTATGTTGAATTGATAAAATAGCACAGCTTTTGACAGTCACACGGCAAATGCCCAAAGTTGAAGATGCTCTATAGCAATAAAGTTTGGAAAACATAAATGAGTGCACAGCCCTATACTCTCCAAAAGTGCCGGCTTTGCAATTTAATTAATGAAAGAGGAGAAAAGAGAGTTGCTGTTTGTAATGCATTATTTGTCTTAAATATTGATTGATTGTTACACTGTAAAAAGTGATTGCGGCAATAAGTTATCACAACTTTACATTTTAAATTGACTTACTGTAACTTTAATAGTATTCATTTCATTTGTTTTATAAAGTCCATTCAACTTTATTCTTTGTTCAGTCAACTTAACACTAAGTTTACTGAACTCAAACTTTTAAGGAACCTTTTTTAGTTTAAACTATTTTTTTTACAGTGTAATCTAACCCTTTGTATATGTTATATTTCAAATTAAATAAATGATTTTGCTGATTCAGATGACTTGTTATTCTCTCAACATCCTCTACTTTATTAACACAATAATTAATAACTTTTTAATAATAATTAACTTGGTATTATTATTGTTTATTTGTTATAGTTATGGATCTCAATCTCTCAGACTAATAACACAATGAAATGTATGTTGCAACTAAAAGATCTAAAGAAAAATAAAACGTATCGTATTTGAGCATCTTTGTGTCACCTTTTGCAAAGAATTTGAACCAATGTTATATTGTACTTTTATCAAGCAATGTCTTGGAGTTTAAGCCTGCGATGCTCTTTAAATATTATTGAAAGAGTTCCCATCTATTCTGATGTGCTAGTACTGGCTGCTTTTTGTTATGCAGTCAAAATCAGTCATTTCAAAGACATTGTTTTCAATACAATATTACTTTGTAATGAAAAACACATATATATTTTTTCAGACATTTGAGCATACACATTCAGATTAAAACCTATTAAAGATGATGAGAAACATTTCACTCAAGTGTTCTTAAACTTTATACTGGTGGTGATTAAAAACAAATTTCAAAAATTCAAAATCATTCTAAGTTACAATAGCACTGCAATCTTTCGAAAAGGAAATTCGATTCTAGGAACTAAAGTCTTCCCAGAAGTTTAAAATTCACATTTTTGGAAATCATTGGGGCAGTTTCCCATACAGGGATTTGATTTTTAAAGGGGGAAGTTGAGCATCAAAAACAAGAGGCTGCAAGAGACAATTGCAATGCAGCGTGAATGAAAAGATGACAAGATTCTAGGAAGTAAAATTCAAGTTCAACTGAACAAGCTCACAGAAATTCATGCCTCATTGACCCTCACCAATGCTGCCAAGCAAGGCCGCACTTTTAGTAGAGGAGTATAGAAGAGGGCCGAAAGAAGGGTTGCAGCAAATTTGACTATACAAGCCAATGTTCAAAACCAAATAAGGTAGGGAGAGACAGAAAGCAATAGGGAAGGAGAGAGGGCTGGGAAAGCACCATGAATCTGATATTTCTACCTGATTAATATATTTCTTTGTGTAGAAAAGACAGGAAATGATGGACAGAGGAAGAGGAAAGGACACAAGCCACCCCGCACAAGCACCACAGCTCAATCAAATACCGGCTCCATTCTGATTGGCTAGCATGAGAAAAACCCTAAACAGAATTTTACAAAAACAGTGTTACACTGCAATTTTTGGGCCAAAATAAGATGTACACATCATACAGACCCAGAAATCAATTTAAATGGTATTTTTATGTTATAAGTTATATTTACTATAAATTTCTGGATAGGTATAAATGGATGGTTATATATAAATATCTGGATAGGCTTTATTTGATCCAACATCCCTGTTAAAAAGATCACCATTGCTGTCAGTGTTTTGGATGTTGAAACTTTTTTGGATATTGGTCCAGCAGACAGATTCATCTCGCCATGCCTCACCAGCCGAACCTTCCTGGTCAACCAATAAAAAAAACCCATGATGTTTCATGACTGGACGTTTCACCAGGGATAGTATCTCTCCTGATATAAGTAGAAACAGGGCCGGCCCGAGGCATAAGCGAACTAAGCGGCTGCTTGGGGCCCCCTGGCCACCAGGGGGCCCCCAAATCGTTTTGACAATTAAATAACTTAAAAAAAGTTATATAGATGAATTAATTAATAAATTAATGAATACGAACTTATAAATGAAATGAATAATTCAAGATAAGAAAATTCTGATTTGCTGACAACTGATGCTGTGACTGCTAGCGGTTGAATAATGCGCAATTGCGCTTAGACACATTTCGCGTGCATTGACAATTCGCGCCTGCGCGCAAGTGCGTGTCACTGTAATTAATAAATGACAAGCCATGTCACAAAAAAGGATGTATCCCTCTGGTGCCGAAAAGAGAACAAAGAAAAAGACAGAGGAGGAGAAAAAAGAGCAGGATAAAGGTATGTTTGCATGATTAGTGACAAATTGTGCTCACGTCACTTTAGGTAGCTGCCAGCCATGACTCGTGATCTTATAAGCCATCGCCAGAGCTAACGTTAAATCCCCGCCATCAACAGTTAAATGTCTCGCATTATTAATATACATTTCTCCAGGTGTATTTCACGTATTGATTATAGATATCAGTTTAAGTTGGAGAAAACAGCCGAAGGGGAACTTAACCTTCTAAGTTAAAGGGATGCCCGCTAGCATTGCTATGTGTGTTGAAGTGAATGTTAAAATATACTAAGACTAAGTGGACTTGCATTCATTAGTATTGATAACAAAGTAGGCCAAGCAATACCATACAATGATGTCATCATCAGTGACTTTGCCTCCAGAAAAGCTAGCAAGGAACGATTTTAAGGTCATTGTTATACAATTGTCATTGTTGAACCCTTGCTGTTCTTATGTTTGCTTTCATTATTTAAGTATCTATTTTTTTGTAACATTCTATTTTTGATTATATGAATGTTTGTCTATTTTGGTTTTATTTAAAAGATTGCACATTTCATTTACATTTGCATTTGCACATTTGCAAATGATTTATTTCTTGTTTTGTGACAGTTTGTATTCAGAAGTTTAAGAGTAAAGTCTTTTATTTAAGTATCTATTGAGTATTTTATTTATTTATTTTGTATTAATACATAACCTCACTCTATTCATTTATAATGTAACATTATAGCATGACATTTGTGTCAATAATCTTAAATCAGGTGACTCCGCTTGCTGGGAGTGGGCCCCCCAAATCAAATTCTGCTTAGGGGCCCCAAGAGGCTCGGGCCGGCACTGAGTAGAAAACGAGTAAGATGACATTCAGTGACCAGGCATGTAGCTCTGTAGTGTATGTGTGTCGTTGAGCTTCAGCGTCTGAATAAAGTGTGCTTTTAAGGTCAGACTATATGTCGAATAGGATACGACAGACCCGAGCATCAGTCCAGCCATGTAGGATACAGTCATTGTGTTTCCTGTAAAGAAGCAGACACAGTGTTTGTCACCAGCATTCTCCAAAATATATTTTGTGCTCTTCAGGAGTAAGAAAGTCCATTTTGGGATGACATGATTGTGAGTAAATAATGAAAATAATCGGGGGTTAAATATTCCTTTATCCCGAGCTAAAACTGTTGGTTACATGTACATTGCTCTTAGATTTGTTCACAGTACCCACCTGCTATTTCTCGCTGTTGAAGTGGCACCTGGCCAGCTGCCTGTATCATTGGCACAGAGCCGAGATATCCGTTACTGACACCCAGCAGTAAAGAGAGACTGCACGGCCAGGCCGGGTGCGTCAGCAGGGGACGCTGAACGGGTGACACACACATCATGAACAGAGGCAAAAGGAGAACTCGCAAACAGGAGCACACCAGCAGCTGAACCCCACCCCACTCATAGGGACAAGCAGCCAAGATCTGCAAAGAAAGTAAGCAGACGAATAATCTTTAACACTGTTCATATTTTTCAAAGTATGAAAATAGAAAAGTCATCTTCAAATTTGAAACGAAAAGTCTTGTTAACCCCGCCAGCTTTTTTAAAAAAGTTGCCAGCCTACGCCAGAGTTTTTAAAATTTCAACCAGCTTTAATGTCTTACAGTAAATTTTCTGTAAAGAATATATGGACAAACAATATGTCAAATGAAAGAACTGTCTCAGCTTTTAAACATTAGAACTACAACATATACGTTCTAGGTTCTGGGATTTTTCCCGAAGGTGTGTAATAGCGCCACCTGCTGTATAACAGTACAAACACTGATAGCCGTAATAACTCGTCTTTGGTGGGGAACCGTTTTTTTTATTTATTACGAGATAACTGGTCAATGGCGGTGAAAGAGTTGAAAGAAATTAGGTGTGTAACATAGTGGTTCCCAAACTTTTTTCCCGGGTCCCCCTTTTGTGGAAAAACACCCTACCGGATTCCAACCACCTACACACACCCACATCTTGGTTTGATTTCAATATAATATGATTTTTCATTTGTACATCCATTGGAAGTAAAAGTGCATAGGTTTTTTGAGCAAGCTTTTAACAGTTAGTAGAAGGAAGATATTAAGAACCTATAAAATAATCCTGGCAATTGAGTTTATAATGTTTAAGCTGACGGTACCTAAGCCTTGTCGCGCCCCCCTTGTGCTGAACTTGCACTGTGATGCTCTTTAACATTGCTGTCCTATTTCATATCATCTGCTTATTTCGATTTGTAAAGTGGTTTGTGTGACCCAACATCACAAATAGTAAAGATCATCTCTATTTCACCTTGCCCACAAAGTCGGCCAAGTTAAACAGAGCCATGGTGAGAATGGGCAGCCACTCTCCCATTATATCGTTGCGTAACTCTGACTCCAGACCAGGAAAGAGGCACAGCGTGATGAAATATGTCATTGTTATTGAAAGCATATAAGGCCAAATCCGTCTGGCAACAGAAAACCTCCGACCAAGCAGCTCTGCGAGAAAGACATAAAAACATCTCAAATTGTTCCTGATAAAAACGATGTAACATTTTGCCACTAAAGTTTTCTCAGGATAACAACAATAGATTACAATTATAAAAGATATCAATAATGATTTAAGTGAGTATTTTGTATGTTATATTTCAGCTCACCCTTGACACTAATCCATGTCCTTCTGGTGTCTTCTTTAGGTTCATCAAATCTGACGTATATGCCATCTTCATGGGAACAGATTCCTAGATGAACTCTATCAGCATCATCGACTGAGCTTGTCGCCACTCTATCCTAATTTGAGTCAATTTTAGAGCATATCATCAACAATAAATGTCCTCGTAATCAGTATTGCCTTGGTCACTTCTTACATCTTTAAAAAATGTTAAACTGTTTAAAGTTTCCTATTATAAAAAGCTTCCACCTTTTAACCAAAAATAAGAACATAGAAGACAGCATTTCTAAACCTTATAAAAAATATATTTTAGAAATGCAGCTTTTTATACAGGCAGCTCTAATAGGTAATAGTTTTGCATCTGCTTCAGACATGTCCATCAGATTAAACAAAAGACACTAAGCCACAGAATATAAAGACACCTTTAAAGTGTTTGTTCAACCAAAAATGTAAATTAAAAGATGATTTTTTGAGGAATGTTGGTAACCAAACAACTGATGTACATTGGCTTGCAATGGTTTTATGTCTTTACAGTGGAAGTAAATGGGTAGCACCACTGATCAGTTACCAGCATACTCCAAAATATCTTATTTTGTGTTCTGCAGAAGAGAAAGGTTTAAATAAATTATGACAGAATTTTCATTTTTGGCTAATGTATGCCTTTAAAAACAATATGCTTAAAAGATCAAACCAAAAGAAAAATGTGTTTTCTTTGAATGTGAATGAATTTGTACCTCTTCTTCTGCACCGCTGTCATACTGTATCTGATACCCACTGCGTTTCCGAGCTGGATTATCATGAATCTGTCCCGTGAACCAGGTGTGGCCGTGGCGAGCTTTTTCCGTGTGATATTGGACGAACCTGGTTTGCCGCACTACCACATGCAATAGAAAACAGAGCGCCTCTACTGAAACGGAGAAGAGGAAGAAGATGATGGTGTTGCTCTTCTCATCCTCCACCAGAAGCTTGGTAAAAATCCGACTCAGAGAAACAATAACTCCTGCAGTGCCTGAAACAAGCATTAAAAAGAAAATATTAAAACAATACAAATGGTAACACATTATTATTCAAAATAATCTTGTGAAACATGTTGAGAGCAAGTATACTCATATTTTACCTCACAATTAAAATAAATTTATTTTCATATAGTTAAAATACATTTTAAAATATTTTATATATAGGACAAAACATTTTTGCCATGAACATAATTTTTTTGCATTTTAACCTTATTTAGTGATTATTTTTTTTCCTATGTCAAAATGTTGCAGTTTATAATTAAAATAACATAAAAAACATTGTCCCCATTTCAGCAAAAGGACTGGAGGAAATGTGCATGATTGTAATAAAAATAATGTAAAAGTTTACTGGTGATATCGGTTGTATCAGTGTAAAAATGCATCATTATGTATGTGTTGATGATGAGGGTTTAGCTCACTCTCTCCAGTCATCACGCCCTGTGTGTACCTCTTGGGCAGCATCCCTGTGTATCCATAGAAACTGGACTGCTGCACTACGGGGTTAAAAGGACAAAACAAGCACAATTTAGTGTTACAATCTGTGAGCCATCTGCCAGACAACATTCGTTCATATGGATGTCCAGTATGTGTCCTTGGCACCTGTGCAACCGAATGCAACTACAGCCACTGCGACCAGAGTGAGAACGTAGGATTGATGAGTGTCAAACAGCTCCAACCAAACGTCGAAAACGCTCACAATCACCAAAGGTCCCAAAGCAAAGAGATATCCTACATATGTGCAAAGAACCAAGACGTCAAACAGCACCCAAACTAAAACTCTTAAAACAAAATGTTTTTGCAAGTTTTCACCTCCACAGATGCGCGTGTTTAAACTCAGTTTCTCCACTAGCATGTTGTTCACAAGGACAGAACTTAGAGCCACTAGTATATAGGTCAAACTCATATCGAACACAATAGAAGTCCCTGTAAATGGATAAAAAAGGTGTAGTCAACCATAATGTGCAGAGAAGTATTTTGATTGTGTGATGCGTAGATCTAAATAGTCTCCACCAAGCTGCTCGCCAAAGACATAAATTTTGTTGGTATAACAGGCGTTTGGTTCCATGATACTTTACCTTTAAATTTGCGGTGGAGGTAGTCCACATCTGTAATGAAGCTGTTGTATGGCAGTAAAAAGCCGACACCAGCCAATAGCATGGCGAAATAAATCCTGTGGTAGCGATCATCAGGAACAGATCCATCTGTGCCTGGATTTAACACACGAGATGAATTAAAATCATTTCATTTCAAATTCACCAATGCATTTTAATATTTTAGACTGTGGCTTATAATTAAATGTACCGACAAATGCAAGGAACAAATGCACAAGTTTGAAGAGATTAAATGCATATATCAAATGCATCATTACATACATTAAGAAGTGTTTGTAATTCACTTTGATTCACAGATAAATGATATTCACATCCTTCAGTTTGACTAACTCGCCTCCTGTGACCGTACTATCTATATTCAAAATATATTGTAGTGGTATTTACATTTGTGCATGATTTGGTAGTGCATCAATCCCAAATGGATCTGCCTATTAAGCAAAATAAATTTTTTTTGGAAGAAATGTGCATGTTGATAAAAGTGCTGTAATGCAAGTGTGCTGTTTATCTGTAACTCACCATGGGTACTGTGAGATTTTCTCCTCTCTCTTCGGTCGTCCTCTGACAGCTGACTAAAGCTGATATTTGTGATCACAGGCCTCTGTTGACCCTCATGATTTCTGCTCCATTCTTCAGAGAACATACCTGTTGAAACATTCAAGTGACAGTTCACCCTTCTTTACTGTTCTACAGAAAAAGAGTGAAGGCAATTTTTATTTTGATGCTTTTGCAAACTTGTGCTTTACAAACTAATGCAAGAATATGTATGCATTACTTCAACTAACACAGGTATGAGATTGCTAGCGCCTTACTAGTGTTTGTCTGATTTATATTTGTGAATGTAGCGGAAAGGAGGCATACGTAAGGTTTTGGTAGGTCAAAGCACAAACAGTCTTCTAGAATGAATGATGTCTTCTGTTATTGAGAAAGGAAGATGTGCATGGCCTTGGAGATGTGGATAAGAATGAAACATAGCATGAGATTTTGTAAAATAAGACTGATGGTTGGTGGAGAAAGGAGTAGGGATATAAAGCTGTAATGCTAATACTGATGATTGTCACTCTGTTTTGAGTTGATCCTGCTTGCAAGCAATGAAATATTTTGTCTCATCTCTCAGAAACGTTTCCACAAGAAAAGAAATTCATAAAGGTTTGAATGAAAGCGGGTGAATAAATGATGATTTTTAATTTCGGGTGAATTATCTCTTTAACATTGACAAGATGATCAACTATTACTGTCATGAGCCAAAGGGTCATTTGTGGTGGAAAACTGTACAACTGACTGTAAAAAGGTATAAGGACGAATTGGTTCCTTCTTTTGACCAAAAGGTTATTAAGGGAAACAAAAAATCTACACGTTTGGTGCGAAGAAGAATATAGTGTGACAACATTCATAGCTTTCTTTCAAGAATCTGGCCATTTCTTCTTGCATCTACCAGTTGAATTTGTACACGACGTCACACGCCTTCAATTTATTCATATTTTCACAATTACAATTAACGCAAAATGAACACATAGACCTGAGCTTACGCGAGATATAAGCTTTTTTTAGGGCGTTTAAACCAGCCACAAAGCAATACCATTGATTCATAGAAATATTGCATCAAATAACGCGGATAAAATTACGCATTCGATGAACAAAAATTTCAATACACATTTATATATTCATAATGGCAAAAACCAATAGACCTTGCTGATTTTGCACGTGATGTGATCATTCAGCATCATGTCTCAAGGTTGTCGTGCTCTCCATTGGGTTTCGATACGACGCTCTGGCGTTACAGATGGATAACAGGTTCCTTACCTGACACCGTGACGTGCCAATTTCATTCACTCCCTCTTCACACGGAACAGACCCGGCTCTGTGTAAATGTATGCTTTGTTTTTTTTAAAGATGCTCGTTGACACACTCCTCTCCGAATCCGGTCCGCCCGCCCTCATGCGCAATGCACGGAGTCACCTAGAGCTCTTAAACAAGAAGATGCAAGCCGGGGCATGTTGTCACAGTCAGATGCTCAATGGAATCATGCGCTTCTTTCACTGATGATGTCACACGGTGTGTAGTTTGTTGTCGTAATAAACAATGTTCATTGAGACTAATAACATGTTTTTATTTGTTTGTTTTGTTTATCATTTGTATAGTTTTACTACATTGTAAAATATGGTTACTGTGGTGAGACAATTTAACTATAAATGAACCGCAAAAACTTTATCTAGACTATACTTAAATCAGTTACAAAGATTAAATGAGGTTTCAGGGTTATTAACTTATCAAGCATAAAACTATTTATGAAACAGTTAAAAGGAAAAACGTGATGCTTTTTATCACCTGCTTCTCTGAAGATGCTTCATCTTAATTAAGGTTTATTTGTACCTCCACAAGCCCTCAAAGTCCTTACTGTAACACAGTCACCAGGCTTTCATCGACGGATGGAACTGTACTGGACTAGACAACAAACCTGAAGCTCATGGACAAGTGCATCAAAAATATCAAAAGTTTACATAATAAAAATGCACAGCAGTAAAACATGGACTGTTTAACTACAAGAAGCAGAGAGGGAGAAAATGTTTATAATCACCCATGAACATAATAAAAAGTATTACAATTTTAGGTGGACTTCAAGGTTAATAAATATGTAGATAAATCCTTCTTCAATTTAGATTTTTAAATTAACCAGATCAAGGCCGCTCAGCCGATTTGACATGATTCATTTGCATTTTAAAGGTGATTTAATGTTATGTTTTTCTCCATTTATTGTCATGCTGTTGTTCAGATTCAGACATGACTTGCTCCTGGGCAGAAGATCTAAAGAGATTTAAGAAAAGATGAAAATCTGAACCTTTAAAATGGGTATTCTTAATTAGGTCAGAATGTAAATGTTCCATAGAAGAAGAATATAAATTAAGGAGTTACATTAACCATCATGGGGAAAAAATGTGTTTTGGTCAACATTATTCTGCTATTTGTGATTCTGTTTTGCCATAACCCAAAAGAAGCAGTGTGTGTACGTACCCACACACATAACGCTGGCAAAAGTAGTCTCCATGGAAACAATATGAGATCTGGATGCTGAGGAAACAAAAGCCTTCATCCTCACCATCTCTGCAGCGTATGTGGGTGGTGCACTCAGCAGTCCAGGGAGCCGCACAGTTAGCATTCCTGCAATGCAGTGTGTCATGGATGAAGACAGAAATAACTACTGACATGCTGCGGGAGCAAAGACACACACACAGTTGTTCACTATCGCATTCATTTTATTGTTACATAAGCATCAGGGCCACACCCAAAATAATAATTCAACACACTGCAGCAGTGTTTTAATCTGCACACACTTGTGTGTGTGGCCCTCTGGGTTTAGTTGAATCTTTCTATTCAAATACAAGGGATACAAGAGATAATTTACGGAGATACTTCTACCTCAATCCACTAAACGAATATAATACAAATATTATACATGGTTTAGATAATTCCAAGAAAATACAAAAACCCATGTGTTTACAAGGAGGTGGAGAAAAGGTACTTTTTGTACATAAAATTTCAATGTGAAAGAGTAAATCAATTAAGTACGCCAGAAAAATCAATTTTTTAATCATTTATCATATCAAGATGTGGAACAAAACTGAGGCAAATTGGCCTATCCAATGTGCTTCACATTTTAAGGCAACCACACTTCTAATATATCATCAATGTAATTGCATTTTTAAGCAGAAACATAGTAGATACAACACGTGACTCTCCTGGTCCTCCATAGATACACAGCAGAAATGTGCTCAAACAAAACGTACAGCACCATTACACAAGTTTCAGTTTGCTTTACTGGCTTGATAAAAGTGTCTTTACACAGCCAAAGCACTGGAACATTACTTATATGTATTAACACGCCAAATGTAAACAAATCTACAAACAATATAGAGCAGGCTTATACTGAAAAATAACTAATTGAATTTTCTTAATTTTTGGTGTACATTTTGTAAAGGTAAATTTAGGCTGATAAAAAAACTGTGCAAAACTTAAAAAATTAAGCTAATTTACTTTAAACAACAGTGTGCAAAAAATTAGGTAGGCTTAATTAATGAAAAAAATGAAGTAAACCCTACTAGTTGTTTTTCAGTGCATGTCCAACAAACGTAAAATAAAAGTACTCACGATCGGTCACTAGATGGCAGCACCCACAATGATACATGTAACGGGTGCAGCAGTGGCTGAGAAGAATAACGCACGATAAGTCCTACTAATCGATATTGATCATTACAATAATTTATTATACGCCTAAATTGTTTATTTTGACATTTTATGCTGCTTACACATCTACTTTACTTACATAAAAAGCTAATTGAATCCTTTAATATGAATGTTACCTTAAAATAGTTCATTGAGTATCATATCATCAACTAGTAATGTCTAGTTAAACTTCCGTTTTTGACATCATGGCGACTCCCGGTGCGAGCAGCATGCGAAGGAACTGTTAAAGGATTTCTGTAGCAGATTTAAGTATTTAATAAAATATAAACATTTTGGTGTGTCCAGAATGTTGCGTCCTTCACTTCTGAGGGGTCTTTTGACACGAAACGGCAGTGTATATTTTGCAACATACGCCGCTCGCACAAATTTGCTCAAGTCAGCTCCTGTCTGTCCTACTAAACGAATGTATGAAGGACCTTTGAGGTGTTTCAGTGCATCGGTGCCTTTAAACCCTCATGAGAGCAAGAGTATCACCACACATAAGTCCGATCATGCGCTAGATGAAGATGTCAGTGACGTTTTTGGTGATATTTCACAAAAGTTCTCCTCCAGACGAACCTTCCGCAAAACGAGCCCAGAACAACTGGATTTAAAATACAAAGATGCCGACGAGGATGTTGTCGTGCAAAGATTTAAGTCCAAAACGGGCCGAAGAAACACACCATATTGGTATTTCCTACAATGCAGAAAGCTCATTAAAGAGGATAAAGTAAGTTGACTGTTGCTTTTAGAAAAACGTCCCTTCATATCATTATATCAAAAATGTTCAGTGGTGGTGGCAATGTTATGATATTTGGGAGTAACATTATATTATGATTAAATATGATTTTTACATTCATATAACATATGTGAATGCTACTAGGTACTTTGTAGATAGTACTTTGTAAAGATCCCTGCTATCCATTAAATCCATTAGATACATTTTTTAGTTGGGAAAAACATACTTTTTTATTAGGGTACGAACTAGCTAGAGACTAAATCTTTAAGTTCTGATAAACTTCTTTTCTGTCTAGCTGTCAGAGGCATTGGGGCTGTTTGAAGGTGACATGCTCAAAGGAGAACGCTTAGAGCCAGAGGAATACAACTACACTGTGCTTATCGGTGGATGTGGACGTGTGGGCTACGTGAAGAAAGCCTTCCAACTTTACAATAATGTAAGATAAAAATACACTGTGAGGGTTCTTGATATCTCTGTTATTTTGATTTACAGATGTCCCAAAACGTAAAATGGACTACATCTGACTACCATCAAAACTCATGTTACAGACGATTTTTAACCCTGTTATGTGTTATTGATGTTAACACAGATGAAGAAACAAGGACTTGAGCCGTCAGACGCTACATATACTGCTCTGTTCAATGCTTGTGCAGAATCGCCATGGAAACAGTCGGGACTGGAGCAGGCGTTGAAACTCAAGCAGGAGATTCTCAGGAAGAACATCCCGATGAGTGCCATTACCCGGCATGCCTTGCTCAAAACAATCGCTTTTACTGGAGATCTGAAGTCCTGCTTTCAAATTCTGAGGGTAATGTTTATTTTTATACACTTAGTGCTGTTACAATCCACTGATGTATTTTAAGCATTTATGCACTGCTATCACTGTCATTTGATTTGGTGCGTGTGTGTACGTGGGTGCTTGTGTAGGAGATGCTTCAAAGTGGCCAACCCATAACACAAGAGACGTTTCAGTATCTGCTGATAAGCTGTGTGATGGATAAGCAGCAGGGCTTTAGACTGGCTTTACAGGTACTTATTACAGTCTTATAATTAGAGATGGACAGCTGATTCCCATAATGCATTGTGAAAGATATAAGCGAGTCTCTTCTGTAGGTCTGGCATCAGATGCTTAAGATTGGAATAAAACCGGATACACAGAATTACAACATTCTCCTCCGGGCTGCACGGGATTGTGGGATAGGTAATCCAGAACTGGCTTCGACGTTACTCCTAAAGCGCACAGAAGAGTTGAACCCGAAAATCACTAGTGGAAGGAAAAGCCATAGCACTAAAGTCAAAGACGAGACATTGTGTCCTAAGGTTTTAAACATTGACGCACTTGAGAATGAGCTATTCGTCGACTCACATACTCATAGTCCTGTCATTTTAAAAACACATTCCCAAGGAAGAGGCAAAGACAGTGATTCTCAAAATAAAAACGTTCAATGTAAATCTCAAGGTGAGGTTCAGATGTTGCCTTCATCACCGCAGGCTGAACAGAATCTGTTAAGCAGCTGTCGATCGCATTTATCACGACAAAGTCCCCGCCGCCCAAACCTGCTGGACCCTAGCACTTGCCATTCAGACGTAGTTGCCTTGGGACCTGTGAAAGGCGCTTCTGACAGACTAGCTTTGATTGGAAACCTTGATGGTTTTCTGGAGAATATGGCGAGTGATGGATTGGAGCCCAGCATCAAAACCATCACCCTATTGGCTGATGTAATGGAAGCGGGCAGCCAGTCAGTGCAGAGTCTAATTGACGTGGCTAAAAAGCGTGGCATCAGGCTGGATGTGCCATTTTTTAACACTTTGGTCAGAAGAGTTGCCAAAACTGGAGACTTGGATGGGGCTAAGGTTAGAAAAACATAAAATCAATTGTTTATAACGTTATAGTAACATTGAAGTGAATATGCAACAAATCATTTCGTCCACTGCAACAATTGTGTATGGCTGTCGTTGTAAAAACATATTTTTTCTTAGGCTGTTAAAACCCTCATGGTGAATAGAGGGCTTGCTGTTAATATACAGACATTTTGTAGTATTGCACTAGCCTGCCAGAGACAAAAAGACGGACTGCAGCTGCTGTCTGATGTGGAGGTCTGATTCTTTTATTACTCCTCTTTTTTTGCTAATAACATGGTTGGTAGTTACCAACAGTGTCAACAAAATATTACAAACTTTATTTATTTGAAAGTGCAAATATCTGAATGTGTGGTTTTATATTATTAAACATCTTTTTCGTGTATTTTTGTTTGCAGAGGTGTGGCCTTGTGCCAAACGCTTATGTATTCAGTGCTCTGATTGGCCAGGCAACTAAACGATTAGACTACGGTTATCTGCACAAGCTTCTTCTTTGTATGCACAAACTGCAGGTGCAACCCAACGAGGTCATCATCAGACAGCTGGAACATGCAGCCCAGTATCCTCCATCATATGACAAGGTTAAAGACCATGCTTACTCTATGCTTTGCATTTTTAATTACAAACATTTGTGGATGCTTGGTGCATTTAAACAGTGGGTTCGCAGATGGCACATCCTATTCTGTTTGTTTTCCTTATTTATAAGCTATTATTTATGTATCAATAGTAAGCAGCAGTGGTTGTGTGGTAATAAAGTAGACTTAACCTGTAAAAGCAGGAGGCTTGACATATTGAGTTCAAATTTTTCATACACTGTGTTTGCTTCATATCTTTCTCTCTCCAGTTAAAGTCACGGAACATATACATGGAAAAGATAGATGGTTTCCGTGGGTTTTACAAGGAATGGCTGGAGTTCATGCCTGGACAGGAAACACTGCACCCCTGGGAAAAATTCAGATCGTCAAAACAAAACGCGCAGCAAAAGGAAGACAGAAAACAAGTTCCTGAATAAGTCTAATTTCCAAATCTTGGGTTGTAATTGGAAAATCAATATTTCTAAGTATATTTAGATCTGAAAGTGGCCCTGTGATAGTATTTTAATAATTGTACATGTCTTTTATTTACAAATTGCTGCTGTTTGATGTGTGGAAATGTTCAAAACAATAAAATAACTCGCAAACGTGGAAGTTTTGTCATAACTGAATGAACTCCCACTACTCCTACAATTTAAGAAGATGCAAGGCAGCTAATTTTAAACAGATCTCATTTTCATGTGGTTGCGCAATAACAAATCTGTGGTATACTTGTGTTAGTGTACTGTTTATAACAGTCCTGAATCGAGATAAATTTTCCACAATAGCTTTACTTTTGTTCTCAGCTTTGAGTCAAATTTAACCGATAATTGAAACAAACACCTCAGGGTAACAACTTGCTTTTTACTTAAAAGTGCACCGTATGCTTTTTCATGTGATTTTAGTAGAATAAAGAATATGTCGCTATTCATATTTGTAAACCTGCTTAAAAGATCTATATTTACCCTAAAATTTTAGCAAAAAAGATGTTGATTGTTCAAAGCATCCTTTAAGAAATTCCATAATCAAGCTCTTGTGTTGAAGCTGTTCTTCAAAAAAAATTCCTCATCGTGTGACTGTATATCAGTTTATTTTTATAAAGGGCATTGACAGGCTTAAGCCACAATGGAAATTGAAAATATTTTTTTCGCATTTGTCATATTTTATCCGAAGTGATTTTCAATCTATACACTGTGGGTTCCCAGGGGTTGAACCCACAACCATTGCATTAGCAACACAATGTTCAACACGTGTTGATCCCCATGGGAAGTGTGTTGAGACCCCCTAGTGGTCCCAATATATCTCACATTTAAAAACAACTGTAAGCTGTTTCTTTCTGATTATTTACGTTTTCTATTATCACATAAAAAAATGAAAAGCTTCAAAAACATGCCCTTGCCATATTAATATATAATTAATAATATTTTATTCTTTGTATTTTCTTCTTAGATGTTTTTTTTATTATAACACAAATCTGCAATACTAACGGGACTTCCGCTTTTGTCAGAATCACGTGATCGGACGGAGCGCCAATTCGAACGTGCGCGCGCGGACATGCAATTTGAAGAAGCAGTAATGCTACAAATCACGTAAGTTTTCATTTAAGAGACAACGACGACACGTTTAATGTTTATGGTCGTCTACTCTCATCGTCTGTCGTGTTTTGTAGGATGGAGGAAAACATACCGATCATTATTTTAAGCGATGACGACGATGATGATGAATCGATGACGCTCAACGATTCCTCAGTGTTGTTTGTTGAAAATGAAAATAACGAAACCGGTACGAAACGAATTCTGTCACAACCATGATAATACCATGTTTTTATTATAATATACGGTGGAAATGTCATGTTGTTCTGCACGGGGAACTTCATAACACAATATAAATGCCACGGTATATAGAAAAGTACCGTGGTATTGCCGGTTGGTCTGGTGCGATCATTGTAGTAATGTAATGTTATCATGAACAGCAGTGTTAGTTGGTCATGAGTCTGTTTGTCTGTTTTTATCTCAGAAATATCAAAACACATTGAGCAGGTAGACGAGGATTTGGCAATAACATACACCCAGACAGGAACTGTGCTCCCACATGCAAGATATGACTGCACACTACATTTCTGGTAAGTATTATTCTAATGTCTTTTCCTGGAGAACCTTTGTTGGATCTTGTAAGTGTTAATAAGTCGTCCTTCTTCTAGCCGTGCCGATCAGGACCTCTCCGGGCCTCTACAACAAAATGCAACGTACTGCGATCAATGTTTCTGCTACGTCTGTGACAAGCAGGTCTCCATGGTGAGTATTCACAGTTGTATCACATTTACATTCATACTTAAAACGACATATGAAGTCCGTTCTTATCGTAGTGTCATTCATTCATTACTTAATTTCTTCACACGGCACATGAAAAAAGTTTTATATTCGACATCCGATTTAAGATCAAACTAAAAGCAAGTCCACGTTTGTGTACAATAGTGTGAGTTCTGGACCACCCCTGGCATTTGCCACTGTAATGCACATAAGCACAGCGTTTATTGGAAGGCGCTCCGTGATAAAAGCCTCATGGGATATCTACACGAGCTCAACTTCGCCTTCGACCCGCTTGATATGGATTCGGACTTACGGCATGCCGGTGTGTTCTGCTTTGCTGAATTAAACTCCAAGTTTTATTCTCTCTTACTACTATATACTGTTTGTAAAATCGCCTGTTCCAGCCATAAACCTTTAAGTATGTGTGTGTGGCAGAGACATCTCTGAAGAAGTTTGCTGGCAGTTTGGCGAAGAAGTATGCAGTGTTTCTGATGGGGTGTGGGTCTGAAAAGAGATCTGTGACCTGTCGGTGCAACTGTCACCGCATCAACGATAACACTGCTATTCAAGCGGGATGCAAAGGGTGTCAGAAACACCACTTGAAGGTTTTGTCGTTTGAGTATGCGACCTCTTATTTTTCGATCTATAATTAAAAATGCATAATATTAAATTGATTCACATTCTTATTTATTATATTATTTTAAATATAATTATCCCAATTATCTGAATGATTATCTACATTTATTTAAAGGGGTCATATGGCGAGAATACGTGTTTTTCTGTGTCTTTGGTGTTATAAGTTGCCCATGCATGTGTTAGACATGAAAAATTGCAAAAATGTAAGTGTCGGAAACAAAGATGCATTCAATATAAAAGCGAATGCTCACCCAGACTTGCCTGAAACGCGTCGTGCAACTTACTTCATTGTATGATTTGACTAAGACCGCCTAAATGTATATGCAAGTAAGGTCGGCGTACCTGTCAGTAAAATTTCTTTGGAACCTGATGTTCCAAATATGGTAAGAGGTGTTACATTTCCGTCACACGCTTGCAGTATTCGACCATTCACTGCGCACCGGTTAACTGGCCAATCATAGCACACCTCGCTTTTTAGGGCGATGAGCTTTGTAAAAAATTGCGCGTTTCAGAGAGGAGATACAAATATGCACGGTATGTGGAAAATACAGCGTTTTTTTAACCTTAAATCGTGTAATCGTTTTGAACCTTAAAACTATAATATTTGTTTTAGCCCTGTCATATGACCCCTTTAAAAACTTCTGAAAAACATGTCAATGTCTTATGTAGCTCTAAAGAGCCTTACTAAATTACATTATTAGATCTAAAAAATATTAAAACTGTTTCTCCCATTCACGCTGTGCTTACATTTTTGTTCTTTTTAGTTACTCTCCTGTGAGTCAGCACATCCAGATGTTTTTGCAAGAAGCAATGAAAGAGAATCCAAAGGCTTGTATCGTAATGCTGTTAGGGGCAGTCAAGATCTTCATCAGTCACAATGCTCCTGGGTAACACGTGCACGCACACTTGTGTAGGTAACATGTCTTTCTTCACATGTACGCCATCTTGACACGTCATATCTACTTTGCAGAAATACACATGCTGCTTTTGCCGTGTCTGATGCTGTGACATTGCTGCAATGGAGGTACGTAATTTTTACAAAACTGTTTTGCGTGTGTTCTTTAAGTTGCCTTTGTTTTTAGCAACGGATAAACCATCGCTTTTATTTTAATTCCAGAATTATAACAAAAGTGTGGATGCTTTTAGTCAGCTGTGATTTTTCCAGTTCCTTCACAAAGCAGCTAGAGGCTTTTTACCAGAGGCTTCCTCTTCTCATTGTCTCTCCATTGCCAAAAAAGTAATGACACTACACATTCTGTTTATATGCAGCATTCAAGGCTACTCTTTAGTTAAACCTGCTTTTTAGAATACGACAAGTAACCTGTTCATTATCTATTCTGTGGCTACTAATTGATTGAACCGTCTTTTTAATGGCTACAGTCTGCACGTGCTGCCATGGGATGATCCCTTGCTCTCTGCCGTGATAAAGGGTCAGAACATCTCCGGAGAGAGACACGTCAAAGGTCGAAGGCTTGAAACCTTGTGGGAACCTCTGGGCTTGATCGAAGCTCGAGTCTGTAGACTTCAACAACAAAACAAGTAATCTGAATTTGAACGCTATTAAATATTTGAATGCTTTATCTGTGATTTGTAAAGAATAACACAGACTTTAATGTTAAATGTTAAGTGCGATTCACTCATTATGAGAGCCTATAGGGAACCTGCAGGTATACAATGCACCCTGGATTACTAAACAGCTTAAATATCCATCATTAATTCAGAACTTCAACATGCATTATTCACTTAAGTTTTAGGCATTTATGCGTCATGCTTATTTATTAAAGGAATGTTTTACTCTGAAATGAAAGTTCTGTTAACTCACCTGTGTTATCTACTTTTATTTATTTTCTGTAGGATACACAAAGTAGAAATTTCAGGCAATTATTTTGGACGTATTGCAGCACCTGCCAAAAGACCAAATAGCACATGCACCGTATTTCTCCATGCTAAAGCCCGATTTTTTTGTTCTGCGTTGTACCTACACCGTAGCCTCTACGCCGGAGCTACTTGTCGGTTTTCATTTATACTTCTACGTCATTGTCCGTGCCAACAGGCAATGACCATTGGGCATCAGTGTCCACGAGCTGCTTGTGTAACCAAGACAAGAGGCAAAGAAGAAGCAGCTAGTTTGAGAAGCATTAGCAGTGATAGCGGCAAGTAAACATTCACTTTTGTTGCAGATTTGAGATGTTTTATACACAAATATTTTACTTCGATATAATTCATTCGGAAATGCCTTTGAGTAAACATGACTTTAGTTTTTTGACCTGATGGAGGGGTTCAAACAGACCAATCCCAGGACTCGAGGTCCGCGTTGTGTTGACGCGTTGTTACATTTTTGGAGAGGTGCGCGTCAGGCTGCGGCGTAGGTCCGTCACGGGATAGCTTTGTGCAAGGAACAAATTGAAAAGTCATTGTTGTCTAATTGACTGTCTTTTATTTGTGGGTAATTTTTGAGCTTGACAACCATTGACATTGTGAGGCATGAGCTGTTTAAAAAAATGAACAAATGTGAGGTAATAGGGACAGAATTTACTGTTAAAGTGATAGTTTACCCCAAAACCAAAATCCTGTCATGATGTACTCACCCTCTTGTTATTTCAATCCTATATGACTTTCTTCTGCAGAACACGAAGGAAGATATTTTGAAGAATGTTGTCTTTGACTTGCATTGGTTTTTATGTCAATACCATAGAAGTGAATGGGTTGCTGTTCGGTTTCACAACATTCTTCAAAATATCTTCTTTTGTGTTCTGAGGAAGAAAGAAAGTCATAAAGGTTGGGAATGACAAGAGGGGGAGATTATGACAGATCGGTGAGTTAGTTTGATACGCCTTAATTAAAATGTAAAACATGTTTAAATCCTGAATTTTGTGTTTGTGTTTTAGGCATCGTGAGCTGGCTCGGTACCTCAAGGTTGTTAAAAGCCACAATATCCCCCAGTGAGTGTCACAGCATAATGTCAAATAACTCTGAAAACTGTTATTCTTATTAGCTGTGACATATTCAGTTGATATTTCTTTTGTTTTTAGGCTACAGAGACTCAAAGACTTTGTTCCTCTCTTTCTATGCAAGGTATGATGGAATAAAATCTACTTTCATTATTTTTACATTAATGTAAGCATTTTTTTGTTATCATAAAACATTCATCAAATGGAAATGCATGGGGGCATCCAATTAATTTTTTGTATTTTTGTATGTGTACAGGTTGGAGAATACAGTGCGGCTGTTAATGCTCTGTTATCACCATTGCCCCATTCTCCTTGCACCGCCTCCAGACTCACGCCCCCACAGTTCAGAGCTTACCTCAGAATTCTCACATCAGGCCACGCCCCCAAGATAGAAAATCCTCAATCTGATTCAGGAAATGTCAATACAATCATGCCCGACCATTTGTTGGCCACTGAGTGGACACCTGTTGAAGGTACAGAGTTGTAAGAGTTCTTATTTGCATATTAAAATCTACCATAAAAAATCTATTTCCTTAACTTCGTGTCGCAGAGGACTTTTTTCAAGTTTGTATAATTCAAGCTGTTGAAATTTGATTCAACAGAACACAATATAGAGGACATACATTAGGACATTTTCTTTTTCTAATTGTAAATGAGCAACAATTTCACTTAAGTCTGTGATTTTCTGTAACTGTGCTGGCACACATAAGCTGATTTTCTCTGCCTTCACTCAAGGTTCAAATTTGAAGAGGATGGAGGTGCTGAAGTTTGCTCTGAGGGTTCTGGACTGTAACAATGCTGTTTTTGCAGATGTAGGTAAAATGAATGGTTCATGTCTAATATTTAGGAGAGCAAGTGTCTTTTGTCATGGCGTTTCTCTCTGCATGGTTTTGTTGTAGACTGAGAGCTGGGTGTATTTACTCAGTGTAGTCAGTTCCAGTCACATCACTCAGGATGGGCTTGTTGTCGCTGCGTTCTATGAGGAGCCTGATGTCAACTTTCAGACGGTGAGTGTTGTTGTAAAGTGCTTATTATTGGGTGTGGAGAGGCTTTGTTGACACACTAATGTGGGGAAACAGAACTAGTTACCTGGTAGTGTGTTTTTGTTCAGGTGACCAGAGGCATCGCCAATTCAATTCTGCAAGAGCTGACAGCCACTTCTCGAATACAGATTTCCAAAACCTTTGAGAATGTGAGTCATGTTTTTCTTTCCCTAAATCTTTGATTGGGGGTTGCGCACTTGGACTTAGAATGACAGAATATCAAATTCCATTATCGGATGTAAAACCATCATTCTATATGTATATTTTTAAAAAGTGGTGAATGGAATAACTGACCATAATACATTACATGAAGTGATAAGCGCAAAATGTACTCCAATGTCTTGAAGAACCAGCAAGATGTGAGCTAGTTTTGTAAAATTCCACTGACTGAAACACATTCTGTTGGAATGTCCTGGTTTAAATGATACCAGACAGCGCTTTTTTTGTTAACAGACATTTTTTAAAAGATTTATGCTAACAGGAGGATCTTGTTTTTCTTATCAAGTATTCAAATGAAATAACTTTTATGAATACTATTTATTTTCACTGTGTTGTAGTATATTTTTGCTGTACGTTTTCTACATTGTTTTAAGTATAATAGTTATTGTATATAATCTTTGCTTGTAAAGTTTTTTAAGGTTTTTTAAAGTAAGGTTTTTTAAAGTGCTGATATGGCGTTAAAAAAGCAAATAAATTGATTGGGGGTTGACTTAACATTTGTTCAAAGAAGTAGGTTGCAAAATGGGTACAAAAAGTTAAATTTGAGCTAAAATAAATAAATGGCTATAAAGTTTATTAACATTGATTTAAGTATTTAAAAAAATGACGTCTGGCTATTTCATTATTTTCTACCTTTTGGAAATTCAAGCGTAACTAAAACAGATGTTGCGATTTTTTGCATCAAATCACAAATACAGCTTAGTAAAAAATTATTGGTGCAGACGTGCAGTTTGTAACAATTTTTCAGTAAAATATCCAAAAACCACTAGCACAGTGTTATACATTTTGTTCAGCTGGGTAGTTACTATATCTCAAGTGTTTCCTACTACTTGTAAATCGTGAGAAAATCGCCATTCTAAACCGTGACACGGGGGCGTGCAGTCGCCTGTCAACAGAATCATATCTGCATTACCCTTTGTTACCGCCTTCAATGACGTATTAACCGAATAACAACAGTTTCGTGGACAAATCTGGAAGTAGTGTCTAGCAAGCCACTAGCTTGTTTCCACAGTCACTTATTTATGGACCACAATTATACACAACATTTATAAAACTTTATTACTTTACCTCATCCGCTGACATGATTTCTCGTTCCCATCTGATTGGATGCCATCAGCGGTGGAGTTGAAGACAACAGATCCCATCATTCCACGCTCCTTCACAGCATTGTCAAGCATATCCATTGTTATTGTTTTGATTGTGTGCCCTCTAGCGGCGTATTTTTGACAAACTATAGATTTAAGAGACTACTCTAAAGTTGTTTTCAGTTTTTTTGAATGTAGTATTTATAGGTACAGTATGTGTTTAGGTGTCATTTATGCTTCACTCTTTGATCTATGAGCAACATTTCTTACAAATTCCAAATAAAAATATTGTTTTTATCTGCATTTGCAGAAAATGGCTGCCGGTGATTTCTACATTTCAAATGTTATAATAAGGCTGGTCAAGACAAATCTGTCGACCATTTGCTTAGATATCGGTCATTCCTGAAATATTCTGTGTAGTTTTTCCTCATTGGTGCAGAATCTAATGTCTGGTGTTCTTCTTTTTAGGGCTATCCTGACCAGGCAAGGCTATTGCTGGCCACTCAGGCATTGGTACTGCGAATATTACACTCGCAATTCAGCCCCATCCTGACCGTCATCTTGTCTTTCAGGGTGATTTATTTTTTGTTCACACACCACAACTTCTACTCAAAGTTTACACTCTACTTTGTTGTTTAAATTCCTAAATAATATTTAGGAAAACAGTTATTTTCATATGTTCATCTGCATAATCGCTTGTATTTTTGCATTCAGTTCAACCGCTGGGCTCTTCGCACGTTGTTCTTTGGCCTTTTGGTGAGACCAGACGTGCTGCACTATCTCCTATGTTGTGTTGTGGAGGAACTGTCTCGCGACCAATACCAAAGGTACGGCCAAACACACATTTTTATGGAATAGTGACTTAATTTTTTGACAATTTGAGCTGTACTGGATACGACTCAATGCTCTACCAATTAAACTTGATTCTGTGTAATAGCAAACGGAGTGAATCGGACCATTCCCTGTTTTCCTACTTCCTCAGTCTGTTCTTCCTGGAGAACGACATTGTCCTAACTTCCAACACATATCCCACCAACACACTTCTTGCTACATGGAACGAGTAAGAAGCCACAGTCAATGTTACATCACACATGCTCTTCATTATTGTCTTGTTTGTTTACATTACTTACAGAATAAAAAGCATACAGTTAGTTCTAGTTGACAACATAATATGGTTTGGACACTTATAAATAAACAATTAACCTAAAAACTACTGGGAAATGACCCACGATGGCCTCTTGAATGTAGGGATTGGATAACTGTTGAAACGTACCATGAAATTGAATTTAAATGGATTTGTTTATGATTCCAGAGTGCACTTCCCTTGGCAAAACAGCTTGAGGACGTATCTTGAATGTAATGTAAGAATCTCTTCCCTTAATTCATGTCTTGATGTAATCTAACATGTAGACTCTATTTTTTATGACATTTGTTGAGTACATCACACCACATCCTTTGTATTACTGAAGATTTGTGATTGTATCGTCTCATCATAAATAATATTGTGTACTTTTTCAATGAAAATGCATTTCCAATCTGCAATATCGATTTGTCTTTCTCTTTCAGATCGCTAGTCTTAGTCAAGAAAAACGCCAAATTCTGCAACAAATTCAAATCAGAGCGGCTTACCCACATCCTGAATAAGAGAATGTTTTCTGTGATGCTTGTAGTATTATGCTTGGCCCAAAACAATTTGATGATGATTTTATGCAGGGAAGATTTTGATATGATATTTTTTCAGTTTTGGCCTGAGAAGGCGCAAGACCTGTTCCTGATGTAATTAAGTGTTTTTGTTAATTGTGTAGTGAGCTAGTTTTGTTACAATTTTCAAAGCTGTTAAAATAAAAGACTTTATTATACATTTCACATTTTCAAGAAAAATCTATTTGTCTATAAGTTTTTTCCAAGTTTCTTTTAGTGGTAGCCGTTTAAAAAATGATTTTGTCCAACTTGTCAAATACAAATGACATTCAGCAGGACGGTCTACAAATCTCTGCACATCCACAATGAATAAAGTACAAGCAATTTAAACAGCACAAATCCGGCAGTGTGGTTTATGCAAAGCTGTTAAATATTGATTTGCTTTAGATACCAAATGGGCTCATAACAGAAGAGTAATACTGTAATAATGTTATAAAGCATGCAAAAAATGTGTTGTCTCCTGTCAAAAATGTTCCAAAACAAAATATGCTTGCAAGCAATCAAACCACACTTTACATTGAGTAGTTTCAGTGTAAATTTACTTTTTTCTTAGAGTTTGAATACTGAGTTGGCGGTGTAGCTGAATTGAAGGACGTTTGGTGGAACGTCTGTGAAATGCAGTTTGATTTGCTCAGATAAATAGTGCAGGATTTTCTTGTCATCTATGTGAAGGTCTTCATGACAACGCAATGTCTGTGTACTCTTACAAGATTTTGTTCCCCCTTCTAGAGAATTCGAGAATGTTAAGAAGAAGGCTCTGGCAACAAGCTTGCCTAGCACACTCTGGGCAAACAAGAAGTAGGTGCTCCCTCGTATAATGTGGCTCCTTGGATCCACCAGATGGTTGATAAGAGTACCACTATAGGTCGGACATCGCAGTGTCTTTTGATCTGCGTCAAGAACGCTGATGTATCTGCCAAAATGGACCAGACAGAGAGGAAAACCGGGAGTGGGAGAGCACATCCTGAAAGGAAACAAAACCGATTTTAAACTTATCAATTCTATAGCTTCAACAACCTAGCCAAGAATAATATTTTTTACATCTGCTTTTCTGTCCATTGGCAAAGCGATAAATGTGCATGCTGTATGCCAGTGGTACTTAACCAAGCTTTTAAGTTGCAATCTTCAGAGTTTTACCTACTCAAAAATAACCCGTTCATCAAGATTTTGGGGTTAGTTTGAAAACAACAAGGAGGTGCATTAGGACAAGTTTAAAAAAGCAGCATAGTGTCACTCCTGGATAATCTTTTACCTGTTGAATCCGACAAGTTTCCAGTTAAGCAGGTCGGTAAGCTGCAGCTGTGTTGAAATCCAAGGTTGAACACTTTCTCTGTAACTACTTGAATGTGGTGTGTAGACGGACAGCGCCGCGACCAGTCGCCTTACTGTACCCTCCTCACTCCCTAGCACCACCAGCGTACGCCCACTCAGAAGGCTAAACACAGCGTGTACTGCGAACGGAAACTGTTGCAGGAATTTCAATGCTGCCCGTCCCATTCGGCCACACCTCTGTCTGCTCCCACCTTCTCTTTTATCCCCATGAATACAAGCGGAGAAAGTGTCCGAAGCTGTGGAGACCGTGGTGCTGCGAAAACTAAAGCAGTCTGATAAGTCATCCCGTACGGTCGGGCATGGTTCCTCCAACAAGGAGAGATTGGTACATGATGCATGACAGTCATCCTCAGAAGGGAACGTTATAGCAGTGTCTGGTGGGGATAGAGTTATTAGTGGACAACCATGTGGCTCTTCCACAACACACTCAACTTGTTTGTCCTTTTGGTTTTGAGACGAGTCTTTCTCCTCAGTGTCTTTCTCAAGGCTTTCCTCATCGATAGCGCATGGGTACGAAGCCCGTAGGTCTTCAGGAAAGAATGAGTCTGTCGTGCTAAGCACTTCAATGCTGTCCTCACTGCAAGTCCGCCCGGTGGGTACCCTTGCTTGCTTTAGACCCTCTGGTGCTGCTGTGGTACAGGTGGGTGGAGGTTTTGGCATTGCTGTACTGCTAGGTATACTTGAACACTGTGACCTGAAGGACTTTTCTGTTCCCAAGACCTCAATACTGTCTCCACTGCTAATGCTGGTCTTCATCATAGTAGCGTCTTGGGAATCTGGTGCCGAAACCTCCCCGTTGTCTTCGATTTCAGCATGTACTTCTAAATCCTCAGATGAAAGGGGGGGGTTCTCATCAAAAGGACCACTCAAGGTCCTCGATAAGGTAACAGATGGGTTACTCCCACCCAACTCTAGTTTTATAGGCACCATTTCAACACAAGAGGTATATGATTCAAGACTGACAGGTTCACTCATATTCGTGGGTGCTGGAAGAAAAATCGCTTGATGGATCGATGAATGACTGGCTGCTATCCCTGGCTGTAAACCCGCACCGCCTTCTGAGTCGCAAGTAGCCTCAAACAAAAAATTTGTGGATTTGAGATTGCGGAGCAGATTTTGGCACAGTTGGTTTGTGTAGATATGGCTGGCATCTCCTCTGAATGTCTTTTCAATGGAGTGTAATTGCTGTAGGGCCTGCTGGTGGAAGTACTCGTCGCACAACTCCTCAAGAGTTTTCAAGGGCCGGTCAAATCTCCTACATGAAGTGGTGTTAATCAGCTTTGGAGAATGCATTGGTGTGTTCATGTTAGTTAGGACACTGCAATCTGGGACTGGCCGGGGGAAATGACCATGCGTTCTAGAATCATCAAGGTCAGGCTTCAGAGAAAGAGGAAGGTCGTCCGGTTTATAAGGAGAGAACTCCGAGTCTCTGAGTTTTCTTGTTGGGTAGGAGGTGACTTGTTTCAGTAGGCTGTTATGTTCTTGAATAGATTTCTCCACATTCATCAGTTCCTCTGTTATTTTATCCACTGGCTTTGAGCAGTACTTGTCCTTCAGCTTGTCCTTCTGTTCTTCTGTTCTATTGATAAGCACAGCAGACCTGTTATTTGAGGGATTTTCACTTTCAAGCTGCACTATACAATTTCGTGCCTCTACTTTCTGTCTTGGATGTCCAGCTTCCTCTTGTGCTTTCACTTCTTCTTTGTGTGAAAGTGATTTCTCTTTAAGTTTCTCATTCTCTGTTTCTCTCTCTAATGTTGGTATATCATTTAACCTCCATTCCCTTTCATTGGTGTACACAGCAGATGGGTTCATTACATTCTCTCCCTCAGTCTCTCTAAGTAAGACAACTCTTGTATACTCTAAATCCCTTAGTTTGGTTTCAAGTTCATTCGCAAAGTTCTTTCTGTTCCCCGTTTTCAGACATTCCGAAACCTTGGAGAACTCGGAAGAAAGCTGCTGAAATTGATGTACGATTTTATTCTCATCAGACGACACGTAGGCAAGGCAGAAAGGTCGCACAAACCCTCGTGCCTCCAGGTCATACAGCGTGAAGTGGTGAATGTATGAAAACGCTCCCTCTTTGGAATCTCCTAAAACTACTTTGGAGTCCTCCACGAAGTTCAGTTTAGGAGTATTGATCCCTGAGCTGGTGAGGGAGGTCTGATAGTCCACTGACATAATTCGGAGGGAGAAGTGATTCAAATCAAATGTCCCGCAAGCTTTGGTTTCATGAGGAACAGTAAGCAAAGGCTGGGGCCCAACTTGTTCGGAAAACTCAGCTAAAAGGATAAAATCCTTTTTAAATTCCGCAATTGACATCTTAGACCACGGTGTGTCGTCACCATTGTAAGAGGGCACAGACAGTTCCTCTGGAAGCGCAAATGGATCAATGGCTATATCTTCGTAATCAGGCTCTTTGGTGAAGGCCACCAAATCTGGAGAACCAATCATGGTGGTAGATAATGTATCTATGTGAAACCAGCCAGGGGTGTAAAAACTACAGAGATATTATACTTACGTATACATTTAAGCATCAATCTAAATATGTTTTTGAAAGAAAAATATTTATGCATATAATTGCACATATAAATGTATACCTTTTTACTTCAGAAATATACTAATGATATTAAAATGGTACTATTAATGCTGCATAATATACCAGATTTATCAGAATATCCCAAATGTCAATAGAAATAGTTTGCGCAACAATTGGTTGATTTTAAATACGTCAAATTTTTTTGTAAATGTAAAGTAGATGTCGATCCAGGTGACAGAAAAATGGGTATGTAAAAGGTAATGCCCGTGTACTATTATGTGGATGGTGATCAATGATTAGAAATCATGTAAAACATCCATGTTGATTAAATAATTTAGGAGTTTGACAAACTTAAAGAAAATTAACCAAAAAAAGTATCATTAGTTTGCACCCCTTGTAACTTTAAAATGCACAATATTTGTAAATTAACCTGTTAAATGACAGTTTTACTCAATGCCTCTGGAACACAATATTTTAAGTGGTCACATTTTAGATAGTTGGACTTTTTTTAGTTTCCTGACATTTTGTATAGAGTATACTTAGACTCATCTATAGTCACAAACCAGCTTTTCTATCTTTAGAGATGTTATAGTTGGAATTCACTGATAAGCACAGAAAGGAAGTTAATTGTTTTTCAGTTTTAGATAGGCTACGATTCACAAGATTGAAGAGCAAGATTAATGATCTCATAAAGTTAATACACATTTATATATATGTTTTATATTTATAATGCATGTGTTATATTAGGATTGATAATCATTTTCCTGTGTAAATGTAAAGATTTCCTTATTCAATACTTGAGAAAAATAACACAAAATGTACAAAAAATGTATAATAATAATAATAGACTAAAGAAAACTAGTACTTCAAGTACTTAACACCCCTGAAGCCGGCTCATCCACAGTAACTGTTCATGTCAAGTTTGCAATCCTATGGTTCCCGGTAAAGTTTAAGTACGTATGTCCAATGACTAACACTTCAAATATCACCACGTTAAAACCGAGACAAACATAATATGATCCAAGTTACACTCACGTAAAAAAAGACATGCCTGAAATATGACAGCTCATGTCATTGCGGAAAAAAGTCAACAAAAGTAATCCATTGAGAAGCGCATTCTTAAAGATCACAGTCGCGAGAGTACAGCGGGTCCGGGAACCGATATTTACGCGTTAGTTTAGTCGTTCTTTAGACGTAAACAAACATAAACGCGCTTGTCATACAGAAGTAAACTAAGCAGACTTTGCCATAGTTGGCCATGTGACGCAGCTGGCGGGGGGTGTGATTATAAGCAGCTCAATGTTTCCGCTTTAACCCTTATTACATGTACAGTCATTAACAGTAATAAAAAGATTCATGGGTCGTGTTGTCATATAGGTAGGGCTGATTAATATTTGACCCTAAATATAACAGATTACTTGAATGACGTCCCATACTAATAAAAATATGAATAATCTTTAATAAAATTAATATGTAATCCTGTTCATTTCTTAAATCTAAAATAGATGAATACACTTAAGAATAATTATAGTAAAAATATCTAATTTTATCACAAACAAGTATTATGACAGATACTGCAGATTAATACAAAAACATGCAAGTAATACAAAACTAAAATTGTGGACCATCTTTATTTAGACACACGTCCCAGTTATAAATAGCGAAAGGCATGGTTTCACAACAGTGAAACAGGTACAAGTTTGCTTTAACTGTCCAAGAAGTTATCATATGCTGGTCTTGGTGATCTGTTTACATTTTTTTGCTTTCTATTTTCTATTATGCACATTACGGGCAGAGTTGCAAACCTTTAACAAATACCAGGAAGAGCATGTTCATCCAACTAGAAACCTCAAGTAACGTTTAAACCAACACCCACACGTACATGAAAGTTTCACACGCTTTTCCCTAAACAAATACATATTTGGTGGTTCATTTTATAAACTAGAACAAACAAAAAAACTTATATGAGAAAGGCGGGCATGTCACGGCAAAGCATAATCTCACTGTTTTGTTGCCTCTTGATTCTCCAAAGACAACATAGTTTCACTTTATCTATGACTTAACCCATCACTAAACAATATAATTATACAGAATCTCTTGTTTTTAAGACAATACTTAGTCCGATACCCAACCCTCTTTCAAATTTACATCCAAGCCATTCCAACCATGTGTAGATAAGCACTGCATAGTTAATGAACTTGTTGGCTATGTCACTCATCGTAAGCAAAACCTCTTATAGTGCGATCACTTCAAAATAATAAAGAATCGGTTTCAAAAGTTGCTGAATTCCAATTGAGAATTTACAGAATACAGAATGGCACACAAAGATATTCTTAGGCATGTTTGTTTAAAGTAGCAGGTCACCCAAAAAATTTATGTCAAAGACGTATGTTTGTTTAATTCATATAATATAGCACAAAAGCCAAACAGACTGCCTCATTAAGTTGGACTTGCTTTTGGTTCCACCTTCACTTTTAAGGGAACTATTCCTTTAAAAGACCACTATTCTAGTTTCATTGTAAACGGAAAGTCACATGTGATAACATAAGGGCAAATAATACTAACAAAAATGTAACTTTTGGTGAACTATTCCTTTAAAAGTGCATAAATGACAGTTGCAACACAGATTAGTGTATTCATACATGTACTACTATGTGCATCCGTGAGTTTTATTTTCATATGAGTAGTATCTCAGGTTCGGTCACAGCACAGTAGAGCATAAAGCCCATTTCATCAATGTCATCCTCAGAAAAACCCTGAAACAGATTCACACTAGGTTTGAAATAGCTAGGCAAGACTCCAGTCTCTAGATAACCAATCAGCTCGGTGATCGCCTGCAGGAACCTATCCGTAAAGGCAGATTCCGACCAATCGGTGTCCTTTTCACTCATGTGCAGGATGACGCTACTAAGATGGCTTCCGTTAAGCTTGCGTAGCGCAGGGCAGTTGCGACAAACCGCCTTTAAAGTTTTCAAGCACTTCCTTCTGACCTCCGAGTCCTCTTTATCAAGCCTTGCCAGTCTTGCCGTTTCGCTGGTGTAGAGGCTCTGGTACCAGATGTAGTCGAAAGACCCGGTGATCTCTCGTTGTGCCGTAAGCGTCATCTCACCGAGGCGCACTGTTGGCAAAATAGTGATATAGAAGCGTTCTCCATCATCATACCCACTTTGACTTAATCCTTGAACCTCGAGTTTGAGCTCTGGAGACCCAAGCACTGGTCTCACTTCACATTCAAGTGTTCCACTTAGCGATGGCCAGTTCATAGACTCCATCACTGCCTTCCCTAGTTGCTCAGAAACAAGTCGCGACGATAAGTAGACATCCAACAAGTGTCGGTCCCAATAGCTCCGCCCCCGCGGGAAGTATTCAAGGTTCTCGCGGCGCACCATGCAGTACTGAGGGTGGCCCACAAACGTGTCCTCTCCGGCAATAGGGGTCCACAGACTGGACTCCAACTATAACACAACACATAGATCATGTATAATATGAATACAAAAAGTGATACACAATCAAATAAACACACACACACACACACACACAATCTTGATACCTGTAGTGGCACGATCAGGCAGGCGTGATCAGCTTTAACCACCTGCAGGTCGTCGAGCAGCGATCCTCCTAACATCATGTCTCCCAACGGCATGTCTAGATGTTTGGAGTGCAAGAAGGCTTGAATCTCTGTGGCGATGTCTAACGCTCGCTGCTGGGCTACACACACTTCCTCAGCTGACAGACACACTCGTGTTCTGAAGTACTGCTGCAGGCGCTCTGCGAACGTCATCGCGCAGAGATCCATGCGTCTCCGTCGCTGAGGTGGCTCGGAGTCACTGCGCTGGGGCTCGGAGGAGGGCAGGGGGATAGGTTGGGACAGCTCCGCTAAACACAAATGCAAAACAAACTTCACAAGCTTTGGGGTAAAAAAAAAGATCTACTTGTGTGAATCTATTTAAGAGTCACATAAAAAAAAGAAAAAGACAAACATATTGTCTCTTAAAACATTTTTTTTGGCATAGTGACATTTATATGCCAAAAGTGTTTTTTCTTTTTCAAGCTTGTACCTTTCTTTGTTGCAGCTACAATCTTTTTCATCAACACTCCTTCAATTTCTTTGTGGAGTAGTTTGGGTGAAGCGCTAACCAAATTTAACTCCTCCCAGCTATCGGTCATCTTCTTCTCAGGCTTTTCATCAGGAGGCCTGCCTGCTCGTTCTATCAGCTATAACATCAAAGGAAGAAAATTAATACATGACATACAATAACAAACAAACCCAACAATTCATTGTTTTGAGTGGTTGTATATTGGCCCACCCCTATGTCTCTATCATCCATCTTAATGCGTTTTATGGTCCACCAAACCCAAAAAGTGATACCATATCTGAACTGATCCCAATATAAATCCATTTTTGGGCAACTGATGTGATGCTGCCATGCCTTGAAAGCAACAAATTTTTGGAAATTCTTTTAAATAAGAAAGTTTTTTATTACAATACAAAGGATTTGTTAGCTTGAAGCAATTTTGGGATTTAAAACCACAATCGCACGCTTAAATTGTGAATATAAACAATCACCCGTTTCACCGCCAATGTAGCAATGCCCAGCACTGCGGCTCCGCCCAACCCCAGCACCAACCGGGCATTTGACAACAGGAAGTCAATAACAGCAGCGATTCCATCTTCACCTCGTCTTTTACTAGAATGATACATCACTTCTGCTGAGAGAGTTTCTGAAAATAACGTCCATAGAAAAGTAAAACAAGCATCTGGTTTAGTATAAATACATTTTGGCATTAATGTCAGAATACAAAAAATTACAATGTGTATTCTAAAGCAGTCAAATCTGTCTGAATCCTACTGGTTGAGCTGCTAATACATGACCTTCACCAACATATGTGTTGTCTTTCCATTATACATTTTTTTCTGCTTTAAATAAAGTGTTTTCTTAACTCCTTTCATAATTTAAGGTTACTGTTAAAATTTAGTTGTTTTATTAATTTGCATACGAGTTCAACCTTAAATGTTGGCAATCCTATAATAAAAAAGTTCATAAAAATCGTTCATAAATAAATTAGAATTTCAGTTTCTTTTTTAAACAAATGAATACAAAATACAGTGATTTGTACCATGAACCAAGTGGTGTGTATTGGATAAACAATTGGACAAACAGAAGACTATTAATATGTTCATGCCCTAGTAACACCAAACCTTACAATTGCATGACATTTCATTAAATCTAGATCGATTTGAGCTTTTTTAAATAGAGAGGACCAGTAGAAACTCCTCATAAGTTGGTTTCCACGACATTTGATTACATAAGTGAGTGAGTACATTCAGAATCGGCCCTCACATATATGGCAGCACGCGCGCACGCGCGCAACGCATGCTACGTGACAGCTCAGATCAGAAATAGCAGAGGATCTTTATGCACATCACAGACATCACAGCTGCAGCAACAGTCCTGACGTGTCTAAATTTAGACCCATGTGGCTAACAAGCTACCCACTTATTCATACCATAATTTCGTGACCCCAAGTTCCATCTGTGATCTAAACATTACACGGAAACCCGGTTTGAACCGCAGCATTTGGGATTCATAATATAACATTTCTGCAGCGTTTTTACCAACACTTGTGGAAGTTAAATGTCGTTTTTAATCCGACAAAATGAAACGACAACAGTTTACATTCGGGAATACTTCAGGGATAGAAGTGAAAGGCCATCTCGGATAGTACACTAGCATATATGACACAAGGCCTGCATACAGAAGAACTTTAAACCAATCTGAACTAAAACTAATGACTTTGTTTTGATTAACAGCTGATAATACACATGCACAACATTATCAGTTCAACTCAGTTCAGGTCAACTGCAGTACACGAGCTGTTTGGCACGTATCACATGTAATAACAATGCATGCTCGGTGTTATTTATACCACATTAAACGACACACTAGCGTCTATTTTGCGATGAGATGAGATGTGGTGTTCGCTAGTTTACAACAGCATTAATTGAACATTCAAACAACAGTGTTGTGCTGTGTTAGCGTTTGCTAACTTCACTTGCAATCTAGTGACGAAAACGGAAATGTATGATGACATAATACAGTCAACGGCTTTAATGAGATTTATAGCGTTAACTTACCGTTAAAAATGTGTATTAGATACTCAGAAGCATTATGGTTGCGTGTGAACTGCAGTACTTTTGTCTACGCACTTCTGCCCTCTCACCTACAAACACGCACAGCGTCACCGGAACAGCTGATTGACGTATGTATAAACCAATGAGATGTTAGTGTCTTCTAACGTCATTTATTGCCGACCTATGGGGAACAACCAAAAAAAAGAAACCAAAATAAAAGGCATTTCCGGCATTAATATTATTTTAATACAGAAACAGTTATTTACGCCATACAGTTATACTTATATTCACATACAATTAAAATTGTATTTATAAATAAATAATTAAAAGTATCAATTTATTTAAAAGTTGGTTCAGACCTAAATCTGGTGCGCAGCTCTCTCGTGCCATCTAGTGAGAAGTCATACACCCACACTGCCACGAGATACAGTATCACGAGCCCTAGCTCTTTAAAAAATAAATTGCAGGGGCTTTGATATTGTCAACGGAATTTTTATGCATATAAAATCGTTCCCTAGAATCTGCTATTTTTGACATTTTAATAGTCTCAGCTGGAGCAGTTGAAAAACAGAGTTGCGACACTCATATAGACGTCTGTTGGAAGAATGGAATGCGGAAGTAACTCGTGTCATGAAGGGCTCTATGTTCCAAACAGGGCATTAAAGCTAATTCATTTCACTGTATCCCAGACACTTTGGCAGGTAAGTTGATAACATATATCTCTGAAAAACTGGTGTTTATTATATGGATGTTTTTAAACAAAATATTATTTTCCTAAATAAAAATGGAAATTTTGTGTGTCTGTATGTGTAGTTGAATGGTTTCCTATAAGGATTGCTCATTAAATAAAATGTTGTCTACCCTCTCCCTGTTTGAATTATACAAAAAATATCTATTGTTTGCCTTGTTAATTTCTCACTGTTATTTGTGGTGGAAAATCATTGATTATTTATTGATAAATGACTTGTGCATTTTTATATGAATGTCTTAAAATAATTTAACATTGATTTGTACTGATGATTGTACTGATGAAACAGCACATTATGCATTCTTTCTATTCAGATTAAACGCACAAAACTCATTATTAACGTCTCTCTAACACTCATCAGTAAAAATTGTATTATACATTTACATTTAGGCATTTGGCAGACGCTTATATCCAAAGCGACTTACATTGCTTTTATCCTATACATTTTACAGAGGTATTTGCAATCCCCTGGGATCGAACCCACAACCTTGCGTTGTTAACGCAATGCCCTTACCACTGAACTAATTATAAATTGAATCAACATAGTTATGATCAGTGCATATATTGTGTTGGTATTTCGTGAAATACAGCTGCTTCCACTGTCTCTCCCACTTAAACAGGCTCAAAGTCTAGAACCATTGAGAGCTAAATGAACCACGTGACCACGCGGCGGCGAGATCGAGTGTGTCGCAACCCTGTTGTCTCTAATGCATTTTAACCCGTGCATGCGCTCTATCAAAAGTCAAAATAAAAGTCCGTTTAAGAAAGGACGCCAACTTGTAGGAATTTGTATGCTTGTTATTTGAAACAGTGCATAGTGTAATTCATGACAGTCAGATTTGGAGCAAGAATGCACATTTTCTAATATATTTCAAATGAACTACAGGTGGATTAATCAGTTTTTTGGTTTTAAATTAATCTACACAGCAACTGAAGAAAGTAAATTTCACAAATAAAAGCTTACACGGGTAGAGAATAAACATTGGCATTGAACTTTGAGGAGAGCTAAGATTTCTTTAGGTTCACTACAACAGATGTGAACGGACGTTTTGGTAGAAGTAGAACAGCAAATGAACATGAACTTTCTTAAATCTAAGCGAGAACATAGAACATCAACCTTTGAGTGTTTTATTCATTCTTTTTAGATTGCTTTCATCCCTGAACATCCCTCAAACCAAAATACCTCCTACAGCTCTTCTACACAAAGTACAGTCTCACGTAGTTTGAAGCATCCAAACTGCAGCAGCAGACACATTTTGACATTTCTCCAAAATTTCCATCCGGCCTGTACACACAGTATACAACAGAACAAAACAACAAATCTTGTCGTCATAATAGTCTTATAAATGTTTTGAAAAACAGCCCTCACGTATGTGAAATTAAGCCTCGGGTCATTATGGATCACCATAATTTCCATGGCAATACCTCTCATGTTATAGCTATGGCAATTAGAGGCTAATATAAAATAATAATAAGGGTTTATTATGGCAAAACTACATTTCCAAAAAAAACCTGAGGGGGACCACCGAGCAAGAAAAAAACCCTTCAGTTTTGAGGGATGTAACCAAATACTGTGTTTATAATGCATGTCAAACTTATTTTTTGTCCTTTAGACCTCCTCAAGAGAAACATCCGTATACACACCGTGCACATGCAAAAGCTTCTGTGCTTAATTCAAAACTACACAATGTGATTAACCTTTCCTTTTATTTACCTCTTGCTTTTGAACTGCGTGTCATTTAAGATTTGTCAACATGAATGAAAATGACAAATATTAAGTACCACACAGCTAAAAGATAGATATGCACCGATCCTGTGTGTTTCAGAACTGAACTATTCTTTAAAAATCCGCCACAATTTTGTTTAACATGTTAATGACCCATTATAACCAGTGAGTGCATACAAATTTGAATGAGCCATTGGTAAAATCCCTTTGAAATCCACTAGTCAGTTTAGATGTTCTTTTTATTCCATTCGTTTCCTTTCAGCACACAACAAAATAAAGTGGATCTTAAAGTAACATGTTTTGATTTGTCTGAAAAGACAGCACAAGCCTCTCAATATATATAAAGCATAACATCCTGCAGTCTCCATCTAATGTCTCTGCGAGCTTTCCTTTACGTTCCTCCCCATGAGCGCATTTAAAGTCGCCTCAGTTCTGATCGTGATTTCAGTGACGTCTCATCTTGACTCGCCGTGAGGGAGTATGGTCGTGAGAGTGCGTGTAGCGTGAGCTCGGCTCTCTCTCCTCGACTCTTCTCCAGGAGTTCTCCGAACCGTTGTCGCTGTGACGTCTCTGTCGTGAGGAAATGGAGCGCCTCTGCAGTTCTTTGTCCATCTCCAGTACACGAGGCCTGAGAGAGGAGCACAAATAAATGCTTATGCAAACAGCATGCACACTCTGTCTTTATGGCGCAGAACATACTAGGACTGCTTTATTACTCTGATTAAAAAGCCTCATTTTATTCAGCATGTAAAAGATTTTCGAAGTACCTGTGCGCAGCATCTGGATCAGCCTTGCGGTGCGAGCGTTTGGGTTTGAGTATGTGTCGCTTCTCAGAAGATTGTAAGGGTGGGCTAAGTGAATCCGAGTCCAGGCGTGGGGCATCTTCTCTTGTTCTACAATAAAAGTTAATCAAACTAACTTTTACGCCTTTACAAACCAAATCTTAATTCAGATGATGAGTAACTCACTTTCTCAGAATGATCACGGCTCTTCTCTCTTTGATGTCCTGTGGGCGGATGCAGTGAGTGATGTCATCAGCTGCATAGCCACTGAAAATGAGTGCTCATTACTACATGTGTTCACACAAGTATCGTGGTATTTCATAGTTCACAGTACTTCAGAAACACCTACAGGTTTTTTATACATTTATTGCCATAACGGGACACGGTTGTGATAATATCATGGTATTCGGTACACAGTATGTTAAGTAACATACCACATAAACCTTTTGAACCTTTATATCGTTTGATTACCATATCAATTTCGGGCATAACACCGTAATGTTTACCGTGGCGATATACCATACCACGGTATGTTCTGCGTGTAAAGGTGCAGTATTATAAATGGACTTACACCGAGAGTACAAGTGAAAACTCACCTGAGGATTGTGACGCTCCCGCGCCGCACGGGCAGGTGGAGCACGGGCTCGGTCACGCGAATGGGCTTGAAGTTGAACTTGCATCCGAAACAGAGCGCGCTGTCGCTGAAGAAGGACACGGACACGATCGGCCGCTCGAAGATGTGAATAGGATCCACGTGGGACACGATGCAACCCCCGGGCTGGTAATCGTTAATGACAGCGCTGTTCACGAAGCCCTCCGGTATGACGCCGTGCGCGACGAGCCGATCGATGACCAGCTCGTGCACCCAGTCCGGTATATCGTCCACCTCGCCTTTGGAGTACAAGCGCTCCTGCCCGGGGCCGCGCTTCTCTAACTGGGACCCGTACGTGTAGCCTTCCCCGAAGAAGTACTTGTTCCGGAGGGGCGCACGGTCCACCGTGTGCTCCCGGTAGAGCCCCTTGTCTCCCTTCGCGACCACTTCGTCGATCTTCGCCTCTATGTGCGCGCATTCCTCCGGCGTGAAAATACTCGCCTGCTTTATCCCGCTTTTCACTTTGCGGGCCTCCGCGTCGCGGCGCTCCTCGTACTCGCTCTCGTCGTCATCCGACTCGCGGTGCTTGCGCTTTTCGCCGTTGTTGTGCTCGAAAACTTTTTTGTAATTGTCCCTGTGAGGCGTCATTGACTTTAGCTTATCCCGGAGATCGGCAAATCCAGACATTTTCGCAACCAACGCGCCGACTTTGCGTTAAAACGACGTTATTAAGCGGAATTAACTTCAGGTCCCCATGATATATTAGTGTCGGTCAGTGAAGTCGTACGTGACGTGACCAAAGACACGCTGCGCAGCTCGCGGTCCGTCGGCCCGGAGGGTGTAACGTTATCTTGCTTCTCCGTTTCCTTTATAAAAAGAGACAAATTATTAAAAAATATATAAAAAATGGCTCCGTTTACATCCAGCTTGCTTGATTTCTTAACGCAACACCTCACACTGCCTGTCAATCACCGAATCCTGCAATTCAGTCCCATAACATTAGCACGTAGCTGAGCTACGCCACTAGTAACTCACGATGGACGGAGTCGTAATTTACACAAGAAAACGCTTTGATTTACAAACCCTTACGGCTTTGTAACCGGTCCGCCGGTCTGGCTACTCAACGTATCCTAACATAAGTAATTATGCTGCCGGTACATGAACAGAGCCGCGTAGAGAACACAAACTCGTGTTACCAAAACTGTTTGGCAAACTGCGCATGCGCGCTATTCGCTGCGCGTAAGCACGAGGGTCCGGGCGAGTGACAGCTAGGGCTGTTAGATTCCGGAATTTTCCCGTAATAGTTTCCTTGCTGATGTTTTTGATTCTCGATTTACGCAATAATTTTTATTTGCTAATAAAAAATAACACATTTTGAACACAAACACAACTATCTAAGATTGTACTTCACACTCTTTATGTTCTATATTGGTTCTATAACAAACACCTTAAGCAAAAATGTTCTGTCTTTGCTGTCCTCTCATTCCAATCATTCATTTATTATCCATAGATAGATCTTAAAATCTAACAAGGAATGCAGATCCCACAGTCCAGTTTCTCCAATAAACAGTACAGTATACAGTATACAGTAAATTCATGATTAACATACCATAGGTTTCAATCAATATATTTATTAAGAAAACGGTAAAAAAATACAAATTTAATTAAACAACCCTTATCTTTAAGTATGCATAGGAACGTGTAAGATTACATAAACGTATTAACAGTTTTAACAATTTAACACCCATTGTTGAGGTTCTTTTGCACGATGATGCCCAAAATATAAGTAATTCACAATCCAACTGTACAAATGTTATGCATTAAATACAAAAATTATTATTCATGTTATATTCATCTATACATGTAATTAGTGGAAACATTGCATTAAGAGGTTTGGTTTAGTACAGACGAGACAATGAAAAACGTCCTTATTACAAAGGACATGATGGAAATTGTAAACAGACTGTGTGTGTTTGTCACAGCATGGTGATTTCGCTGGGTGGCAGCGTTAGCCTCTTCTCACGGACCGAGAGCATGTTTTCAATGTGCATGGCAATCACCCGACAAAGCTCCAGACCCTAAAACACCATTATATTGTCAATCATTCATTTATCTTCTTTATAAATTTGTGTCATGTGTTAATTGTGTATTACCTGTTCTAGTTGTAACTGTGTGACTCTGTGGTTGGCCAAGTCCCCGATCAGTATGTCAACATAAGGATAACTGGATCCAGTGCTGGGCCTCTGTGTTTGAGCCGACTGAATCACCTTTAACGGGAACTTCACCCGAACTTCCTGCCAATAGAACGTTAGTAGAACAAAATGTATAATGCGTACAACATTCCCGAGGTGTTTGTGTGTATGCGTGTGAAGGTTATACATACGTGAGTGTCTTTGTGTAAGAAGTGCAGTCCATTTTGATTGACAGCTAGGATGCAAGGTGCAGAGATGACGCTATTGCTGCTGCTCTGGATGTAAAAGAAGGACGACCCGAACATGGGAAACGCAGACACCAACCCTGAAAACAACACATACATCCAGCAACACCATTTAACATGCATATGGGATCACGTTGAATGTAAGCCTAATGAAAATTATTTACCCAGAAACTGAGATCTGGCCTGGTGAGGGTTCAGGCTTTGGACCGCCTGAACATGTTGGGCAACCAATTGCATCCATTGCTGGGGCCCTTGTCTGCCAAAGATCTCAACAGAGATGTACTCTGAAATCTCATGACTAGAGAAAGCATGTGAAAGAGAGAGAGTCAATGGGCTAAAATGTAAATATTTATTATAGACATATTATTTATATATACAATGTACAAATATTATGTAAAAGTATAGCACAGCTCAGATCATCCTGGAAGAACTGGATTTGATTCATGTTCAAATCTATTCACTTTTAATCGCATGCGGGCTTATGTTGTGATTTCTCCAAAAGCCTTAGACAAACATGACCATTTCTTCTCAGAAAAACTAAATGTCTCAATTTGTTCTCCAAGTAGGCTCACTAGAGCAGAAATAATAGTGATGTTAAAGGATTCTTATATACATTTTTATAGGAATTGATAGACACAGATGGGACATAGTGTCATAAATTGCTTCAGATGTGATTTCCAAATATTCCTTAAAAACTAAACTTAAGTAAAACTGTAAAGTTTGTTTAATTGTATTAAATATGAACATACATAGTAGGTGTGTAGAGACTTTCTTTGGCTCTGTGCTGAAGAGCAGCGAGTTTGGCATATTGATGAAACTGCTGGTCACTGATCTTTCCCTGAGGCACGACATTCAACAGACTCTTCAGGTAGTCTGGCAGCACCTGCCTCCATACAAACACAACATCACAGTAATTAAAGGTGGAGATATATTAGAATATATTTATTTAACATTCCTATTTTAAGTTTATAATATTGCCACACATGTCAATATACCAGCAAACTTAAATTTAACGTAAGGTTTTTCTGTACACACTAAAAGCAAAGTGACAAAATTTTGGGAACAAGTAAATTTCACATGAAAACTAGACATATGAAGCTTTATCAAATTGACAGAACACATACAACTATTTGTATACTACACACATCTGCTATTTGTTCATGCAACAGTTTTCATCAATAATCAGTATTTCTTTGGTGCAAACCGTTATTCTTAGAAATTTTACAAAATTCTAAAGCCGGCAAACTGCTTTGTTTTAGTATTAAAATTTTGTCATTATTATTTGTTTAGTATTTGTCAAAGTAAAATCTAAAGGTAAATTCTGCTCAACTCAGACGCTTACATTATGTTGCCTTGCTTTCTTAAAGGAATAGTTCACCCTGAAATATTTTTCTTCATCATTCATCATTCATTCCAAATCTCAACATTTCTCCAGAAGATATTTTGAAGAAATTGACCCCCATTGACTTCCATTGTATGGACACAAATCCGTTTTTCAAAATATCTTCTTTCGTGTTCCACAGAAGAAAGATTCAGATACAGGTATTGAATGACATGATGGTAAGTAAAGGACATTTTTTATTAAGACTGGATTATTTTTTCCTTGATGTTCTATCCCCTTACGTCTGATAAAAGGAACCCAAAAATGAAAATTCTGTACTCATTTAGTCACCCTCAGATTGACAGGAAGATATCTGGTATCAGTATTTATTTTCCCTGCTATGGCAGTAAATGGTGGGTGAGATCTGACATTCTTCCAAATTTCTTCCTGTGTGTTCAGCAAAACAATGAAATTTACAAAGGTTTGGAACAATCTAAGGGTGAGAAAATGATGACGGAATTTCCTTTTTTGGGTGAAGCCTTTAAGGCACAGTATGACTAATATTGTAATAAGACAGAAATGTCATGCCTGGTTAAAGTGCATGGTGACGCAAAGCTCATTGTCAAACTTGAGCGGCTGGGCCCAGATCACCCGTCTGAACCAGAAGCTGTAGTTGCTGTCTATTTGCTCCGCCTCCGTCGCAATATCCAGGATGTACTCCCTCTTATTCAGCGGCCGCACGTTCTGACCTGCAGCACAAATTCTGCTGTGAGATTAAATATTTATCATCATATGGTGAAAAATCTAGAATGAATCGAATGTTAATCTCATGACTGTTTATACAGAAAGAATTCAAATCTGTGCCTCTATTGGTGACTACAAAAATGGTGTATTCGTCCATGGCTTCGATCCTTTGCAACACCATCTCGTAACACAGCTCTTCTATCACATCAAGCGCTACCTGTCCATACAACACAGAAATGCATTCATCATATAGCAAGTAATACGCACAGTTAACACAGAGAAATGCACATGAGAGTTCGAGACAGACATACAGTGCAGGTTTTAATCTTTAGATGTCTTTCAGTTCCTCCAGGAAACAGGAAGAGCTGTCGCTTTGAGCTCCGGCCAGCCTAAAAAAGACACATTGTTACCTCTCAATAAGTTTTAACGTGTGTGATGTGTGTCTTTATTTGATAAGGCTGTGTTCTTGTGTTTTGCATGCATTTATTGACCATTACGGCTTTGAGCTCCATGTTACTGGGGTAAACACTCCTCCCACCAAACTGAAAGGTCTTTCTCAGGTTCTGCTCACAAGCTTTAGCAATCCCTAGACATCACACGAACAAAAAAAAGCATGAAACAGGTCTTTATTAATCATACTTCATATATCATTCTACTTATTATTTTGAAGTTTCACTCATGCTTAATATTGTATTTATCTTGTATCTTTTTGGACTGTACATTGCAGTTTATTTTTACGGAGTGTCTATTTCCACAGAGTACTATTTGCACTAGCTCCGCCCACCAATATGTGATTGGAACAGCGACTCCAGTGGCGTAAGGTGTATAGTCTCTATAGGTTGACACAGGAGACAGGGTTTTAATCCACGTCTTGCTCTTTGACCTTTTTCTATTACCTTACAGATCATAAAGGCATTTGTTTTCAATAAATTCATTTTTATTCATAAAGTTTAGGTTTAGCATAAGGTTAGAGGTAGGTTTAGGGCTTTAATATCTCAATAAGTTGCCTACATTTTAATAATTATTATAAATATTATGATTTACAATGATTTATTATTGCATAATGTTTAATGCACAACAATACTGAGGTGCAAATAGTAACGTTATCTGCCACTATTTTTAAGTATTTTCTACTTAATCCAAAGAAAATACAGCTAGTGTAAATAACATATCGCTAAGAACCTACTAATATTGAAACTTAGTGTAAATAGTATCTGTTGGAATTTTCACTTTGCGCAATAGGGCCGCTGTCATATTTTCAAAGTACAGTTAGTACTTAAACTTTCTATTTCTTTTTTTGAAATGCAACTTTTTAAATTTCATTTTCATTTAAGAGTATATATACCATGAAAAAGCACTTCTGGACTTTTGCAGACGTCTCGTAGAAATTTGAGTAGGAACGGTTTCAGTACTTCAGAACAGCGATAAAATGCTGTCAGAATGTAAAGCAAACGCCAGCCTTTCTGACAGCTGTCCCTGCAACACAACAACACACAAAAACAATAAAACACACACACACAGGTTTCCTTGTTTCATTGGGACATTCTGTAGCCCTTGTTTGGTTTCAGATCATCGCAATTATTGGACTTCTCTATAGTAGACACAAGGGGGGCTGTAGTGCCTGCATTTAGTGTATGTATTGTAAATAAAGTATGGTCATACTGGTAAAATGTACCATGACAACACCTTCACTTAAAATAATACTTAAAAGCATATACTATGAAAGTACCCTGCAGTACAATTTAATATTATTGGAGCTAATCTCAGTGTGAAAACAAGTCTACCAAAATTTCATTAAGATAGATGTTACATTTTATTGTAATCTTACAAGTGAGAATAAAACAGACTGGAATTTCTATGACTGATAGCATTTTAATGTAGGCTTCAATTCAACCCTGATCAATTTACACAATTTACAAGTAGCCTACTTGGCAGTTCTATTATTGACACGTAAAAGTCTACACCTTGATGATGACGCAATCTTTTCCAATGTATTTCAGAAAAAACATAGTCTAATATTATGAACAATACGGTCATTTCAAAGCCAAATAAAAAAGGTATGATAATTAAATGTCAAAGCCCCATAACACACAATTAATAGTCATAAGCGCAGTGATATATTCGATTAGATCTCATGTCACGTCAAACTCACAATAACTAAACTGAACATAAACTCACAATAAAGTAAATTGAGTATGTGTGGACTTACGGTTTGGAACTGGTATTAGCTGTGATTTGTTTGAGGACTTGACAAAACGCCTCATCCTTCATCAGTCCAAATTCCCCAGTTAACTACAAAAAAAATGTTTTTGTGACCTATGATCAATTCCACAAACTGAAAGTAAAATAGAGGCTAAAGTGAAACTGAAAGTGAAGCTAAAGCGAATTACTCCCTAAATTAAAAGTCAAGCAAAACTGAAAGCAAAAGTGAGGCTTAAAGAGAAAGTAAAACTATTTAGCAGCCATTCAAATCACAGTGCAAAATGATTTGTCTGCTGGGTAACTGATGTCAGATGGTGTTTTACCTTTAGGATGGTGCAAACCACAAACTGCTCCGACTGGCCTCTGAGTGGATGATCTCCCATGAACTTCATTATGGCTAAAACCAAACCAAATTGAACCAAAGATCAGCATCAACTTGAGACATACAACCAATTCAAACAAAATAAAACTGTGTTTCTGTCATGCATTTCACCTAGGAAAATATCAGATGCGACGCGGTTCATGTTGGGATCTGTGAAGTCTACGAGAGACTCTACGATAGGGTGCTGAAGAGAGAGAGGGAGAGAGAGATCAGTACACATGTGCTTTTTAAGTGTGTGTGTTTCTAAGTATTTGGGTAAATGTAAATATATTAAAACTTTACCTTGCTGAATTTCACCATCTCTGCAGGGTCTTTGGTTGCTTTGCTTTTGGTGGACTTATCTCTAAATGAGTCACTATTGGAACGAAAAATGTTTATTTCTTTGCTCTTGTTATTCATAAATAAACAGCTTTTTCATTTAAAGTAATACCAAATTTACCTCTTGCTTCCGTTCGACGTTCTGAAATATTTCCTGGCGAACTCCACCATGTTGTACTGGCTGTCCAGAAGAATGTTTCCCTCAACGTCAGAGCTACCAAAATCCCCAAATCCATCAGAATCCAACTATCATATAAAAAAATAAGAGTCATTATGTATGTATGTATCAGAGTTTAAAGAAGTATCAAAGATCAGATCTAAATAAGACAATATACACGCGTGACCATAATAGTATGAGATATTAGTGATATTAGCAATTAGTATAAATTAATTGCATGTGTTTGTATTGCTCAATGTTTTATGCTAATTCAAACCGCATCAGTTATTTAATGTATACAGTACATTACAATAATAAAAGCTTAAAGATTTCGCAAGTCATCATTTTCGAGCTGGCCTTCAGTTCGAAACGCCTACAATGAAACGTGTTCAATTGTGCTTTTTCTTTTTTCTTTTATTAAACAATATAACAAAAAATAGGTCCATTTGACTATTGTGTACCCCCAGAATGTGTACGTTTATGTAACATAATAAATACATAGTGTAAACCTCTAGCGATGGGTCTAGCTCATGTGCGGCAGCGATGGATCCCACAGCGAGAGCGACGGCTCCTGACGCCGCCACCCGGCCCTGTCTGTCTCTCGGCTCGTCTCTCCTCTCTGCAGGCAGGTTTAAAAAATCAGGAGCAGCCACAGGAAGCACACAATCCATAGGGAACGCTCCACTGCGACCCTGCACCGCCCCAAACCTCCAGCCTGGAAAACAAAAGATGAACAGATGAATAGTGCTGCCTATAGACGGTTTTCCTTCTGGTTTGTGTTTGTTGACTGGTATGGCTTGTGGCTAATAATACAACTATTTATATTGAATTTCAAATATATTCATATGAATTATATTCACATTTTATTGTATAATAACTGAATTAAATAAACAATTTGTTGCATTTGAATGTATATTAATTTAGTCAAATAAACAAGTTCTTTTACGGGTGACCCAAAATAATACTGGCTAGACATACTTTAACTTGCTAGCTAATGTAATTTTCTTGTTATTTATTTTGCTTGATATTAGAAAAAGACTCTATTCTTTGTGAAATTGTGCCAGAAATTACTACAGGAACTACAGAAGAAAGTTTGCTCTGTAGCTAATTCTGGGGCAGTCAAATTTTGCACCACAGAAGCACGCTTACGCAGTAACGTTTGTTCATGTTGTTGCTTTGAAAGCGTCTATAACCGCTTTGATTTTATGTGTGGTTCACCACATTTCATAAAGAACTACAAATTCCAATTGTATTGGGGTAAAGGTCATTGCACATTAAGTCCGAAATTTGCGTCGGAAATTTCCATTTGTTAAAAAATAAATACGAACTCACCTCAAAAATTGCCTCCGATACTTTTGTCCGTCATAAAAAATTCGGACTGGGTTCGATTTTCTGCATTTGTGGCAACCGTAGCAAGAATTTTGAGAGGCAATTTGACAATTCAGAGACGCTGACAAACGAGCGCCAAATACGATATAACGCATACAAAAATTTCGGAATGTATGTGCATGGACCTTAACACTTTACACTAAAGTAACCCTTTATGAAGCATTTATTGTGTTCATAAATGATTAATAAGCTATTAACAAATGCGTTATAAAACAGTTATAACCTCATGAATATATAGGGGGATTCCAACGAAATACCTGCCAAATAGTGAGCAGGTATAAGAAAAACAACATAACACCCTACAGTGTCCAGTCTGACAGCCTATATAGCAAACAACATCAAGATAATAATGAATTTACTTTCGAGTCAAATAAATAATGAATAAATTCATTTATTAAGCATTTATAACATGCAAGTTAAAAATTTCTCACTATTTGGCAGGTTTTTCATTTGAATCCCTCTGTTTATTCATGCAGTTATTCAATGTCTAACCAAAATCTGGTGTGTCTCTCTTTAGCTCCTCGAGGTAGATGACCTTCTTTTTCACCACACATCCATAACTCTGACCTGAATGAGGGTGAGATAAATTATAAGAGCATTTTCATTTTTGGGTGAACTTTAAGCATAAAAATGCCACTAGATGGCAATAATACTATAGGTGCTTAAAGGACCGTTGCTTCTTTCAGCAATGTGTGTGTGTCTCACCTTCCTCCAATCCATCCATTGCCTGCAGACGAATGATATCTCCTTTATGAAAGCTGAGCAGAGCTCGGTCATCTGTGATGAAGTTCCTCTCCGACACCACGTACTCTGAATCCTGTGGACAAGACCAGAGAAAATCAACCCTTTGACCATCAAATTCTCATTCGACATGATACATGAATAAGAGATGAGTTCTCCTGGTACCTTCTTAAGATGAGAGATGAAAAGATCAATCATTAGTTTGATCTGAGGCGCTTTGGCAGAGAAGAGAATCAGCTTTTCATTCATTAGATTAAACTCCAGCATGTTCTGAGATGGGATGGTCACAAACAAGATGTCTGTGTAGCTGTGGGAAGGAAATTACAATTAAAAAAATGTTATATTTAAGAGGTAGAAATATGTTTAGTTTTGTGCATTTACAGTCCCGCAAAGAATCTTGTGCAATTGCACATTTTTAAAGGGGTCATATTGCGCAAATACTTGTTTTTCTGTGTCTTTGGTGTGTTGTAAGATGCCCATGCATGTATTCGACAAGTTAAATTTGCTTAAATGTAAGTGTCGGAACTAAAGATGCATTCCATCTAAAAGCGAATTCTCACCCAGACCTGCATGAAACGCCTTGTGTAACCACACCCCCTATGTCAGTTTGTGGTATGATTAGACTAAGACCGCCCAAATGTATATGCAAGTAAGATGGGCGTACCTGTCAGTACAACTGCTTAGGAACCTGATGTTCCAATTAAGGTAAGAGGCGTTACATGCCCGTCACACACATGCAGTATTCGACCAATCACTACGCACTGTTTAACTGTCCAATCATAGCACACCTCGCTTTTCAAAACCTCAAGCTTTGTAAAAAATCTGGACGTTTCAGAGAGGCGGGGCAAAGAGGAGATACAAACATGCACGGTATGTGGAAAATGCAGCGTTTTTGAACCTTTAATCATGTACACACATTGTTTTACATCTAAAACAAACGGTAGTGTCATATGACCCCTTTAAGTGCATTTTTAGTTTCCAAGTACATTCTAGAGTGATTGGATGGATGATGCACCTGTACGGTCGGAGGACTCTGAAGTAATCTGGAGCTACAGTGCTGCTCTTCACTGTCTTCAAAAGCTTGATACCAGAATGAGACACAGCCAACACCTGCACTCCTGTACCCACACTGCCCTGCAACACACACGTCAGGTTTACCACCGCCAGGACTGGTCATTGGTACAATCTAAAGAGCTGCCAAGATGAGGAACTCACTGAGGCGGGGAAAAGGCGAGAGAAATAAATCTCCCATGATTCCCTGGCAGCTGATATCACAGTCTTCTTCACACTCTCATCTTGAACATCTATGTTCGGCTCGATGTTGTATTGCGCTATGAAAACAAAAGAATTCCATTATTCAGTCATGTTATCATCGACACATAACAGAATAATCTTCAAAAACAGATTCCTGAGCCAGTAATGCATTTTAAAGGTTATGAATTTACAATCAAGAATTCTGAAGCATTTGTTCATCTTAATTCATGTTCATTTCAGAATTTAAATCTGTTAACATTAGTTCATGCAAAATTAGCTACATAAAAATTTATATTAACTAACATTAGGATAAAAATGCTGAAAAACTATATTGTTCATTGTAAGCAAATGCATCTGCTAATGTTAACAAGCAAAAAAGTTATTCTGTAAAAATATTCACATTATAGTAGGTTTAGATTAAAATTCCTCCCTCACCTAACAAAGATTTCATCTTCTGTCTCTCGTCTTTGGTAATGCGAACACAGGCTTCTGTAAATGTGTCATTAACAATCTGAGATAACACAAAGTTAAAGATGAGAAATACGTTTAGACAAAAAAACAAAGAAATCAGCGAGGGCATAGAAAAAACATATATTTACAGAAAAACTGGATTTGTTCAATACAAAATATCAAATCTAAAATAACAGTTCAAAACTAGAAAGGAAAATATTTTGGGGGGCTAACATATTTCAAATCATGTTAAAAAGCAAAAGAAAACAATGTTTGTATTAAATTTAAAATTCTAAAAAAGAATGTCTTCTAAACGGACTGAAAACTTTTATCTTCAAAACACGCCACTTTACAGAAAAAATAAAATACACTGCATTTTTCAATAATTAAACTTTGTTTTGCCGAAGTTGACAAACTCTTTTTAATACTTTATATTGGTTGAATATCTACAAAACGCACAGAAAAACGCAAAGGCCAATAGTAATGATTTACAAAAAAAGAAATGAAAAATGGTGATACGAGGTTTCAGTCCGTCATCGACACTATGTTGAATCTGTGTTGTAAATTAACATAATCTATAACAACTAGATGCACCGATATATACTGTACCGATACACTACAGGTCAAAAGTTGTTGCACACTTTTTTCAATATTTTAGAATAATATTGAACTCATCAACATTATGAAATAAATCAAAGGGAACTATGGGTATTATGTTCTAACAATAAAAAAGTTTATATTTTATCATCTTTGGTGTAGTTACCTTTTGACTAGAATTTGCAGAAATGTTTTCTCCTCATTTTATCAAGCAGCTTCTTGAAGTCTCACCCTGAGATGCTTTTAAAACAATATTAAAGGTGTTCCCATCTATTCTGTGCTCTTATTGGCTGCTCTTCCCTCATTATTCAAAGTCATCCATTTACAAAACATTTTTGTTCAATACAATGTTGGTTTTGTCATGAAAAAAAGCATGTTTGTTTGCAAAATTATATTTCTGTCTACTAAAATAATTTCAGACATTAAAATGATTTATCAAAATGTTATATGCTCTCCTACGTGTAACTCACTTTGCATAAAAGTCGCTTTGGATTAAAGCATCTTCCAAATGAATAAATGTAATTTGTAATAATGAAAGAAATATTAATTTAATCTCCAGAATCGGCATATATCACTCTGAATGGTATCGGTGGAGAATTGACATATCGGTGCATCTCTAATAATATCCCATAATGACAAAACTGTCATCCTGAACAGACGAGATCGATATTGAAAAATATTACATACGGTTTTGTCCCACCTGTTTAAATATGAGGTCCAGCACCACAGGATGATTCCAAGTGTCCTTTGGATAAAACACCTACAGCAGTTTATACAGCAGCATTAGTGCTGATCAGACACATCTATTATGCAGTAAATGCTATATGAAATACACACACACCTCTTTCCTGAGGTACATCCTCCAGGGAACATTTGTGTAGGTGTAATGGTCCTCACTGCTGCTCCTGTGAAGTTGTGTTTGAATGCTTTCGGATTCAACTGGAAGATCTCTGGACACTGATGTGTGTGCGTGAGCGAGAGAGAACACTTTAATCTTAAAACTTTGCTTTTTGTCACTTTCATCACAACAGTGTTTGTGAGTGTATTTGTGGGTGTGTTGATTACCGGGTGGTGGTAAGGGCAGTGGAGGCTCGGGGGCGTTCTTCTTGGTACTTTTGCTCGGTCGGAGACCTCCATCTCTGGGCACTGGAGCAGCTGGGATGGAAGCTTTTCTCTACAAAAACAGTTAAGAAACAAAGAATAACCTCAATTCTACTCAAACAAAACAATAGAAACAGAAAAAGCATATTACAAGATAACCGTTTGTTTAGTGTTTTTGTCTAGAGTTCCCAAATAAAATAAAATAAAAATAAGTACACAAAAGAGTAAAAGTAGATTCTGTTGACCTAAAGGAATTATATCGACTATAATTCAAGTTTGTATTTTTTCCCCTATTGGCATTTTTCTTGTTTTATTCTATAATTCATTGAGACTTTTCTGAACACAAGACTTCATATCTGAGGTGTTGAAAATTTTGATTCAGGAATATCTTGACATAAACACAGGGTAACACTTTACTTAAAGCCTTTATGTATCATGTATTATAAATAGATATTAAAGGGTATGATCCATTATAATTGTTCATAATGTGAGTTGTAATACATTAAATGTTGTTATAAAGAATTATAACCTAATAAAAAATGCAAAGTGTAACAATGAATTGATAAGTGTTATTATTAACTATTAATTTGCATTTTTAGGTAGATTACAAGGCACAATAAATACATTAAAACTACCGAAAAACAAGACAAAAGTACTAAGAATCACATTTTTGTTCAGTGTGTTTCATGCTTTAAACTCTTTAAAACTGGGTTTTAAAACTTAGTTATTAATGTTTTTCTGTGCTTTTATTCAGATGAATCTCAGGTGCCAATAATTGCAAGTTAAAGCTTTGAATAACTTTACTTTTTAGTGTACTTAAAACACAAATATATAAGAGAAAAAATAAACATGTTGAAATATGAATACATCTTAACAATGGACTTAAGTTAAAAAACATTTTTAGCCGACAACTTTTGACATCCCGACTTTATTAAACACAAAACAAAGAGATAGGCAGACAGGTAAACAGAGCTCACCTGTGGAGGGGCTGGATTGTCGATCTGTGTTTTCAGGATGTGGATGGCTTCATCATGCGGGTTCAACTTCTTCGCAAATGCTTTACCATCTCTCCTGTAAAAAGATGCACGTCATAAATCGAATTCACAGAATCCGATCTTACCATCTTGTCCATAAAAGCACAAACACACTCACACACACCTGGGTTTCTCTGGCACGGGTTCTGGGAATGGTGTTTGATATTGCTTGATGATGTCTTTGATGTTGTGGCTGGGAACGATGTGCTCAGAGTTTGAGACTGAGTATTTGACCACCTCTGTGGCAGGAGCAGGGGCAGTACGCATGGGCCCTGTGACCGCAACAGGAGCTGGGTGAAGGGAAAAAGAGGAAATGGTTTAAATATGGGAAGATACAAAATTGCATATTGTTGACTTGCTATATATATTCAGTTATACAAATAAGTGATCATACCATGTTTTTTGGCAGGCCTGTTGTCGAGTTTAATTGGTGCAGCAGGAGCTTGTTTCTTCCCCAAAGACCCGTTTGATGATGTAGCCGTATTCTTCTGAGGCTGGGCGGTTTGAGCGCTGCTCTTCTTGGGGGCGTCACGCTGTCCCTGTGAGACACCAGGGTTGGTGTTGACAGTGGTGGAGGCGACGACAGGGTACGGGCTCATCGGGGGACTCGTGTATGCAGACAGAGGAAGGGCCGCATAAGGACTCGGGGGGAAGTTTGCGTAAGGACTGGGTGGGATGGCGGGGTAGGGGCTGGGCGGCAGGGTGCTGTAGGGAGTGGGTGGAGGGCTGGTTGGGGGGCTTGTGAAAGGGGACATTGGAGGACTGGAGACCGGGGTGGTCACCATAGTCATGGCTTGCATGGTCATCTGTTGAGCCTGATAGAGAAAAAGAGAGCCACGCTTAAAATACTCAGCATCTACGAAAGTAAAAAGAGAACAGTAAACATTTGAAGAGAAAATATGTAAAAAAATTGGTGACAAACTTTTTAAAACAATTAAGTTAAATGATTCAATTTAAACATTCAATTAATACATTGTTCAACTTAAATTAACTAAATGATTGAATTTAATTTAATTTAAAGTCGCCATGATCCAATGCCAAAAAAGTACTTTATTTAATATAAGTTTGATAAATTGTGTTTTAAAGGTTTATTTTATTGTTCCCAAAGTTCCTAGCTAAACAGTAGCGTCAGGTTTATCGCATCACAGTTTTATAGTAGTTTGTCACTTATTTTCTTACTCGGTTACAAAGTTTAACACTTTTTTGTTTAGTAATGGTAGTAGTAATATCATACTACATACCTAGATGTACACAAAAGAGCATTGTAAAGATATAGAATACGCATATTTCAGATCCAGTTATGGTACTAAATGCATTTCTTGTGATTATCACTTGTATACATTTAATGAACATTTTTACCACTGCGGCTTATTGATATAATAAACTCTGTAGTGATTGTGTACCATTATAACAGCTTGCTGGTTGATGATAGTTTGCTGTTGTTGGGCCAGGACAGCTTGCTGTTGGTCTGAAGAACAGAGATAAAACACGACACTGAATGATGCTTTTCATTTTCTTTAGCACCTCTTTGAACCCGAAAAGTCTGTTCATTAGAAATACCTTGCTCAGGGGGCGGAGCCACGGTCCCCGGCATGACTGGAGTGACTGGCATGGGTGGGAGAACTCTCACCGCTACACGACACACATGCAAACAAGTACCATAAACACACAAGGATATCCAGTGGCATCCTCATTTATTAAAGGATACAAAAATAATCATTTTTAATTTTAAAAGTGCACATTTTATTCAGTTAGGCTTAGGTTAATGCATATAACCTATAGTGGTTCTCAAACTAAGTGATCAAGTGACCTATACAATAGATGTTCATGGAATGTTCTTATTAAGATTTACCTCCAGGTTGAAGAGCAGCTGAGAAAGGGGGTCTAGCAGTTTCTTGAGCTCCATCGCCACCTACACCTCCTCCACCCTTCATCCGGCCGGACAAAACTGAAGCATCCAAATCCTACAGAGAACAAAAGAGAGAGAATACCAGCGATAGTAAGACTGTTAGCACCAGTGAATTATGAGACAGAAACTTAATAGATTATTAAAAGGCCATTTATCTTTATGCATTTATCAGACGCTTTTATACAAAGCTGTAGAGTTGATCAGTAGATGTTTTTACTGGTTGTTTATTGCTGATCTTAATGCCTCTGCCCTCACCCCTTCACACACTTCTCTCTGTCTGCCTGCATATGGGGTAAATCTCATAAAAAATGACACCCTCATTTGCTTGCTTCCTTCCCAGGGCTGTGCGTAAAACAATCATAGATGACACAGCCAAGCACACACACAGGGATGAATCTGAGAATTACTGTAACTCTGTAATGCAATCTCTTCTTCTGACCCCTACTGTCTCTCTCGCACGCATACACACACAGACACACACACACACACACAAGAAGGGTCAATTCACAAGCATGTGCGTGTGTCTGAGTTAATCAGGTGTCATCGTACCCCAGCACCATCGGACAGAACTGGGTCAAAGAGGCTGTCCAAATACCGGTCCATTCCCTTGTGAGATGTGTCAAAGGATGCTTCTGAGTCTAAAAAGGGGAAGGAGAGAGTAATACATCAAATTTCGTGGTTGGAATATAAATCTCTGATACATAATGCTAAAGTAAATGGTATTTTGAAAACATTTACATCTGTTGTATGCAATGTTTAGGAAAGATTTGTTTGTTAAAGTCCCAGTGAAATAAAAAATTAAAATTCTTAATTTTGCATGAAATATTGCTGCGTTTATAGTAAATAGCTCATCAATGTGGGTTATCCGGTTAAAATCTGAAAATGCACTTCTGCCCTGAAATGACGATTCATATCAAATGACGTAAATTAGACCGCTTGGGCGGAGCATCCGTTAACTCCTCCCCTTCAAGTGTCAGTCCTGCTGCTAGTTTCATTTCAAAATGCAACAGCTGTTTTTATACATCCAATCAATTCGCAGTAAAAAAAAAAACGCAAGCCACGGCCACTAATTTTCTCCTTGGAAATTTATTTTCACTCGGAAATGCATCAGAATACGGTAGTAAAAACGATCGCAACTTCCGTCTCACGGGGAGTTAAATGTTGTTAATTGAAGGGAAAATTATAGAATAAAAAAATTTGAGATGAGTTTGTAAATACTTTAAATACTAAAGATTTGTAAAAAATGGGTTAAGCATGTCAAGGAAAATAATTTATTTAAAAATATATCACAGTCGCACCACATTACTTTTTAAAGGCTAATTCATAAATGAAAAGCACTGAAATCACTTAATTTAACATTTTATGTGTGTACACCACATTCTTAATGCTAGAATAACTTCAACAATAGATATTAATATTTATTTGTATTTTAAAATTGTCCGAACACGTCATTGACCCATTATCATACGCACTTGGTACAATACATTTCTTATTGTATTAAAAGTGAAACAAGTACTAAATTTCTGTACTAGAAAGTACTAGATTTACTGTAAGAAAACCATCTGGCCTGATCCAGCTGCCTGTAATTCAGCCATTCTGTGTGTATCTGATTCTATTTTACATGCAGGGTCACAGATCTTCTAGTACAGATTTAAGTGGACATTGCATTCACTGCAACACAAGTACACACTGCTACTGTCGTTTCGCATTTCACATCAGATTAGGACGCATCAAAGACTTCTGAGCCGTCATTTAAAGGGATAGCTCCCCCTTAAATAAAACAAACTCTGACATCTTTCTAAACCTGTATGACCTTCTTTCTTTTGCAAAACCCAAAATAAGTTATTTTGAAGAATGTTGGTAACCAAACATCATTGACTTCCCTTTATGGACACATATAGACATTTCTCAAAATATCTTCTTTTGTGTTCCACACAAGCCTAAGATCTGTACTTGTTAGAGTAAGTATGTGAAGTGTCTACCTTGAGTGTAATGGCTTTCGGAAATCGGTAGACTGTTGGTCGCAACGGCGCTGGTCCGATTTGCATATGATAGCGGCCCTTCCTCATCATCGAATCCACTGCCAAACAGACTTCTGCATATACAAGGACACGTACATGTGTTTTGACTTAACACCCTGTACTTTCTTTAAAAAATGAGTCTGCAAATAGGGACTGAGGCTGTCAGTCACTAATATTCTGCCTTTTGTGGTCATACGAATCAGGCTGGTTTGTTATAACACAACAGTATCTGAACTGATTCAATAATTCTTTTACAAACTATATTGGGTGATCTGTATCTTTAAAAAGTATTTTTGCGTACATGCTCGCATTAGGTCGAGCCTTGTTGGGGTCTTCGGTAGAGATGATGAAGTAGGTTTTCTGTTTGGGGAAGTCTGCCAGCAGCTCAAGGTCACACACCAGATCCAGAACATAATCGTGACCCTCCAGCTCCACCCACTGCCCCGGCTCCTTCATCAGAACGGACCAACCCCACTGGCTCTCCGAAGACACGCCCCTGCCAAATAATACAAACATTGGTTATTGATCTTAGATGCTAAAATATAACTCAATGTCGTAAGACCCATCACCTGTGTTGTAGAACATCTCCTGCGATGTTCTCTCCATTTGTCCAAGAATGTACAGGACACAGAAAGGACACACCTATATGGAGATAAAGTCCTTCCTTAAACTCAAATACATAAATATAAATGTGACTACTTTAAATATCCCGGAAAAACAAGCCGGTAGCCAGACAGCAATGGTGATAGCAATGTCAATATGGATATTTCTCTTAAACAAAAGCATCGATTCGCTTCAGAAGACCTCTGTTAAGACCAAGGAGCCGTGTCGAGCAGTTCTTCGATCGATGGATCCACTTTCATGGAGCTCCGAAAAATTGCCCCCCATTCACCCCAATTCTACCACTTGGAAGAAAATACCCTCATTCCGTGAGGGTGAGAAAAACATGGGGAAATTTAGTTTTGCCTCTGAAATATCGCTTTAATTACGTTTTTCTATACTGGTGTACAGTCTAAGAAACAACATCAACAGCAAAAAAACATTGTTTTTTGATGCAAGACTTATATTTTGAAAGACGTCCGTGAAAGCGGTTGGCAGATGCCTGAGTGAGTGAGCGCTCGCTGGTCCAATTCAATATCTGCCTTTGATGTTGTGAGGCTGAATGTCAGTGTCAGTATTCTATCCTTATTTTCTTAACGGCTTGATGACCATGGGAAAATGAGGGTCCCCTGGCCAAACCAGTTGAGAACAATATGATGTGTGTCGTGGTTTATTCTGCGATAACATCCGGCTGGGTGTACATTATTCTTTATATAACAAAGTCGACAGCAGTCAGAGATAATGAGCTGTACCAGCACACACACATCTGCACACTATCACATATCGACTAATCTGCTCCAGCCCAAATGGGCGAAGACAGAGACGGTGTAACTGGATGAGAGAGAATAAAAACAGAGAGCCGGAGAGAGCGTGTGAGATTAGATGAAAGCGGAGAGGCCGAACGATACAGAGAATGACAGAGGAAGAGATTAAATAAATGAAAGGAAAGTAGAGATAGGTGACACCGGTCCTGATTTCCATTCTGAACTAACCGCATACATTAACACACATTCATTCACAGAAACTGAAGAAGGCAGGAAATTATTTGAGATTGTGGTCCTTTAATGCTACTGCGGTAGAAGTGCTGTACTTTGATGTTACCATGGTACTGAAATTAATGTCCCATGGTATTTTTGTGGTACAACATGCCCCCAAACCGTTCCAGCACCATTTTACTTGCACCATATGCTAATAAAATTGTATTTACTAGCCCCTAGGATATCATATTTATTATAAACATAATGCAATGTATATATAAAAATATTCATGTAATTATATTATTAAGATTTTTTTTTTTAAGTTATTTTTAACTTCATTGACAAAATGTTCATCTGTAAGTCTATGTGGATAAGAGCATCTGCTAAATGAATATATGCAAATATTATAAATAATGCAACAAAAAAAATTGTCAAAAAAGTTGCCAAAAAGTTTAGGTAGAAAATAAATTGCGTATTTCCTTCATGTGTAAGGCAATCCCAGAATGCATTGCTCATTAAAAAACCTGAATGTTTACTCAATATTTGTGCATTTTTTATTTCTATTAGGGATGTCAAACGATTAATCGCGATTAATCACATCCAGACTAAAAGTCTGTGTTTACATAATGTATGTCTTTGTACTGCGCATATTAATTTAGTATTTATAAACACATACATGTACACAACATGTATATATTTAGAAAATGTTTACATGTATCTATTTATATTTGTCAATAATTTAAATTATATGTAAATTAATATTAATATTAAAATAATATTTTTTTCGTAAATAAATAAATATGTTTTTATAAATACAAAATTAAAATGCACAGTACACAGACATACATTATGTTAACCCAAACTTTTATTCTGGATGCGATTAATCGTGATTTATCATTTGACACCCCTAATTTATATTAACCAGAATATCGCATTCGTTCGACTTTGTCTTACCGTCAAAACAGTAGACCTGTAGCACCACGCGTGCTTTCTTGCGGTTGACGGTCCACTCCAGCAGCGACGGCGGGTACGTACGTGATGCGTCGGGCACCAGTTTAGACTTCTGCATGGCCTGAAGGAGCTTGTGTTGGCACAGTGCCTTAAATCCATTCAGAGCATAGTCCGACACAAATCTGACACGGATAAAATCAATTAACTGCTTGGAAAAAAATGTGATTGTATTGTCTGTCTGTGTTTGGGTTCTCACTTTAGTAAATATTTCTCCATCTTCTCAGACGGTGCGAAGGAACTCAAGCAGGCGGCCATCAACAACCAGCCTCTCTCTGCGTTTCTGGTGTTTTCATTCCGCCACACCTGATTGGCTATCTGTGCGAGGATCTCGTCCCTGATTGGAGGGGTGGAAAGGCCTCTCTGAATGATGTAATTTCCAAACAGGTTTTCTTGAGCACCATTCAGGTTTGGATCCCCCATGAAACGCAAGATCTGTTAAAACATAGGCATCTTAAAAACAGCAGCTGGTCAACTGTACTACCAACTGTTGAGACTTCCCAGTAAGACCATCTTGGTCACTTTAGTAAGAGTGAAGAAAAAGAGAGTAAAATATATAACTTTGTGTATGTTCAATGTTTTTACTATAATTTAAATAAAGTTTTATATTTTTCAGTCTATTTATATTATAAAGTCTATTTCAGAGACTTTGAGACTTTCAATATGTTTTTAATGTGACTTTACCAGAATAAACACATCAAGAGCATCATGTTTCAGATCGTCTTCCAGACGTGTCAGCGAATTCTCCAACGGTGCCGTCAGCATCCCGAACTGCAGCTCCTGCACACATTTTACCCATAATTCACTGCATGGTTTTTATACCGTGAGCCATATGAAAGTATGTTATATACAAATAGGCTACCTACCCTGAAATGTGTCAGAGTAAACATTCATTTTTTATTGGACATTTTCTTTAACGGAGCAATGAATTCTGGGATAGCCTCATACACTTAGGAAATACAAAACATTTCTGACACACCTGGCTATGGTGAGTCATTTGAGAATACGTTCTGCACTTTTTTTACTCGACCACATTAAAATAAAGTCTTGCATTATTTCTTAAATTTACAATTATTCATGTAGTGCTGTAAGCATCCCGAACTAGAGCTCCTGCACACATTTTACCCATAATTCTCTGCATTGTTCTTATATTGTGAGCGATATGATTTATGCAAAAAGACACAACACCTACCCTGAAATGTGTCCGTATATATTTGGTCATCAGATGGTTGTTGATGTCCAATGGAAGAGTAAGCTGAGGGTCTGCTTGTATTCTAGGAGCCTGAACGAGAGCCAAGCAATTCGAATGACGCTCCCTACCGGCTGCAAGCAAAATAAAAGCACGTGTTGAATTAGTTCAGGAGAATATCTGTGGCTAAGATTTTTTATTAAATAATGTTATAATGAGACAAATGGTGCAGCTATTTAAAACACATCCCCAACCGAGAACATGAACAATACTGACGCTTGCTTCAGTAAACACCACTAATATTTTAGAAGACAGTTTTTCCAGACACTGGTGCATTGTGAATAACCTGCTGTGGCTTTTAACAATCCTCCCAACTCTGCAGGAATCACCAGCTGAGAGACATTTACCACCTCCCTACTTATTCGCTCCTACAGAGAGAGAAGAAACGCACGATAAAACTCGTATCAATAAGGATGGAAAACATTAAGCTGGGTAATTGAAATCTGAATGTGTCAGAGCTTTATGAGTTTGTCAGTTTAACACATGACAATATAAACTTGTAAATCCTGCAAAGTGAAACCTGGAGATAACTTCAATCACCATTAGTGTGATAAATGGATTTCCTGAAAGATGTTTTAAGATATCGCTGAGAAGTCAAGAACGTTTCTGTCTGTGGCTGTGACGTTCAAGAATATATCAGCTTCTTATCTAATAATGACAGAAGGGGAAAGACTTTACCAGTTCAATTCTTCTCCTCTCGTCTTCTGCTCTTCTTGCCATGAGGAGATGGTCCTGTGACAAAATCACCAGCCATTTGAAAAGCAATAAAAGTGATTTATTTTTTGTATACAAAAGCTGGACTATTTTAAATGTGATATTCCATATTGGCCATCTTTAATATCTGTGTAGTTCCGTGCAAACCCATCCTTAAAATAAAAAAACTAGTTTATATCAAAGGTTTTCACCATACTGATAGGTCAGAAATATTTGGTGATTTAAATATCCATGTCTCTCAAAGTTTTTAAAGCATTTTTATTTGTGTGTTTTTAAAGCATTGGTTTTCATAGTCAGGTATGTGAATTGTCACATCCATAACCGTCATATTCCTCATAAAACGGCACATGAAAATGTAAATATAGTAACTAGTTTATATTCCATTAAGAGTCATTGCTTCCCCATTTGTTGGGTGTTATTGCTTCTGGTCTGTACATTTAATTTACAGAAATCCTGCAAAGCTCGTTGTCTTGTTTGTACAATTTATCATTTTTCCTCTTTTAAATTTGGAAACTTGTGCACAGACTGAAATTTTTCTGATTTCTAGACTCAACAGGGGTTTAGGTTTAGGATGTTTCTTTTCTTCAATATATTGGTAATAAATATATTCTCTTAGAATGTATATTTCAAGTTTCGACTGAAAATTATACATCCATAACTATGGTATTGCCCAGCATATTCTTTTGTTAACAGTCCAGTATTTTAATGTATAAACTTACCCTGATGTATCTTCTGCGATTGGTGATGAGCCTGACCGGTGAGCGGAACTTGATCAGGTGGAAACGCATTCGTAGAAACCGCCGTCTAAAATACAGATGAAGCTGCTTTTGTTTAAATCACATAAATGGCATACATTCAGCCTAGATCAGCTAAAAATATTAATGAACATATTTCTTATACATCATTATATCATGACTTTGAATCATCATATAAAAATTGTAAGGGTTCTGTGTAAATTTTAGTGGGATCTAGTGGTGAGGTTGTGAATTGCAACCAACGGCTCACTACACCCCTCCTCCCTTCCTTTCTATGCTCTATGGTGGCGGACACAGAACAGATGTGAAGTTTTCGTTTTATGGTGTTCAATGAAATCATACTTTACCTAAGCAGGTAACCCTGGCAGCGGGCCTGCAGGTATGTCATGTCCTGACGGAACTTGAGAAACTTTTTGCGGGTCAAATACATCCTTATGTAGCGCTGAAGGGTGAGCGCAGCCACGTGCATCATGCGATCACGTTTACTCTCCAATAACTGATAAACATCCTCCTTTAGAAAGATCTTGGAAAGTGAAAACATCAAACAAAAACTTAATAAGATAATACAAATTTTAACTGTTATTGAAACAATGAGTCCATTGGTGCGTTCCATTTGGCTGTAAGTGGGCTGCGAAGTGGACTTCAAAGGGTGTTCCGTCATCTTAAGTGAGATTCCGATCTGAAGGGAGTGCACATGTTCAGTTTGAAGGGCACTGCTAACGGCGCAGGGAATCACGGAACATCGATACATCGCTTTGCCGGAAGTGGTAAGGCAATATCACCCAACAGCCATTCGACGCCTCGTCACGAGTCAGGAAAACAACTAACAAGTTTACATATGCCTTTTGTACATTGTGATTTTTTTTAAGGCATTTCTTTCGGTTTTAAGGCAACAGTGGAATGATGCTCAAATGTCGAACATGCAATTTGGGTTAATCATTTGTAAATATGATGTCGTATATGGTATTAAAAGACATATTTATACATAATTTGTAAAAAAAAACTGTCAAAATGATTTTTTGCATACCGTGTGTTATTAGTTATGAGAGGTTGTTATCTGGGAATAACTAACCTGCAAATGTTCGTCCAATCAGAATTAAGCATTCCAACGAGCCGTGTAATAAATTATGTTATTTACCTCAGGAATGTTTATGGCTCCACCACATATGAAAAAAAGTGAGATGAGACCGACGCGACCATGGATAAAGAACACATCTTCACATAGTTGACCAAATTAAAAAGTACTTTTATATTGCATAACAGTATTTCAAATAGTAAAAGCTGAATTAGTCAAATAATAAATAAGAGCATGAACAAAAGTTAAGATTATATTGATTAGATACGTTATGCGTGTTAATTTATTAGGTAAATGTACAATATTTATTTATTTTATAATCTGCATAATCGTGCCGTTGCCTTTCTTTGATATTGCAGGGCATTCCAATTATAGGTATTTTGGTCAGCAATATCCACTTCAACGGATATCACATACTCAGGGAGTAGGGAGCAGTGAACACTGTGTAGGAAACCTATGAAATGGAACGCAGCTCATGTTTGAGAATGTTACGATTCTTACTTTTGACACGCCCACTTGATAATCCCCTTTGTTGACTGGGCTGAGCTTCATTAGCATAATCACACAATTGTCCCCATCTGGAGGTGGTGGCTTCTTCATTCCCAGAAGGCCTTTGTACCTGGGAAGTGGGAACCACAGATGTTCTCAGAAATGGTTCGAATGCATTCTAGCCAGTGCATGTCTATATATAGCACCAGACTGCGTTACACACTTATCGAAATGCGCTGTCGGTAACAAGCACCAGCTGTTGAGCAGCATACCTGTTTAAGAATTTATGGAAAGGCACTCTGATTGGATAGCCCTCCTTCCTGATGCGGATAGTGTCCAGGATTCCTGAATATCGGAGTTGAGTAGCAACCAATTCGGGATCAAATATACCAGGTTCCTGAACATATACCAATGCATATTAATGTACATACCGCAATTCAACTTGAACATATACAGCTCAATATAGTACCTTGTTATTATTTGGCTTTATGCATCGCACGAAAAATGGGTTGCACCTGAAAGAATGATATAAAGTGGAAACTAAACTGAATTAAACCACACTGGAGAAGTAGCTAACATAATGTCCTAATGAAAAAGTGAAGATGCGTATGTATGTCGGTATGTGCGTGAGACCTTTCCATCTTGTCTAAGAGCTCCTGTAGCGATTGTTGAAACTTGGCAGCCACAGTTGATGGCTGATATCTCCGAGTTATCGTGCTGCTGCGGTTCATTGCACCTTTCTGTTGGTTCAGCATCTCAGCGTGCTTTATGAAGAGATTAGACACCATCTAGAAAACACAGTGTGAATATTTTCATATTCATAATTGAGCTTACAAAAAACATATGATGCAAATATTTTGATGTACAGGCACATTCAAACAATTTTGACAGACGTATGTTATCAATTGTAAAATTTAAGCACGATTTAAGCATTTAAATAAGTAAAAACTAGTGGTGGGCCGTTAACGGCGTTAACGCAGTGAGATTCTTATCGCGCGATAAAAAAAATGTCGCCGTTAATCTATTCTCAAAGTTGGGTTGTGAGCTGGGTCTATACTATGCAAGATATGATGACTTTCACCTTGATGTTTTAGCGCGGATGTATATCAGCTGAGTTGCACTGTAGGGGGCGAGAACGAGAGTTTTCAACTCGCGTGATCCGCGTCATTCGTGCCGCCTCATCATCTAATAACCAGGGCTTCATTCGCGTCATTCGCGCCGCCTCATCATCTCATAACCAGGGCTTCATTCGCGCGATTCGCGTGGCAAGTAGGTATATCGCGTCTTTGCATGACTTATCATGTAAATCACTCGCGCTTGACGCGCCATTCGCGTTTGGACTGAACACAACATAACGTTTCTATGAAATGATCACATCAAACGTGACGTGCTAACATGGATGCAGGTATGAAGCCGCCGGGTTTGCTTCAGGGAAGATTTATTTTTAAGAAGCTTCCCAATGTAAACTTCGACAAGACTAAGGTTGTTTGCACCTTGTGCAATGCGGAATTGGTTTACTGTACGGAATTGGTTTACATACAGTTGGTTTAAAAAAAAAAACTTTCTCTCAACAGGTCTAGCTTTAGTTGAAACCAGTAACTTTGTATTGGCTCCTGATGTATTATGGCCTGTATGACATATCGCTTGTTGCTCCCTAACTCTTTGTAAGTTGCTTTGTATAAAATCTGCTAAATTACTAAATGTAAATGTACTGTAGGAGCTCTTCCAGTCTCAAGTACCACCTAAACGCAAAGCATCCCTTAGCTAATGCGGAAGTAAACACAAGTACATCTTATTGAACATAATTTAATTTTCATCACCAATTATCATAGTAGAACAGCTTTCTCAAGCATTTTGTGATGCATTTTTGAAACAGGAGATGAGCCCCTGATCTAATGCGCCACCTGGCTTGAGACACCCGTTCTCAAACACTTACTTTTAGTCATTATTTGGGTAGCACACATATTCTGAATGCCTTCAGCAGAATTCAAATGAAACATTTTAATCTAGATCAATCTAGATTAATTCCAAAATTAATCTAGATTAATCTAGATTAAACAAATTAATCTATGCCCACCACTAGTAAAAACGTGAATGTTTTCAAAAATTTACAACCAATTTTATGAAAAAAGAAAACACAAATGGGTCAAATGTTCTATAAGATTATAGATTTATATAATAATTAGTAGAACGTTTCAATAATTTGGTCTTGGAACATTGTTAAAATCTCGGATTTATGATGGTGGTATTTCAGCAAATCTGAGGACAGTTTAAGAATTTGTTGAGATAACCTTTAAACCTCAAGCACAAACGACTAAAATTACTGACTAAAATTTGCCTTTCTATTACATTTCATTTAATTTATTCTCTTTGCTGTCTAAATAATAAAAAGCATGCATTAACATTTATTAAAGGTACAGTGTGTAATTTCTTGGAGGATCTATTGACAGAAATGCAATATAATCTACATAACTATGTTTTCAGAGGTGTAAAGAATTCAAAAAATGAAGCGTTACATTTTTATTACCTTAGAATGAACTATTTCTATCTACATACAACGCGGGTACCCTTACATGGAATTCACAATGTTGTTTCTACAGTACCCAAACTGCTCTACAGAACGCGTTTCGTGAATACGTTTTCTCCTGAAGCAAAAAAGCAAAAACGTGACGACATCTTAGTTCTGTTTCAGCCACCGTAGTACCTCTAAAGGGAGGGGTGGAGTGAGCCGTTTGTTGCAATTCGCAACCTCACAGCTAGATGTCCCTAAATCTCATACACTAGACCTTTAACATTACTTAACGTAAACGCACTGTTGACCATACACACACATGCACACACACACACAAAAACGGACTCACTCGGTTCTGGCTCTGCATAAACAGTTCCAGTACTTCCTGTCGGACCTGATCGTAATTCTTATCTAGGAACTTCTGTACCTACAATCAAAACATCACATTACCGTTATTCAAATGGTACACATGGATTAGACCTAAACTTCACTTTGACATTCAAGAGGAATAAAATATTGCTTTAATTCCTATTACCTGGTAAGTTACACGACCAGCATAGTGATTCACAGTAAATTCCGGAAGTGGCATTTTTGGCCTGGAATACAGGGGGCTTTCTCCATGGTGATAGTGGCACTTCTGAAGGAAGGTGTGGTCAGTGGCCTGGCAATAAAATACAAAATATTAATGTGTTTACATACATGGTTTATACTAAAGAAAATATATTTGTTAACATACAACAAAGTGAGTATAACCTGTGGAAAGCAGCTCTGGTCATCAAGGATGCGAAGTATCCCATGTGGCTTTGTAGCAATAAGGTCTATGCATGCCTGGTTGTCGGTAAACATCAATTCCTTCCAGCTTATTTGTTCTCTAATGTACTCCTCCTATACAAAATCAGAGTTTGTGGGACTTTGTTTTTATTACAGCAAGGGATGTACAAGGATCAGTATCGGGCCCGATACTAATGCACCGATTCCAAAGACTGATACCGGTCATAACTGACAGAACTGACTGAAATCTGTTGTGAAATTTGCTTGAAAGTTTGTAAAAAGCAAAAAAAATTCAGAATGAATTTAAGGTGGAGTTGTTTGTAATTATGAAGCTATTCTATCTTTATACTCGTATTCGGTCTTTAAAAAATGGTATCGTGCATCCCAAATTGCAAAGGCCAGTCCACACCGAAACGATAATCACACACGCCTATCGGCAGCGTTTTTCGGCATTCATGACCTCACGATTTTCACTTGTGATGAACCGAGTGAACATGCAAATTTTCTCCCTGACATAGACGGCGCTTGTATACCCAGGTATACAAGGTGGCGTCGTGCAACTTTATGCAAATTCATAAAAACTTCGTTAAAGTGTGCTTGAGCGCCACCAAGTCGTGATTTACTGTAACTTCAGCAGCTCCAGGCACGGGAACAAAAGCGGAAAAAACGAGCACTGTCGCTTTTACGCCTGCCGTTTTGCGCATCGGTGTGCAGACTCACATTGGCACCCTTTCTTTAGTCACGCCGTGTTAAACGTTGACGATAAACATGCGGAATTATCGTCTCGGTGTGGACAAGCCATAAGTTTGTAAAATATTTATTTTTCATCTTCACTTGATTTCCTTAAAGATCACTATTTCTTAAAAATTCTGATAATCACAGAATCGACATTTTGCATGCGTTATCATTCTCACCTGTTCCTGTTTGAAAATGATTTTGGTAAAAAAGAATTGGAGCGTTTCGTTGGCAAAGTTGATACAGAGCTGCTCAAAGCTGTTAAACGTCAAACTCTGGAAGACACGAAACAAAAACACAAGTTATTGTGAAACTTGTATGGACAGACACTCGTGGTACAGAAGTGACTTACTTCCCCTTTAAGATGACAAATGTATTCAATAGCTAATATACTGTACCTCAAACCCGTATATATCCAGCAAAGATATGGACAGTGCTTCATTTCTCGGGTAAACCCGTCCGTTGATACGTTCCGTCAGCCAATGAAAAAGCAAGGAATAAAGGATCTTGGCAACTGCATCTCTGTGTTTAGAGAAGAGAAAAACACAATAAAAGATCAATTTTAAAGAGGAAACCCTTTGCTGAAGGACGATTCTGATTGTGAGTAATGTGTACCTGGCATCCACAGCACTTTCTACTGTGAGCGGTGTGTATATCTTCTCTCTCATTGCCTCCTGTGACGAAAAGAAACAAAAATGCTTCTCAAATACTGTTGGTTTAAACGAATTCCATTTGGTAAAATATGAAGATATGGGTCACATCCAAACCTAAAGACAATCTCACGACAAGAACCAGAAGCGTTCAGCGACATCTTGAACTTTTAAACAGTTGTCATGAGAACCAGCGAATATCTTTTCATTTTTTTATTTGGATAAGATGATCATGACTCATCTTCACTCAGAAGTAGGCCAGGATAAAGCATCATCATCTCAGACACAGACACATTGAATCATTTGCTGGCTCACAGGCAGCGTGTGCACCTGATACACTGTTATGTGATCCACGTAAGCACTGGTGTAAACACAAACCTGTGCTCGCCGGATGACACAGCTTTACTTATTAAATAAGCAAGATGCTGAACATGACACAAACAACAAACACACATAAACTCGGTATACACGTAACCCCTTCCTTTTTTTATCCCTTTCAGGAAAACTTACATGATCTAAAAATGCAATCTAGATTTTGCATGATGAAAATCAAGTTGTATTAATTGCGACGATACCGGCTTGACAATTACATGCAACGTGTCATTACCATAACAAGATTATAAAATTTTCTTTTGGGTACATAAGTATCTTGAAAATTCTTAATGGTTTATATTTTACGCACTGTAGGAGAAAAAATATATTCTTAGTTAATAATTTACAAGGATAATTTCCTTTTCAAACAACTCTTTTTGAAAAGCAAAATAAATGTTTTTATTTATTTATTAAAGACAAAATGTATAAATAAATTTACTGTACATAAAATGTATTTCATCATACGTTTTGTTTGATCAGATTTTTGTTTGAAACTAAAGAGGTTTAGAAACCAGGAGCTGTCATCTCTGTCCTCGCTAACCTTTGATGTTCTGTGTGTGACGTAATGTCAAAGTATCCCGGCAGTGAGTAAGCAATTAGGTGTTAAGATTACTTAAGACCTGAGCAAATCCTGATTGAATTACGGTGGTTTCCATAGAGCTGAACTAACTTAAATTAGGTTACTGGAACTCGTTACCATGAACCTTATTACATGTCCTCACAAAGTCAACTTATCTCTTGGTTTTCCTGACCCGAATGTGTAATACTACATGATGCTGGAGCAAAGTGCTCGTGTCCAGCTCCCCATCTCTTCTTGTCAACAACATGATCTTTTTTTTTTAATGGTGAATGTTTATCTACCGTCACTTTGAAGGTGATGGCTTTCTGTAGACCCTCTGGAGAAATCTGCACCAGATCGGCCACTGCGCGAATCTCCTGAGTGCTGACGACACCAGCCGTCTCCTGAACTTCTGACTGAAAGAGAGCACCAAGTGTTAGTATTTAGTATTATAGCTAAATATGATACTAATATGATATAAATATTATATTATATTATATATGCGAATGGTTGTTGCAAAGACGCTCTTTGTTTATAATTCAAATAGACTTTCTATACGTTGCCTATGAAGCTGAGCTGCTTTCGTGCACAAACGCTCCCTCCGAAGTCATTTACCAGCTGCTATTTGTAACCACAACACTGCAAGCTTTTTTCCAAATGTGAACACAGCCTTAAATATGTGTTTATGTGTGCGTGCTTGTAATACCTCAACTCTATGGAAAAATACATTTCCCAGGTGCAGAATGGATGACAGCACTCTGAAAATGCTGCCCTGGTCCTCAGGACTAAAGTTGAGAATGTCCATGGCACTCTGTAACCTCCTAAAGTCATCTCCATCGTCTTTTCCAATGATCACACAGTTACCACCCTACAAATGTCATGACATGACGATAATTTAGTTTAGACATAATGCACCAAATATTGATGTTTGTTTATTTGTAGCGTGTTTGCGTGTCTTGTGCTGTATGTTCTTACCTGATTCAGGTAAAAGTAAGTTTCAGCTTCCTGTAAGTAGAAGGCTCGCTTCAAGTGTGTAGGAAGTCCAGCCAGCATCTCATAAAAGATGTGGTAGTTTCTTTCATCTTTGGCCTACACACACAAAGTCCACGTAGGTCCCAAACGTCAGTTGTCAGAACACGGCTTCATTACACTTTCATAAGTTAAGAGGACAAGAAAACACAGACCTGAAAAACGATCCTGGACTTCTCTAGTAGATACTGTGAGGTTATGGCACCACTGATTACCCCTCTGACAAACAACAAACAACACACATACACAGGTCAGTCGTGTGCATGAACTTTCTATCAGCCAAATCCGTCTTCTCAATTCTCTTTCCGTCTCTTGCTTTCCCTGACCTTGAGGTTAAACAACAACCTTTTCTGCTCTATTTTCACACAGGGTCAGGAGGTACAGATCTAGTTTCCTCACTGTGCGTCCTCTCAAAAAACAACTCTCCAACTTGGGAGACATTTCAGAGGCATATTAACAGTATAACCTGTGATGTATTTGAACAGAAGAGATGTCGGATGTTTGCATGTTCAATAAAAAAGAATACTCACTCCTCCATGAAGATCTCCACAAATTTTCCAAAGCGGCTCGAGTTGTCGTTTCGAACCGTCTTTGCGTTCCCAAAGGATTCTAACAGAGGAGTTGCCTCCAGAATCTGAACAGTGAGAAATTAATTCTACTTCTGCATGTATTCACTAATCATTGCTATCAGTTAAGTGTTTATGTTTACCTCAATCTGTTCGGATGAATCCATAAAAGAGAAAACAAAGAGAGAGGTTATACAGTACATTCATTGCCAAACTCATTTTCTGTAGCATACAAAAAATATAGTCCTAACCATCAACATTGGTCTTAAATTAAGGGGAAAATGAAAGGCTGATACTGTAAAATAACAGAAATGCTGTTTTGAGACCAACAAGAATGTTAATCTGGGAAAATGCGCTTTTTGGCCCAGTCCATAACTACAGTTCAGTGGGAAATTATGAGAAGAATATTGAGAAAAATGTTCTCAAAACTAAGTCCTAATCCTAACTCTAAACGTATCGCTATCTGTAAATTCTGTTAGGTATATAAACTGAGGTAGAGATGTAGCAATTTGAACAATTTGAAATATGTATCGTAGGTCTAAGGCAATTTTTGACCTACTTCAACAAGCTTTTTTATTTTATCCTTTTAATACTTTAAAGAGCCACAAAACAACATTTATTTAGATGTAAACAAAGTTGGTTGTGTCACATCATAGAAAACAACGTTAGCAACTGTAAGTTATTGCAGTAGAGAAACAAAATAATTTCAAGCTTTTTTGCGCATCTCCCATGCCGGAACCTTCACCGTTTTATTCTTCTCACTGCATTCACGCCCATTTTAATCGCATCTTTCAAAAGCTACAGTAAGGTAGAATGTAGCTGAAAGGGGAGGATTCGTGAAACTTTAAGAAGGTTGCACTTTTAATTTTCTTAATTTTATGTTAAAATTTGAGTGAAAAAAGTAAAATAAGTCTCTTATTTTTCCCTGACAGACCTATTCAATTTATACAAAATTCTTAATTGTTAATGTTTTGGAAATAAATCTGTTATTAAGATTTTAAGATTCAAAATATGAACAAAATATGAACCCAGTGTATTTGATCAAATCACAAGCTATCAAATGATGATACATTCTTTTGATAGAATTGAGTATGTAATAATATGTCATTTTTTAATTTAATTGCTTTGCACATACCTGCTGTGTAATGTTCCTCGTATGGTGAATAGCCGTGAGGTACCTTAAAACCAGTTTGGTCGCCTCTGTCTTACCAGAACCACTTTCCCCACTACAGCACAAACATTTCACTAACACAACAATATACAGTCTCACACTTACAAACATCACACATTCTATCATCTTTGAAGTCCAGGGACAAATTTTTATGACCTGATTATGATGCACTGGTTTTGTTTGAGGTCCATCATTGTCGTATAGGCGATGTTTGCGATGGCAAATAAATGACTGAAAAGCAATATTCATATACAGAAGCATGTTAAAAGGACAACAAATCAATAATCAACAACCAAATTTACACCAGTGGTAAATGTTTATTATTTGCTGTCAGACTCACGGTGGGTTGTCTCCTAAGCCATGACCTTCGTACTGAAGAACCACATCTGTGCCATAGATGTTAAACAGCTGGTATGGATTGATCGATACCAGAATACTGCCAATGTAAGTCTGTACAGTTGAGGAAATGCCATTATACGCACAAGCTGGTTAAGTTCCCTGCTTGTTGTTGCCACAACATGTGTGTGAAAAACTCTTTTAAAATGTTTACCGGATGTTTGTACACGATACTTACATGACACTGCTTTACAGCTGATATAAACAAATTGTAAATTGTAAAAGCAAATGTCTTAGAAATGTATGTCAATCTTTACTGGTGTATGAAACCATGACTCACGTAGATAGAAACTTGGTCAAAGCGAATCTTCAGGTTTATCAACACTGCTGCCTCAGTCAGCTCTCTGACAAAAATGGACAATAAATAGTAATTTAGTGCCTAATAATCAATTTTTATGTACAGTACACGTTACAGTTGATGTACTGTAGTTTGACTTACTCCATTTGTGTCATGTCCTCAGCTCCATCCCCTGCCCTTTTCTCCCTGTATCTCACAGTTGGCAAGCTCCTGATCGAATACATCTGTTTGAAAAAGGACACTTGGGCTCATGAAAAACCTTCATGCAAATTCAGAACAATTGTGCAAAGAAATGGACAATTCACTGTAAATTTATTTAATTACATGGAAGTATTTGTTCTCCAGTACATTGGGTCAAATTGTCTTTCTCTTATCTCCTGATACTGCTATCACTGGCCTGTATGGTAACCTGAGCGTAGTTATAATCTACCTTGTTAATCTCATCGGACAAATATTGTAGTTGCAGACTGCAGCTATACCCTGATGAAGATAGATGAGGTTGGCTGGGCCTTTTGTTGAGAATCAAGGCCTACATAGTGCGTTGCATCTGACAAATGCATCAATTTCAACTCAACAGTGTCAATATTAGGCTTGGCAAATTCAACCTAGAGCTCAATTCTAAATCTAGGAGACCGATCGAAAAAGATTATTGTTTAGGTGGTTTACCTTGTCATACCACCGGCCTATTGGCTCCCCTTCCCGATCTGGTACCCACTGCAGGTCTGTCTCCCCTGGTCTATGACCAGTGGGTGGAGGGGTTAGAAATTCCATCATTTTCTCATCACGGTAAATTGACCATTTGATGAGGTTCTGCACTGTATCATGAGGCAAGACCTTTTCCGAAGCCCATACATCCTCTGCTGTTTGCCCTTCTCTGGCATTATGAGCCCAGTGCTCTTCGGGCCCACCCGGCCCTTTTCGCTGCGGTGACACCACAGTATAACGGCCATCTGGCCCAATAACCACCTGTCCAGATGATGTCATATGCGTGGAGAGCGATGAAGGTAGCTGGTAAGAGGCTTTCCTTAAATTAGGATTTTTCAGAGCATCCGTTAAATACGGTGAAGTGGGGACATCAAATCCCTGAGTGAGGGCTGATCCATCAGGTAATCTGTATTTGGCTTGACGAAGATTTTGATTTAGGAGTGCCTGTGAGAGGTTCGGAGAAGTAATATGTCTTCTTGGATCCGCTGACAGATAGGATCCTTCTGGTAGCTGATAATTAGCCCTGCGAAGATTGTCATTCTGCAAAGCATTTGAAAGGTTCGGACTGCTTGGCTTATACAGAGCTTGTGAAATGACTGATCCGTCTGGAAGTCTATATGAGACATTTTTCAAATTGTCATTATTAAGAGCAGAGAGAAGAGTAGGGTTGGAAGGTTTATAATTTGCATCAGCACTTATTATGGAACCATCAGGTAATCTGTAGGTAGCACTTCGTATATTCTGGTTCTGCAGAGCCCTTGACAAATTAGGAGACTTAACATCTTGGTAACCTGGTCCATGTATAACTGATCCATCGGGTAAACGGTATCTGGCGCTTCTCATTTGCTGGTTTTGGAGTGCCTCTGCTAAATTTGGTGAGGTAGATTTGGACTGCCCATAGTCTGCAGTTATTAAAGTGCCATCTGGCAATCTGTAAGTTGCATTTCGAAGGTGGGGGTTTTGGAGTGCATTGGCCAGATTTGGTGATGATGGTTCTATTGGCTGATCCGTCATTATTATTGTTCCATCTGGAAGTCTGTATGATGCCTTTCTAATGTTATCATTCTGAAGTGCACGTGATAGGTTTGGTGAGGTTTGGCGTTGTTGATTTGGAGCAGTGACAATGCTTCCATCTGGAAGCCTATAAGTTGCATTCCTAAGATTGGGATTCTGTAGGGCATTAGACAAATTTGGAGATGAAGGCTGCTGGAGATGAGAGTCTGGGTACATCAATGTTCCATCTGGAAGTCTATAGGTTGCATTCCTAAGATTTTGATTCTGTAAGGCATTAGACAAATTTGGAGATGAAGGCTGCTGGAGATGAGAGTCTGGGTACATCAATGTTCCATCTGGAAGTCTATAGGTTGCATTCCTAAGATTTTGATTCTGTAAGGCATTAGACAAATTTGGAGATGAAGGCTGCTGGAGATGAGAGTCTGGGTACATTATTGTTCCATCTGGAAGTCTATAAGAGGCACGTCTTATGTTTTGGTTCTGCAAAGCATTTGAGAGGTTTGGAGAGAAAGACTGTTGCTGTCGTGGGTCCATGCCCATCATGGACCCAGGAGGGAGTCTATATGAAGCATTACGAAGCTGTGAATTTCCAATAGCATTAGCAAGCACTGGGGAAGAGTTTGCATTTAGTACCTGATTACCATAATGCACTGCCCCATCAGGTAGCTGGTATGTGGCACCTTGAATTTGGGGGTTGTGTAATGCATATGACAGAACTGGAGACTTCCTTGGGTCTTGTCCATAGCCTGGGACAGGTGCATAAGGGGAGACCATTCCAGGGGCTTGATATGATGCATTACGAATATTCTGGTTCTGCAAAGCTGTTGAAAGAACTGGAGAGCCTGTTGGACCATAGCCAGGGGGAACACTGGATCTCCTACGGCGTAAATGTGATCGGTAAGAAGCATTGCGGACATTTGGATTTTGAAGAGCACTGGAGAGAAACGGACCAGAAACTGGCTCTTCAATATAATCAGAGCCTGCCAGCACCTGAGTGTATGGGGAATGTGGTCTCTGAAGAGGTGATCTGTACGTTGCACCACGTAATTGTGGATTGTGAATAGCACTGGACAGCAAAGGTGAAGCTGACTGACCCGGAATTTGTTCAAATCCATCCATTTCATAAACATAGGGGGCAGAAAGGGATGGCTGTTCAGGGATTTCACCAAATTGTGCCACTTCTGGACCATAAGGTGAGCCTGGCCTTTGCAATGGGGATGCATAAGAAGCACCTCGAAGCTGAGGATTTTGTAGGGCATTTGACAAACGTGGGGATGCCATTTCAGGATTATATGTTAATGGTTCTGGTTGCAGCTGGGAGACATCGATTGAATTGGGGCTTTGCATGTGTTGTTGAAAGGGTGAAGCATATGAGGCATTATGAACACTTTGGATTTGGAGAGCATTTGAAAGCATTGGTGACTGAGGGACACCACTAACCTGATCAAATTCAACAGGAATTTGCTCTCTGCCTATAGGTAAATGTTTTGAATATGAAGCATCATATATCTGGGGGTTTTGCAATGGACCAGGAAGAACAGAGGTGGGTGGGGCCCTAGGGGAAAGGGGGCGCACTGGTAATGGGGAGCCATGTCTAATAGATAGATGAGGAGATGCTGGTCTGGAAATATGTCTAATAGATGGATGAGGAGATGCTGGTCTGGAAATATGTCTAATGGAAGGCTGAGGTGATGGAGGGGGCATGTATTTTTGAGAAGGCTGAGGTGAAGGGGGCATCATGCCAGGTGCACGCCTCAGTGACTGTCTGGCCATAAGTGGACGGCCTCGGCCGATGGGTCTCTGCGGGTTTCTCATTGCACCAGGGGCTCCTGGAGGATTAAAATGTCTTTGTTCCCTAAAGTCCATTCCAATATGTTGACCTGAAAGTTGTGGGGATGCTGTGAAGTCCTGTGCCATCATAGACCTGTTACTACGTATGGACGTTTTAAATGGACGCACATTTTGTGTTGGAGTTCCTGAATGACCCCCTCTGCCACGATAGGGTTTCACAGCTCCCATGGGGATGTTAGGACGCCCCCTTCCACGCAGTCGACCTCCGGGGGACCCAAAAGGTGGGGGATCCTTAATGAGACGTGTGGACCTGCGAGAGAGGGAAGGAGAGGGGGATCGGCGTTCCACTGGTGGCTGCTGGAACCCTGGGTCCATAGTAAAACTTCTCCGGGAGGGCGTAGGTGATGCTCTCTGAGCCATTAAAGGGGACTGTGGTCTATGCAGATCCCTCTTCTGAATATTAGCCATGGGTTGCATACCCATCTGAGGGGAAGATGGAGGACTTATGCGCCTAGATGGAGAAGCTTGAATCCTCTTAGCACCAATTGGACGACGAACTTGTGATGGGGAGGAGGGTGGACTAGGTCTTCTAATCGAGGGACGAGGGGACTGTGGTGGGCTTCTTCTTCTAAAAGATGCCCGTGGTGAAGCTGGTGGACTGGCTTGGAGAGATGGAGCGCGTGAAGACATACGGCCAGACAAAGGCTGGGGAGATGGTGGAGCTTCTCTAAAGGACGCTTGTGGTTGAAACCGTCTGGGGACTGTTGGAGAAGCAGGCGGAGGCTCTCTGAATGACGCCTGAGGCTGAAAACGTCTAGAAAGTGCTGGAGAAACAGATGGACTCATTCTGTGGCCAAGAGGAGATGGAATGTGCTGAACATGATTTATTGAAGGGGACATCCCTCTGGTTAGTCTGGGGGATAACGGGTATTCCATGCCACCAATGCCACGCACAGAGGGCTGTGGAGATGGGGTTCTTCTCAAAGGAAGTGGACCAGCAGGACGCATTGAGAGCTGAGGAGAGGAATGAGGGCTTGGTCTACGTACAGGCACAGGGGAACGTCTAACATCCATGACTGGCTCTCCAAAATTTGCCATGGGTGTCATGTAAGCCATGGGTGACATGGGAGACATAGGAGCAATGTGTGACATGGGAGCCATGGGTGACATGGGAGCCATGGGTGACATGGGAGCCATGGGTGACATGGGTGACATGGGAGCCATGGGTGACATGTGAGCCATGGGTAGCATGGGCGCCATAGGCCTATGCAGAGGGGAACCCATCCCTGCTACAGACCTTCTGCTTGGTGTTGGGGATGGTGGAAATCCACCAGGTTGAGCCATATGACGCATATTTTGGCCTACAAATCCCTGGGGATTATTTGCTTGCTGAATGAGCATTGCTGTTGGTGTGGGCATTGGAGGCCTTGTGGGATGAAACATTTCTTGTGGTGTAACTGCCTGTGCAAAAGCATCATCAATGTAGGTTCCAGGAAGGTATGGATGGTTTTCATACTGTATGTCAGACATTTCATCAAAATCATATTGTGAAGGCAATGGAGGAAGCTCAACATCAATCCTTTCTTTACCAAAAAGCTTAACCTGGGGTCTTGGGACTCTGAACTCCATTTCTCCATTAAATGGCATATTCTCCACAGAGAAATCGGCATACTTATCCCCATACATTCCTTCTTCGCCTTCCATTATGTTTTGCATTGGATAACCATATGGTTGATATAAATTGTAAGAAGACTGCAAATATGGATCAACGTCTGTTTCACTGTAATTTACCTGATAGTCCTGAAAATAAGGATCCTCATAATCCCCATATAAATCCATATATTGATCACCTGTTATCTCCATTTCTTGCCGTCCATATGGGTCAACATAGATACCTTGAATGTCTTCATAATATCCAAACTGAGGCTGGGAATACATATCCATTTCATTTCCATATAAATCATAGCCGTTTCCCATTGGATACTGACTGTCATCATAGTACTCCAAGCCATCATCAAAATAAGATTCAAAAGGATGCTGTTGACTGTAGTAGCCCATGTCCTCTGGGTAATGGCCCATCTGCTCCTGAGCAGCATACGGGTCACTGTAGTCCATACCATCATCATAATATTCACCTTCATCCTCCATGATCATGTGCGGGTCATAGTATCCATCCTCCATGTCGTAATAGCCTTGATCATGAGATGCTATGTCATAATAGTTATTTGGTTCTTCATATTGAGTGTATTGCTGCGGAAACGAAGACTGTCCATGCATGGAGGCATATTGTTCACCATATCTGCTTGAGGGTCTTTGGATTGACTGCCTGTGGAATATACCCCCTCTGCTCTGGTTATCATAATCATATCCTCCAGTGTCATGTTCATATCCAAGATTGTGATACCCTTGAGGTGATCGCATGCTAGCTTGGCGACTGCCGGCATATTTTTTGTTGTTTGATCGACCCCAGCCATCATCCCTTCTATGTGCACTTTGACGGCCTTTAAGAGAGAGGAACCTCTTGGTAAGCCAGTTTGTAGCACCTGCAATCTTGCCCAACATTTGTCCCCTGTTTTTAAAACCAGCTCCTTCTTCATTCTTCTTCCCAAAAAGCCCTTTGAAAAATCCTGTTTTCTTCTCTGCTGGATTAGAATTGCCACCTAATTTGATAAGCATATATGATGGCTTTGGTCCTGCTTCTCCATCTGCATTCTTTTTTTCTTTTTCTTTTTTTTTCTTCTTGCTGTTTTTGAAACGCATCATGAACCTTGGGGCATTTCTCAGAAGAGATTTCCTCCTCTTCTTTCTAACTAAACGACTCTTTCTTTTGCCAAGGCCAAGGAACAATTTGGAGGTGCTCTTGAGTCGCTTTTTTGAGTTCTTCTTCCTCTTAAATCCAGAGAACCGCATAAAAAGTTTTGAAGTGTTTTTCAGACCTCTTTTCTTTTTCTCATCAGGTGGTGGTTCAGGTGGAGGCTCATCCTTCTTTCTGGCCTTTTTCTTCTTTGGATCGTCCTCAGTTTTAGACTTGGATTTGTCCTTTGATTTTTTCTTGGCTTTCTGGTCCTCTTCTTCGCTGTCCTCATACTCATCTTCTTCATCCTCGTCTTCCTCTTCGCTATCCTCATCAGAATAAGCCTGTCTAGATTTGGACTTTCCTTTCGCGGCTTTACCCTTAGGGTCTTTTCCACCACCGCGCTTTCTTTTGCCTCCATCTGACTCTTCATCATCCTCCTCGCTTAAGTCTTCTTCAAACAACTCAGCATCTGAACCCTCCTCGGATTCAATAACTTCTTTCTTTCCCTTTCCTTTATCCTTTCCCTTCTTATCATCTTTTCCTTTACCCTTGGGCGGTTCCTCTTTTCCTTTCTTCTTGTCATCCTTTCCTCCTTTCTTATCTGCTTTTTTGTCATCTTTTCCACCCTTTTTATCATCTTTTCCTTTCTTTTCTTCCTCCTTTGGTTTGCTTTTTTCTGGCTCTGGTTTTCCTCCCTTTTTGGCGGCCGATTTTGAGTCACCTTTTTTGGCTGGCATTTTATCCTGCTAAAACCATGCTAGTCTACGGCGTCTCTGCCAAAACACAAAACAATCATTAATAAACAGGATCTTCATCCAAAGACAAAAAAAGTCACAAACTGCAAAGTATATGAACTTTAAACATAGGAACATAGATGTGTTGCATTTATTTTTTACTGAACCAACATTATTTCATTGTCATACACAGATTCGTATTTTTCCAAGTTCATCAACTACTGTGTAAAAAAGCAAACGAAAATAAATGTTGCATCTTACCTTTTGGTGATGTCCCTTGTTCTTTTACAGTACTGTGATAGACGAATTCTTCAGCGCAGGTGAAAAAATCTCTGTCCACATGATTCCATTCACCACGACACCAGATGAGGTCTATAAGCAGGACGCCTCTGGTAGATCTCAAATTGAGATCCTCTGTTAAGGTGCCTCTGTATGTCTCTATAACCATACACTCACCCATACACTCCTCTTCTATTCTTTTGTTTTTCATCAAGAGACTAATGCAAACTCCCTGTGATTCTCAGCAAGTTATAGACTAGGAGACAATTTCAGCACGGTCGCAGACTACGATATGTCGCATTAGCGACTCAGACAAGAGCTGTGTGTGAGTGAGAAGATGTGTGTCAGGGCTTTAGTTTGTTGCAGTGCTGTATAAGGAACCTTAATTTGTCAGCTCTACTTGCCTTAGTGTAACTTAAGCTTGGGTCTCATTCCAGCATTAATAATGTAAGCGTAGAGGCCCGTTACTACACAAGCTCGCACACACCATGACTCACACACCCAAATCTATGGTGGTGAATACAGGCACGCATACAAGTGTGTATATTCACACAGCAAAAAAAAGTGCTCACGCTTACAAATAAGGAGTTTGTGTTAACCAGAATTAACTGTAAGAATGGTTTCCTTTATACTGTACACAACTCTTATACAAGATAAATATGTAAAAATGTTTCGTGAAACACAAGCTCATTGTCATACTTGTAAATGTGTAATATGACTGAGAAGTGATTTATTTTTTGGTTACAGAAAAATAAATCACTTGATTAGCTAACTTTTCCCCCCATTTTTACAATACAGTGCACAATGCAATTTTAATCATTTGAAACATTTACATAATCTGTTTGTTAAGGATTACTGTTTCTGTAGCCTCCACTCATGGCAAGTACGGGTACCATTCAAACAGCAGTTATGAGTATTTTTATTCATATCACACATTTATGCGAAACTTACACTTCCGTCTCACGGCATATTTCAAATCAATATTCAAGTAAACTGTATAAATGAACCGCTGTCTTCGTTCGGTTAGGGCTGTGTTTTTTGGATAGTTTTACAGCAAACCATCAATGTATATTAGCATCTGATGGAACCTGAAACGGTATATGACCTTCTGTGTATGGTGGTGCGTATTGACTGTCCTGTTGAATGGTATATGGAAGAACGTTTTTCAGTTTTGGATCATTGACGACCATAGTAGCAACAATTACGATGGTAGTCAAAGGTGTCCTAGAACTGTTTGCTTTCCTAAATTCTTAAAAAGACCTAATTTTGTGGTCAACAGATTTTTTTTACTACAGTAGTGGATGATGTCCCAGAACTGAAAATTGCAAACATTCTTTCAAATATCTTTCTTTGTGCTAAAATTAAGAATTTACGTTTAAAGTTGAACTATCCCTTAAACAAGCGGATACACAAAAAGTTGCACAATGGCATACTATGGTAGTACTGAAAAATGACCATACTCATATACAACATTATATGGTATTTCAAAGAACTGAAGGTTGCATAAAAACATTCAGTTAAGTGCTGCAAAGTAATGGCTATAATGGATTTATAGCTTACTAATGACCAGTAGTATTTCAAACATGATCACTGACAGTCAACGTGTCACTAGAGCACTGGCACAGGAGTAATTACAAACATTGACGCAAGGCAGCCTGTAACCATAGAAGTGACCAGGTCAGAGCCAAGAACCTGTAACCTGGCATCTAAGAACTACTTAAAACCAGGACTCCACACTGACACACTCTAATTTCAGTGATTAAAAATGTAGTGGCTTCTTCCCCAATTGGACTAAGAGCAAAGGTGAATTATGATAATTGTCTTGAAAACCAGCAGGCAGTTCCATTGAGGGACCTCGGTGACCCATTTAGAGAGAGAGTGAGAGAGAAAGAAAAGCAAGGATGTTGTCATGTCAACCAAAAAACTGAATCACAAACTCAAAAAGTGACGTATACACAGGGAACAACAGGTGACACACTACTCTTATAGGTGAGGGATATTTTTAAAGCATGACACAAAGCAAAAAGCCTAAAACGTCTTTACTCTCTCACTAAAACGCCTTATTGATTTTAGAAAACAGTAAAAAACGCAATATGATGTGGCTCATCCAATCAGAATTAAGGTTTGGTCCTGTTTGTTTATCACGAGGAGCAACTAAAAGGCTAAATAAAAATATAAATAGGAAAACAAAATATGAAATAAGATGTTTAATAACTCACTTGTTTCTCTTAGAAAGCTATAAGAATAAACAAATAAAGAGTGCGATAAGAGACCTCTCCGGATATCACATTGATCTCTTCTAGAGATTCACTAGCCGTGCCTCAAACTTGAATATATATACGTGCTTAGATTGGCCAAGATAACAAAGTATGCCATCAAAAGTAAAGATTTTAACAGAAACTCTGACTAGAAAAATGATATTCCAAAAGCAACACCAACTTTTCCAACACTAATTCTCTAAGCTCTTCTCCACATTACTTCTGTCTAGTAGGGCTATATTCTTTCTGCATGCCAACAATTGTTTAATTTGTGTTATTTTATTTGTCAAGGAAGATTTCATTAGTACATTAGAAGGTTGAGCTTTGCAACCTCTTTGCAATACTTCCTACAATTATAACCAATGGTCATTCTCAGAGTCAAATGTACCGGGTTTCTTTGTATTGGACCAACCAAGACAATAACTCAATTGCTTTCAGTATGTTGCACTGCCACCATATGTCTTCATAAGATATGACAGGATATATAAGGTATACAAAGAGGCTAAAATGCCCTCAGAAAACGTTGGTTTTACCCATTTTGTTTAATATTTCATCAAGCAAGGAAAACAAGGCTTTGGTGACAGCATAGATATTATTGTAGGATTAACATTACACGCATTTGCAGCACGTTTAAATTGATGGTTCACACAATAATCACCCTGCTGTCTTTCAAAACCTGTTTATCATTGTGTTATATGTAAAAAACACTAAAGAGGATTGAAAATTGTCTTCGTAGTTTTGCACCCTAACAATGGAAGTCAATGGGGGCCATTGAACATTCTTCAAAATATCTTCTTTATGTTCTGCAGGAAGGAAGGAAGCCATACAGTTTTGAGACGACATGAGAGTGAGTAAATGGGGTGAACTATCCCTTTATTGAGGATCAGAACCTTTAAAAGTAGTATTTTAAGCAGTTTCTTATCGCCTGTTTTTTTGTTCATTCTAAAAATCTTACTGTTTATTGTGACAAGAATATAATCCAGTTTTGCGTTCGCAGGTGCTTCATTGACTTTGGATTTCATGTAAACACCTAGCAGACTTTAAAACGCACAAAAACAACACAAAAAAGTTTTGTCACATATTGATTTTTCCATCGAACGAGTCCAATTTCATGTCATTTCTAGTTTACCTGCTTAGTTGGGACACATTTTTAGACGCAAGCAAACTGACGTTGCGTCATTTAAATATCCAACCCGATTGGTCAGTTCACCATCAACGAGACTTTATAAATCCAAATAAAAAAACAATGTATAGCAGTAAATTGTATTATTTTAATTAGTTCGTAATAAATAACGCATTAAGTGGCCTCATCTGATAGATAATATTACAAACGCGTGATTATGTTTGAATTATTCTCTGAGAAAACCGCATCAAACCAACTTGTTTGTTGAAGCACGCGAGACGTCCCTGACATGCGCACGAGCTCAGCTGGTGGCTGTCAGCAACAGGCACGCGCTTGCTCGTGGGTGTGCGAGATAGACTCGTGACCGCGCTCGGCGTCCCTCTTCCGCAGAATATCGCACAGCGGTGAGCGCGCTACACTGCTGAAAGGATGGATGGAGCGGGCTCGTTCGGAGCCGGGCGAGCCGGTTCGGCCTTCGACCCCGTCGCGTTCGTCAAACAGCCACAGACTATCCTACGAGTGCTGGCATGGGTAAGATAAGCCTCCTTTCAATATTAATGATTGACACAAAGATGCGTTGACAAATCATTTACTCCATAATAACGGACGAACGACTATTTGTAACAATTTTGATGCATTAAATTTGATGAATTATTGGGTTATGTGATGATATAGTTTGCGTTATTATAGGTTGCGGTCTTCTGATACGTCAGATGTTGCTGTGGTAATGACGCACGCAATGCGTGTGCACGCATTGCTTTCGTACCATTTATTGCAGTACTATTATTTATTTTCTTCCATACGTAAATGTGACACTAGTTTATACGTGCAATTCGTTAACGTGACGTACCACCGTAAAATTATGTTGGATCCTTTTTAAACACTGTATGATGTCAGAATTGGTCTGTTCTTTCTTTCTTAACATCCTTTAAATTTTTCTTTGTGATGAACATGGTGTCAAAATACTGTTTGACACATGACAATAAGTGTGTTAAAGCATTAACTTCCCATATTTGTAAGGACGTGGCCTTGCGATGATAATTCACAGCACCACAATGAGCCTTTTATATAAACCAAAATCAACGAATACAGGTAACATATGACTAAGATGCTCGTAAACTCCTCTTTTATGCTCTTCTCATCTGGATTCGTTATTATTCTTACTTGTGAACACATAATGTGTAACATGCTTACTATACTATGCATAGATGCAAACACCCTTATGTGTACAGTGAGTTGCTTTGGATAAAAGTGTTTTCTAAATGAATATATGAATAAATGTGCAGTTAACACTACATGGGCTGTGGATGTGTGAGAACTCTCGGTGTTCAGAAAGGTTGTAACGAATAATGGTGATGTTGGCCCAGTTATGGGTTGATAAGGTGAAGATAACACGTTTTTGTAGTGGAATAAATTGAGGAGATCACAGTTTGCATCTGAGCAAAGCATATAAGTCTCGATGATGAAATTTGGATGTCCTTAATTGCCTCTTAAATAATTGCGATTATGGCGATTGATAGTCTTTTTAAAGGCTTTTACAATTATAACGATCAATTACAATTCATTTATACAATGAATAAAATATATATATTGACATTAAGAAATGTGAAAATTCTATAAATAACTGTGATCTTAACAGGAAAAAAACTGAGATATGAGGATGATGTCGTCTTGCTGTGTAGACGCAGCAAATCTCAAATCACTTTAATAAAACCCACAAATACGAAAAGTACAAATCTGATAAAACTGAAATGATGAAGAAATGTCATTTCAACGTAAACGTGAGTGCAGATCAAGGACGGGGGATGTAGATCACCCTTGTTTTCTAAGGATTTACAATCGTTGTGGTTGTCTGAATAATTGTGACGCTGCAATGATTGTATAATACGTTTCTTCAGATAAAACGAGTCTAAAGTCAATCTTATATACAAATGTTATTTAAATAAGTTCGGCTTACAGTAATTTCCCCACCTTTGAAAGGATATGAAACGTACATAAATGTCTCTAAAAACAGGAAGTTAACACATTGGTGACCACCATGTGTAGTGAGCACATGCCACAGGTGTACACACTTCCACAAATGACAGTGTGATCTGTACAGTGTAACAGTACAGCAAGTGTTCAAAAGACAAAACAATCTGCACAGTTTGCTTTATGCTATGTAAACAGAAGCGAAGCGTCATTATTACGTAATTTATAGAAGAATTATGAAATCAACAGAAATAAGTGATTTAATGTATAAAATAAATCTATACAAATTAAGACACACACTTTGTGGAGACAATGATCAAAATAAGTTTTCAATACTTGTTAAAGTATTCATTAGTCAATCATAATTCCAATAATGTTGTACTTTAACAGAGTTTAGTTTTGACATTTTGCTTGTTCGTGTGTGTTGTATCTTATAGATTGAGAATGTCTGTATTATTTTAGTTTTAATCGTTTTTTTATGTTTGGTGCATTTTTTATTTACAAATATTTATTCTGTGGACATTAAATCCTTTTAATGCAACTTTAGCATTAGATTCTCTAAAGAGGCGTGTTTAAAGTGATAGTTCACCCAAAAATTAAGTTCTGTCATCATTTACCCTCTTGTCATTTCAAATCTTTATGGCTTTCTTTCTTCCGCAGAACACAAAAGAAGAATTTTTGTTTACTGGACCCCTTTCACTTGCATTGGTTTTGCATACAATAGAAGTGAATGGGGTCCAGTGTTCTTCGGTTACCAACTCTCTTTAAATGTAAATGATGACAGAATTTTCATTATTGGAGTTTAACAATCAATGGTTCCTCCTTTATTAGGATGCTTTATCCAGTGATGTGCTGTATGCGTCAGTACACAGGATTGCTTTGCCAGAAATAGCACATGATACCTACAGTAAGCATTGCTACTGATTTCCCCTCACTGTTAGTCAAACACACACAGACTGACAGACTGCGGTGGCCTTTGGGTGTGTATGGTGTGTGTACTGTTGCATTAGTGTGAATTAACCACATTTTCTCTCTCAGGTGTAAATGAAATTCCTTTCAAGCATATGCTGTTAGGAAATGCATGGCAGAGCATCAATAAAGAATTATGATGCATTTACAGTACAGAAGCATATAAGACAAGAAAAGTTTCTAAGAGACTGTTCATAATGAAAGCATTTAATTTATTTAACAATAAAGCATTAATGCATGTATTAGACACGTAAAATTGCAAAACTTAAAGAACAAAATATCACCCCTTTCAGGATGGCAAAACCATGCTACCTTAAAATACTATCATAGTACAGTGGTAGTGTTCTGCACTATTTTGTTAATAGGAAAACAGTTTGTAACTCACGTCTTTTCTTTCTTTCTCCTCTCCAGATCTTCTCCATGGTGGTCTTTGCATCTATAATAAACGAAGGCTATGCGAATATGGGCAGCGAGCGACTGTACTGTGTCTTTAACAGGAATTCAGATGCATGTAACTATGGCATCACAATAGGAATCATCGCTTTCTTAGCCAGCATCTTTTTCCTGGCCTTGGACGTCTACTTCCCCCAGATCAGCAGTGTTAAAGACAGAAAGAGAGCTGTGCTGTTGGAGATCGTCTTTTCAGGTGATTCATAGTTCATTTTGACACAGATGGCTGGTGAATTTGATTACTTGTTGAAACATTACACTTCTACGGTCATTTGAGTTCAGGTCAAGTAGTTCATAGCAGGGTTTTATGGGAGTCATGCATTCGTCTCTCAAAGTTTGGCATCCACAGCCTACTTTCTATATAGGCGCTTCTCGTTTAGAGCAATTTATTTATTTTATAGGTCATTAAATAAATAATAAAATAATAAATAATCGTATAAATATATTGTTGATTATATTATGTTGATAATAATTATGATTCATTTCAATTTACTTTTTTCTGTTAACCAATTACTGTATGTTGGTATATGACTCATATTGGAAGAGAGCGGTATTGCATTTTTGTGGTTACTTTGAAGATATCGTCACAAAAGTGTGAGAAATGTACCGGGAGTGTGAATGTGCAACAGTTAACGTAATATGTGTTACTTTCAAACATGAAAAGACTTTGTGGACGTGAAAGTGTTTGTCAGTTTTCCTGCAAATCGCTGCTGTCCTTCTGAAACCTGGTATATCCTTATTACGTGATTTTTTTGACAATCGTCATAATTATTAGTCACCCCATGTTTGTCACTGGGTTTTGCAAATATCTTACCAATAAAAAGTATGAAAAAGTGCCAATCAATTAAATCTTTTAAAAAATTACATTGTTTTTTTCATTCCCTAAAAAAACGTAAACTAAGTCAACTTTTTAATACAGCGCTTTTTACAATTTTCATTGTTATTAAGCAGCTGTGCATGAAATATATTAACTATAAGCAAAACATTAAAGTTTTACAATTGAAAACAAAACAAAAAGTGAACACAGAGAAAAACAGACACGCACACAGGTTCATACACACCCACGTGCATAAAACACAACTCCAGCAGAATTTAGAACGTATGCAGCAAAAATGTACAAAATGCAAATTGGTTAGTTGTTATAGCCTCTTACCTCTGTCTGTTATCACAGGATTCTGGACGTTCCTGTGGTTCGTAGGTTTCTGCTTCCTGGCCAATCAGTGGAGCCATACGTCCCCTAAGGAGTTGCCCCTTGAGCAGGCGTCTGACGCAGCCCGAGCAGCTATTGCCTTCTCTTTCTTCTCCATCCTTACCTGGGTATGACATCACACCTTACACACATTCACACTCATCATCGCCTTCACATTTGACCACTGATGTTGGTATTTGTGTTTTAGGCTTACCTGTGTCTACTAGCAGTGCACAGGTTTAAGAACATCCCCTTTGTGGAGGATAAACAGGCACTTTTGTCCAAACAGCCTAACAGCCTTTCAGTAGTATAGATCTCCTATACTACTTCCGAGTGAATACTAAACTGCGCTGGTGTGTTTTGACAGTAGAGTGCATTCAGATTAGGATAGTGAATACAGTTTGTGCATGCTGTAGTAAACGTCACACTCAGCAAACTCTAATACCATATCTCAGTACATTGTTTGTGAAGGCCGTCAATTCTCTTGAAATCAATGACGAACATTAAAATAAACCAGTTACATCTAGTTTTTATCATAGAGCAAAAAAACGTTCTTCTTTTTTGACTATATTTAAGACATTCAAATCATTAACTCAAGCATTCAAACTAACTCTTGCTACTTTAACTTTATCTTTCCTCACATGTTAACCTCACTAACACGTAATCCTGGTTGTCCTAACTAGGCGGCCCTCACGGCCTGTGCCGTGCAGAGGTTCCTCCTGGGTACAGACATGAGCCTGTTTACCGGCGAGCATGTGGCCAGTCAGGCCCCCAAGCAGCCGTACCCCTCCAATGACGTCATGGGCCAGACCACTATCCCCGTCGACGCCTACCAGAGTCCACCCCTCATCGAAACCGCGGACACCCGCCCCCCTGGCTACAAGATCCCGCCTGCATTTTAATCTGCAGCCAATCAGAAGGACAGATTATAGACTGCCGTTTATGTTAGCTAAATGTATCGCGATGTTCCGCATTATAGCAACGGGGTGGAGAGGAGATGCTGTTCACCTCTGTAGTGTGTACCATCATACAGAATTAAATGAATTCATGTAGTGTCACCTTTACTCTAACAAATGTGGGTGTTTGGGGATATTTATGCATTATTACGACCCAAAGGTTTTACATTGACAAACTACAATTGATTGCAAACATCAATATGTGCTGTTTATTCAGTAATACCTATGTAGTCCGATTTATTAAAGAAATGCCCATTTTAATGGCTAATACAAAAGGGATTTGGGAAATTATACTGACATCTATTGGCTTGGATGAAGCATTACGCAAAATTGTAGAAATTGGAATACTCCATTGACTGGTGTAGGTTTCACTTATGGTTACCGTTTTTCGCATCCAAGTGTATCGTTAATAAAATGTATCGTTTTTAACATATTTATTATATAATTTATATTTATTTCATAAATATGGATAAGACGATATCATATTGTAGTGATATACATTTTTATTATTTTTAAATGTGTAACATCACTTAGTGCACTCAAAGTTTAATAAAACCAATTGTATTATTATTACAAAAGTGCTTATAGTTTCAATTAGCTATTATTTTCGTGTTTTTAAATGAATACCATAGATTACAGCTTTATGCCATAGCTAACAAACAATCTGTAGCATCACACAAGGATCACTAGTTGTTTTAAGTGCCGTCCAAGTCTTTTGTGTCAAAGTCTGTTGCTGTTGAAAGAATTGCCACTTATTTAAGTTTCAGGTAAACAATGTTATGTCACTTTAACAGGAGCAACAGAGATGGTGAGAAAATGAGTGTGTCTCAGTTGTGTCTCAGTCTGCGTCTGTGGAGACAGAAAACATTCCGGATGAGATAACTGAGATTATTGCAACAGATTGTTTACTTTATAAAACATACTTGTGTATATGTGGAGGAGGGGGGGTGTGCTTGATCTAAATATGTCTAACTGCATGATATGGTACAAAGACACTGAAATTTCCAATGAAGTATAGAGGCGATTGTTATATTTTGTTAATGGAGGATGTTAAAAGGGTTATCAAAGTGTTTGGAATGACATGAATAAATAAAGATGAACCGGATCAGTTGTAATTTTTGTTTTTAAATAAATGTTTTTAAGGGTCACATCATGAGACATTTTCCTAAATCTACTGAAATAAATGTGCCTTTTATTGTTATTTACAGTTGAAAGAAAAAGTATGTGAACCCTTTGGGCTTACTTGGATTTCTTCATAAATTGGTCATAAAATGTGTTCTGATCTTCATCTAAGTCACAACAATAGAGAAACACAGTCTGCTTAAACTAATACTGCACAAACATTATATGTTTTCATGTTTTTATTGAACACAACATGTAAACATTCATAGTGCAGGCTGGAAAAAGTATGTGAACCTTTGGGTTTAATAACTGGTTGACCCTCCTTTGGCACCAATAACCTCAACCAAACGTTTCCTATAGTTGCAGATCAGACCTGCACAACAGTCAGGAGACATTTTGGACCATTCCTCTTTACAAAAGTGTTTCAGTTCAGCAATATTCTTGGGATGTCTGGTGTGAATCGCTCTCTTGAGGTCAAGCCACAGCATCTCAATCGGGTTGAGGTCAGGACTCTGCCTGGGCCACTCCAGAAGGCGTATTTTCTTCTGTTGAAGCCATTCTGTTGTTGATTTACTTCTATGATTTGGGACGTTGTCCTGTTGCATCGTCCATCCTCTGTTAAGCTTCAGTTGGCTGACAGATGGTCTTAAGTTTTCCTGCAAAATGTCTTGATAAACTTTGGAATTCATTTTTCCATCGATGACAGTAATCCGTCCAGGGCCTGAGGCAGCAAAGCAGCCCCAAACCATGATGCCCCCTCAACCATATTTCACAGTTGGGATGAGGTTTTGATGTTGGTGTGCTGTGCCTTTTGTTCTCCACACACAGCGATGTGTGTTCTTTCCAAACAACTCAATTTTGGTTTCATCTGTCCACAGAATGTTTTGCCAGTAGTGCTGTGGAACATCCAGGTGCTCTTTTGCAAACTTCAAACGTGCTGCAATGTTTTTTTTGGACAGCAGTGGCTTCCTCTGTGGTGTCCTCCCATGAAGTCCATTCTTGTTAAATGTTTTCTTTATTGTAGATTTGTTAGCATGTGCCAGAGATTTCTGTAAGTGTTTAGCTGACACTCTAGGATTCTTCTCCACCTCATTGAGCATTCTGCGCTGTGCTCTTGCAGTCATCTTTACAGGAAGACCACGCCTAGGGAGTATAGCAACAGTGCTGAACTTTCTCCATTTGTAGACAATCTGTCTTACAGTGGACACATGGACATCAAGGCTTTTAGATATACTTTTGTAGCCCTTTCCAGCTTTATGTAAGTCAACAATTCTTGATCGTAGGTCTTCTGAGACCTCTTTTGTGCGAGGCATGGTTCACATCAGACAACGCTTCTTCAGAACAGCAAACTCAAAACTGGTGTGTGTTTTTTATTGGACAGGCCAGCTTTAATCAACACATACAATCTCATCACATTGATTGGACCCCAGGTTGCTTGACTCCTGGCTCCAATTAGCTCTTGGAGAAGTCATTAGCCTAGGGTTTCACATACTTTTTCCACCCTGCACTATGAATGTTTACATGTTGTGTTCAATAAAAACATGAAAACATATAATGTTTCTGCGGTATTAGTTTAAGCAGACTGTGTTTCTCTATTGTTGTGACTTAGATGAAGATCAGAACACATTTTATGACCAATTTATGAAGAAATCCAAGTAAGCCCAAAGGGTTCACATACTTTTTCTTTCAACTGTATGTCAGACCAGACAGGTTCTGTAAGTGTTGTTAGCTTGTTTAACATGCAGAGGGCAGTAATGTAGAAGTCATTGAAGCACTGCATTATAAAAAAAGCCTGATTTATTTTACGGATGGAGAGGGAGGCATAATTATGACATTTGCTTGACCTTGGCTAACATTATACGTAGATTTAAAAAAAGAGATTCCCTCAAAACAGAAATTCTTTCATCATGTATTCACCCTCGTGTAACTCTATGACCTACTTTCTTCTGCAGGACACAAAAGAAGATATTTTAAAGAACGTTGGTAAACAACGTTGACCCGTATTAACTTCCACTGTATCGACACAAAACCATTGAGACATTTCTCAAAATATCTTCTTTTGTGTTACGCATAGGAAAATTCGCATACAGGGTTTGAATGACATGATGGTGAATAAATGACACACTGTAAAAAATTCAAATGAAATTGTACAAACTCGTTGCATTGATTCAATTCAGTAAGCTTAACTAAGTTGTATTAACACATTTTAAATTTAACTCACTAAAATAAGTATTTCTTACTTTTCTGACTCAAATTTACTTAAATGAATTCAGTTTAAATTACTAAATTGCACCTGTAATTTTATGTTAACTAAACTCGATTTTTATTCATCTTATTGGTACTTTTTGTTGTCATACATAAATTAAATGGCGAAAAGACGCCAAATGTGAATAAGCATTAATGTAATCTTACTCAAATCATGCTGGGAACTGGAAATCCTCCTCAACCAATCGTGTTGAATAACCTTGTTTAAATAAAGTAAATGGAACAATTCATTTCTGAGTGTAAGCTACTTGATCAAATGAATTGTTGTAGCTTAAATCAAGAGTTAAAATAACAACATATCAACTCAAAAAAAATATTTCTGGTTAATATTCAGATATCAAGTAATTAAATGAACGTAACTTTTTCTAATTAAGTAAAATTAACTTATTTACATTTAGTAAAATTCAATTTTATAGTGTAACAGAATTTTAATTTTGGGTGAACTATACCTTAATAATACCCATTAAATATATAAAACATGATGTTTACTGAAAACATTTTCTGTGGATCAGTGACTTTGCCTTGAGAAACCGTATTTGTTCTATAATTTAGGCATCAAATTATTTCTGAAATTATTTTTTGATACCCAATTGCTGAGTTTTGAAATAGTTATATCATAGTAATATTGTTATGTGTTATTTTGCATTTTAATAGATCGTGTTTAATCAGACACATTTCACCTTTAAACAAACTGATGAGGTTTGTTAAACAAATTTTACAAATATAGCAGCTATAGCATCTACAGATTTTCTACTTACCTTGCCTCATTTGTTTCATGTATTGTATGTAGATGCCAAACTGCATTGGTAGAAAAATGAGACAAATCAGTGTTTAAAACTGCATTCAGGGTTTTGAGTTGTATTTGCCCCACATTTTGAAAAATGGTTCGAACAACTAGAAACCTCTTATGAAACTAATTGTGACAAAAACAACTCGTACACTATTTAATTTCTGAATGCTAAAGTTAACACTTTAACAGTAAGACAGAGCAAAAAGCGATCTTTATAAATAGAAACAGTAACAGTCTCTAGTACACGTTCATATTTTTTCAACATGTAGTCATCATGTGTTTTTGCAATCCTCAGTTGATGCCTTCTTTCATTAACACCTGAACCACTTCTAACGTGATGAACTAGGCGACACACTGTGAAAAAGAGGATTGCAGCAAAGCTTGTGTTTTCATGAAGACTTCATTAGACACTTCATCACACTCACACAATGTCACACTGCATACACAACACACTTTTCAGATATCCTCAGTACAGTGACACTTTTATATAGCAGCCCTTGGTTTTCCTTAAACCCTCCATTACACTTTCAATCCGATACAGCTTTTATAATGATAAACACATACACGTGTTTACGGTAAATGAGTAAACGAAACAAAATATTATATTAACTCCCAAATGTACTGTATAGGGCTTTTCACACCACAGAAACAGCTATTTTTAGCACAAATTGTGTTTTGCAATTTTGTATGCCGTACCTTTAAAAACATGATGCTAATAAAACCCAGACTTTATAAGGGTTGAAAACAGTGCAAACACTCAAAAATATGAAATATTGTGCAAATCCAAAGATACGCATAGTGTGAAAAGCCTATGTTTTGAAAGGGTTTCTAATTTAATGTGTGAAAATGACACTGGCGTCAACAAGCTTCATATAGAAATACTGAAACTCAAAACTATTTAGAACTATTATGATGAAGATGACTTCTAAAATAATTTCAAGGGGTTCAATGTTCATGGGCTACTTCATCAATTGAATAAATGTTTTTAGTAGGAAATGAATTGAAGGATTAGCATTCATGCCAGCTCATTTCTTTGGAAGCTTTTGTGCTTGCACAGAAAACATTGAAAGTTGCTTGAAACTGTTTACATTTGTAAGAAAGAAAGAAAGAAAGAAAGAAAGGCTTAATACAAGTTAACCTCTTTGACATTATCTGTGACTGTAAATAACTTATTACAGAAATCTATGGGGCAAGACAACCAGAAGGAACCTAAACTAAAACTCGGTAGCTTGTTTAACAGTGCTTATACAATCCAGTCATTTTTTTGGTTAAAAATAAACAAAAAAAGTCATTTAGTAACTACATAAAAAAAGTGATCTTCTTTGTCACCTACATTAGGCCAAATTCACATTTCACGCCTAAAACCGTGCGGAAAACGTGAGCAGCGCAGTTTTCTCTCTTCAAATGACCCGCGGTGCCCGCGTGCCACTCTGAAAAGTTGAACTACTTCCATCTCAAAGCGGTGCCGGCACGCCTAGAAAATTGTCCGCACCGCACCGCGAGCACATTGCCTGCCGAACATCTACATTTAAAATAAAATAAAGACGAGAAATGTGAAACGGGCCTTTAGGTGTTGGTGCGATCTTGCATGAAATGTCAGTTTGACGCATTTACCTTAGGATGATTGTTTACCCAAAGACTTAATTCGAGTAATTTTACAGAATTTACTTTTGTTTTTGAAAAGCTTTTTCACGTATAATGTAAAAAACCCTGTCATTTCACGGTTCAACATTTTTCACATATTTAAAAAAAAAATTACAGAAAAGACTCCAAATTTAGTATAAAGACGGTGAAAACATGTAATTTTAAAATTTCAGTTGAAAGGATTTTTTTTACAGTGCAGATAGTATTTTTTTGTGATTTACTATTATGTAAAATCATTCCACATAATGTTAAGAACCATGTATGAAAATATAACCTTGATATCTTTAATATTTACGGAGTAAATCCAAGTCAAAGATTGAAATTATAGTGAAATGAATGACTGAAGTCAAACTTTGATGCTTGTATTCTAAAAATTAGATTATGAGACTTCAGTCTGGTTCGTACAGATGGGGTCGCTAATTATTTTCTGTGCTAATCGACAGCATGCCACAGTTATCAACAGAGTTTAGCTTGTATTAGACCCCGAACATTCCTCTGACACTATATGTCCATCTGAAGGCCAACAATATGTAAAACTCGAACCCTTTACAAAAAATATCACATGCCACATTAATATACATAATCATTTCATTCATTCAGCTACACAGTCTGCATTATATCCATGCATATGTTTCAGCTAAAAGATTTCTATAAATATTCTATCCTTTGTAAGACAACAGGGTGTTACAAGTATGAATTAAATGTGAATCAGTTCTATGACATAAGGGTTTGGAAATGGATATACAGCACTCCTGCGACATAAACCTCATGTTCTGTTAAGACTGATTTGAGAAAGTAATTTTACTCTTCTTTTTACGCTTTAATTTTAAATGTGGATTATTGTGCAATGTTATCCGTTAAATAAAAAATCTTATTTTGTTATAATCAAATTTCTAAATGTATTTAATTTTTCTATTCCATATCTATTAATTTTTATTACAATTTACTTCATTTTTTTTAGAATTTACTGTAAAGAAGGTCCAATTAGACCTCAATAAAATAATTACCAAATTATTTTTCTTTGGGAATCCGTAAAATTTTTCTATTTTGTTCAAAATATTGTGATACAGCATGGATCACAATAACGCAGATTTGTATTGTTGCACGAATTATTATTTCTAATCATTACTATAAATGTTTTAATGTTCGAGACTCCAAACAGAACATGAAGGTTAAAATCGCACATGAATGAATGACGGATTTGCTCTGCATTTAAAGAAGCTTGATATCACATGAAACTTCACAACATCAATGTGTGTAATGAATACTACTAAAAGTTCCAAAACCCCAATCAATATGATCAGGAAAAAACATCAGTTCCATCAGAAACACATTGCATACTGTGGCCGACACCACCTCTTCCTGTTGTTAAATGCTTTGCAAAAGGCGGCTTCCTGTGCGGTTGCCTAGGCAACTGAATCCTCATTTCCTTGATCCCTAGTGCTGGCCATTCTGACCAAGACCTTCTTCCTGAGTGGGCTCTGAGCTTCTCCCGCGCTTCCCACAAACCCCGAACGGGCTTCAGGAGGGAAAGAGTGCGTCGATTGGTCACTATCTGAAAGCAGTTCCGACAGACTGCTTAAAGAGCTTACATCTGATTGGTCAAATGAAAATTGTGGGAGGGGCAAGTGACTCGGCAGGGAAGGTTCGTCCTGTGGGAGGGGCTCCGTGAGATCTAACGATTCCCGCGGTAACGCGGAGTCAAACGACGGCGTTCGCCTTCTTAGGACCGAGCTGCTTTCCTGGTTGACCGCTGGAGATTGAAACTCTGCCTCTGTGGGCGGGTCAATGGAGATGCAGGGCGGGCTCATCTTCTCCTTTTTGGGTATCGGTGAAGGTCCGGGGGATGGCACGGGCGCCTTCATTGGAAGAAATAGCCCCTCTCCGTGCATCGAGTGTCGACGGGGGGTGTCGGGTTGGGGTGACAGGAAGTTATTTTCCATGCTGTTGTACTTGCGTAGACTATGATTGCAGGCTTCCTGTTGACGGCTCGTCCCAACACGCAGCGGTCCTGAGTTCTGAGACTGGACGTCCGAACAGGTAAGAGTTGATATGTAAGGGGAAAAATTATTATAGGATCCTTTTTGGGTAGATTTTGTCATGTGTCGGTTCACCTCCTCAATGTCCGAGGTGTTTATTTGTGCATTGGCATGCATTACTTCAAGTGCTTTTGTGGATTGTGTCAGGTGTGCAATCTGGCGTCCGGGGATGCTGCGTTGACTGAAAACCTGTCCGCTTGTTCGTACGCTCGCGGTTCGATTTCGCAGGGGTGGAGGGGGCGAGGCTTGTGGCGAGCAGGGGGCGGACCCGCCGGTGAGTGAAATGCCGGGTACTTTGAGTTGAAGATTCTCATTAGAACAGGGATTGCTTGGAAAGTGTAGGCTGTCTTTGGATCCAGGGTTTGTGGAGTCGATGGAGTCGCACTTTATTGCTTGCTGCAGGTGAGAGCAGAAATTTAAAAACAAAACTAAACTAATACTTATCCAAGCATGCACACTTAAATTGATATTTGAGAGCTTTCTAAAACACTTGACTGGGTAAAAAGAAATTTACCCACTAATCCAAATCAGGATTTTTCATTTTTATATTACATTATATTATATATAATATATATATCAGGGCTTCCCAATCTGAGGGTCACGGCCCCCCGATGAGCTGGTGGGTGTTCCATTCAGAAGCTACGAATGTTATATTAAACCTGCAGATCATGATGTCGCCCGACATCTGCAGATTAATCAAATACAGTATATGGGAAGATACAGAATAAAATGCATATATAAAAAAGAAGCTTTCCATTGATGTATTGTTTGTAAGGACAATATTTGGCTGCGATACGACTATTTAAATCTCCGGAATCTGAGAGTGCAAATCTAAATATTGAGAAAATCGTATTTTAAGTTGTAAATCAAAGGCACTGTAGCAGGCCGTTGCCATCAAAACAGGTCTGTTTTAACGCTCTCTATTGTCTTACTGCTGTAATGACGTTGTGGAGAGTAGATGAAGCCGAAAGAAGAAATTCTAAGCTTTACATAGATACCAAACTTAAGTGGGTAATTCCCATAGAGCAGGTAGCACGAGTGAAGTTTGTCGGTGTGTTTCTGCCTATTTTTGTGAGCGAATTTGCTGCATCCACTCACAAAAAATAAGTTTTGACAATTTACGGTTGGAAATTACAAAATATCTTCATGGAACATGTTCTTTACTTAATATCCTAATCATTTTTGGCATAAAAAATAAATTGATTATTTTGACCCATACATCGTTATATTGGCTTTTGCCACAAATTTTCCTGTTCTACTTAAGACCTTGTTTGTGGCCTAGGATCATAAATGTAGTGTGTGCTCTTGATAATTGATAAACTGTAGCATATAATACTATAGTATTCTGTAGTAATATCTATAGCAAAATAATAAACTGTATTGCACTATACTCTAGTGTTTTGTTCTACCAACTATAGTTAATCAATCATTAATTCTGCGTTACTTACTATAGTATAGAGCACTACAGAATCGATTTAATAAAGTATTTACTGTGCTACGGACTATAATAAATCGATCGACTGAAGTGTACATTATTTTAGTACTCTGTACTACTAACTATAGTAAGCCGAGAAACTAGTGTAGTGTACTATACTATAGTATTCTTTATTACTAATCATAGTAAATCGATAAACTGTTGAGTATCGTACTATAGAACTCTGGGGTATTATCTATATCAAACTAATAAACTGTAGTGTACTATACTGAAGCATTCTGTGTTGCGGACTAAAGTAAACTGAGAAACTAGTGTATTGTACTATACTATAGTATTCTTTATTACTAATCGTAGTAAATCGATAAACTGTTGTGTACTTTATTTATTAGTATTCAGTGTTTTACAAATCTTTAAAAACGACAAAAGTATCATAAAGTAAATATTATAATATACTAAAGTATTTTTTTATTTGGGAGTGCACATGCACTTGAGAAGCCATGTATTATATTATATTATAAATCACTATAATCGAGATCACGATTTCTGCAAACCTGTCGACGCAGGATTCTTGAGACATTGCTGGATCTTCTTGTTCTTTGAGTTAGAAGGTGAGAGGCAGAAACCGAGTCCAAGTTTGTCTGAGATGTGGTTCCTGGAAGCTGCATTAGCGCACCATCTTCACAGGGCTGCGTGCCAAGTGACGGAGAAGAGCCTGAGAAAAATATTAATGCTTCAGTCAAATTCTCTTTCTGTATATGTTGCAGTAACTCAATAAAGTCCAGAGAGTGTTGTGTGTGTGAATGTTGCCCCATCACCTGGTAATGCAGAATCCTGTTTGGAGAATCTCTTCTGAATGGAGCCGTATTCGGCTTTGACTGGATAGAGCATGTAACTGTCACTGGGCAGAGACAGCATCCTCGATATGGACGGCCTTTCTACTGTCAGGAAGTTACCATAATTGGGATCTTTGCCCTGAAAACACAACAAATAGTCATAGTGGAGTGGTTTCAGTGTGATGTGAAAATATGGTGGTTAAAAAACAGACTTTAATAGTAAAATGCCTAAAAAAAAAAAGAAAAGTAAAAGAGAACTGTGCATTAACACCTTCATAAATGGACAGAATTGATTACCTGCTCACAAGACAGTGTCTCCATTTTAAAAGCTCCACCCTCCAACCCTGTGGCCCCACCCACAGAGGTTGTGCTGTGTCTGCGACTGTTCAATAGCTCCTGCTGGATCTCCGCCTCCATCTCCGCATCTTCACGTGCATCTTGGTTGCTCTCCTCCAAGTGTTTCATGAGCACCGCGACCACAACATTTACCAGCACAAACTGAGCAATCAGGACGAATGTCACGAAATAAAGAGGTGACAAAAGTGGCAGGTAACTCAGGCATTTGTCACTGTTTTTACACTCCCGCAGGGTGTCCTAAACACAAAACGCACAAAAACACATCAATTGAGAGTTTGGCCGCTGCTCGGTTTAGGTTACGTGACATTTGCTGAATAGACGTGGATAACATATGTGACACTGCCTGTGGAATATGGCAGCATACTGGTGGCTATTTTCCATTTGAAATGCAATACGCAAAATCACAATGCAGTATGTAAAATGACAATGCAATTGTGTATTAAGATATACATTTTAAATAATATATGTGCAACTTTGAGTGCAAAATAAATATAAACATTTAATTATATCAATTAGATTTGTCAGTTCCTACATTGAATTTTGCAACACCCAACACAATGTGTAAATGAAAATGCAATCCCAAAATGTTCATCCTGTTAATGTTAATGCATTTAGAGAAAATAACAATAGAATTTAAATTTTGCTGCCGTTTTGCTTGACTATCTTAAACAAATAATTATTCCGGGGATTGCATTTTCATTTTGTAACTTAAAAAGTTATTTAAAATCAATATTTATTTGACATGCTGCATTGCCATTTTGCGTATTGCTTTTCAAATTGAAAATAGCTACCAATATGCTTCCATAGTGAAAACCCAGTTGACGTGATTTTTTTAGTTGATTTACTGTTTTCTACATAAAATCATTTTACATAATGTAAAGAAAATCTGGGAAAATATAACCTTGACATTTTTTAGCTTGATCAAGTAAGGCTATACGAAACATCAAAATGATAGCAAATTGAATATGGGGAAATCAAACTATGACGCTCATTATCTCAAAAATATGAGCCTGGATATCACGGTCACACGTGTCCTTTATGACAAAACAATTACAACATATGGATTGAGAAAGGATGAGGATTATTCTCAGGGTTTCTGCTTTACCTTCATGATGCCGTTCCAGTTGTCGCCGGTGGAAACGCGGAATAAAGTGAGGAAAGCCATACCGAAGTTTTGAAACGTGGCATGTCTGCTCAGTCCCTCACATGGATTGTCCTCAGTGCATTCTGATTTAAATACATTTTATTACATTATCTTAACTTTTGAAACTCTTCATGAAATTATTTTGAACATGAATTTGTTTTTATGAGGTTGTAAAAATATTAATAAAACATTGACTGAAAGGTCTTGTTTTCATATAAAAACATACAGTAACAAAAAACAAACCGGCTACTGACCGAGTTTTCCAAAGAGCTCGACTCCTAGAGCGGCGTAGATGAAGAACAGCAGCATGAAGAGAAGACCCAGATTACCCACCTGAAAAATACATGAAAAACCACATCAGCACAGCATCATCTGGGGTATGTGTAAAATCATTTGACAAAACACACTAAAACAACCAGTGAACAAACTGACCTGTGGTAGAGCTTGAACCACAGTATCCAGAAGAGCTCTCATTCCTGTGGCCATCTTCAACAGCTTCAACACTAAAAACACATCAGATCCATCAGATTCCTGCTGACATAAATAACATCCGTCTGTCCAGATCCTCCCACCGCTGCTTCTTAAACATCAACTGCTTGTTCCTACAAATCCATTGACAGCCATGGATTTCTCTAGCTTCACCTTATACCTGCACAGATATATCTGCTCCTCCTTGTCTGGGTTCATAGAAAGTTGTTATTGTGTTCAGATTGTCTGTAGAGACGTTTTGTTGACTGTCTCGAGTTGACTGCTAGATTTCAGCCCCGGGTACATTGTGCTCTTAAGCAGGAGTGTAGGAAAGCAGAACAGCCTTAAAAATGCTAAGATGCAAGATTTAGGTATTGTCAATAAAAGGCAGAAAGTTTCTTGCAACAACTGCTTATCTGAGCAAGTCATAAAGAAACCAAACTTCTCACATTCTGTCCTGATAAAACCTCTGAATTTCGTGAAACCTTTCTGAATTTCATTATAGGTAAGATTGATACCCTTGCATTTCAGCGGCACTCTATGACATGTTGTGAGCTCAAGACACTACATTTGAAATTTATATTTCTATATATATACATATATATGCGTGTCTGTGTGTGTGTTTATATACAGTATATGTTTATGTATATAGAAATTCCTGTCCCTGCCTTACTTTATTTTTACAAAAACAAGATTTTGAATCGCTGTTGCAGTTATCTTTTTTGCTTAGACCCTTCAAGTGTTTTTTGCATAATACACATAAATATTCTAGATTTACTGCCACAAAAATCACACATATTATGAAAAAAAAAATGGTAGCCTGTTAACTGTCACCCGTTCCGTATACGGGACACCTAAGTTTGCGTCAATATTGTGCATGTAATTTCTAATCGAATCATGACAAACTATATATTATTGGAAAGGTCTAAGACTCTAGAATACAGATTTCTTTGGTATTTTTTAAAATCATTTATGCAGGGAGAGTAATTGATTCTTTTTTATAAAGAGTGTGCTTAGACTTTTTGTTGTCCTTTTGCGACATGTATTTTTTAAATGTAATTTTTAATCAAAGAAAAAATGTGTGTGTGTTTTTCTGAAATTATATACTACATATGAATATAGTCCAAAAAGTCCGTTTTTTTACCCAAGCAACTACATTTTTACAGTCTATTAAATTGATCTAAAATCCAAATGACACCACTTCGCTGTATATACGCTTGACTTGTATATGTATGTGTGTTTGTGAATTCATTACCTCTGGCAATCCGCAGCACCCTCATGATGCGTATGATCGTGGGGTTGATAGGCAGCGAAGCATTCAGGTCGATCTCTTCTAGAGTGATTCCCACGATGGAGAGAAGAACAATTGCCAGATCCAACTGATTCCACCTGACAGAGACAGATCAAGAGATTTACCACTGCAGACGGAAACAGATTTTGTGCATCGGCGTCCACAAGATGGAGCCTCACCTCTCCTTGAAGAACCTCCTGAAGCCGAAAGCCACCAGTTTGAGAGTGGCCTCGATCACGAAAACCAGGGTGAAGACATAGTTACAGTACTTCAGACCCTCATCCAGATACTGAATAACACATATACAAAAAGAAATATATAACACGAATACGTATTGAACTTTCATTTGAAGTCAACATGAACTCCAAATAGATTTTAACATGCATTAAGGGTGCTTTGTGTTTTTCAGCCATTTTTCATGTTAAATCTTGTTTAACTTGATCTTTGTGAAACAAATCACGGAACCTTTCAAGTTGACTTGATACTAGATAAATACTGTTAGCATTTTTGGAAACAGCCTCCTGTTATGTGTAATGGTTGTGCGCTCCTGCAGACCTTGGGCTGTCCGTAGTGCTCCATTGACATTGTGAGTACATTAATGGCGATGATGATGGTGATGAAGAGGTCCAGATAATGGCTGGTGCAGAGCGTGTGAATAAAGAGACGCGCGGGAGAGTAGTCTGCGTAGTACGGCCTCTGCAGAGCCTCTGAAACACACACGCACACACATAGAGAACAATAGAACATCATTAAGCTGAATTCAGGTCATTCAGGTACTCACACACTCATCACGGCATACCTCTCAGCATCCGTGGTGACATTCATGAAATAGTTGCAGAGTTCAGAACAAATTTTTTCAGATGATGAACGATAAAACATAGACAGCCAGTCAAAATCCCTTTAAATTTAAAATCTTGACATTTAAAATGTGAGGCCACAGCAACAGAGCTTAAAATAAAAATAAATAAAACAAAGACAAAATACAACAAAATTCATAAAATAAATAAAAAATTGACATAAAATATCAATATAAAAATAGAATAATTTAAATAACAAAAAATAAAATAAATACCAAATATAAAATAATACAAATAAGCAATTATCTGATGGTGCGGACACTAATATAGTCATTGTTCTTAAATGCTGTTTATCAAGGGGCTAAATGTCAAAAACAGCCCTTAAAAAAAACTTAAAGAAAAACTTTAAGTCACCTTCATTACTTCTGCACAAACAGCATTTCCATGTAAATTAAGCTTACTGTCCTGAAGATTTATTATAAAAAAAAGTGCGAACCCTCATTCGTTTAAAAATGCGACTGTGCCTGGACTGCATGAATGCAGCAATGTTACACAGTATTTATAGAACACCGTACTGTATAGACTGCTTTATTGTCCCTGTTAAACACAAGCACACTGACCCAGTTTTTATCCGTCCTGTAAATTGCTAACACAGCAGCCTGTGTGTGTGATCACAGTTAGGAAACAGTCAAGTCATTCAAAGGACATTAAAAGTGTCCTGCCAAACATCCCTCCACATCCATCACTGCTTTTGAACGCTCAAGGTGTCTTTGAGAAGAGTTTTGTGTATATGAGAAACCGGGGGAGAGAGAGAGAGAGAGAGAGAGAGAGGGGGTTTAAGAGAGCTACTATAGAATTATTAATTCAGTTTACAGTTTCCCTAATAAAAATAACTGGTGGGTACAGCGGTGATGTCAGAAAATACCATGGTAATTTTATGAACACCATGGTAACAGATTATAACCCTATTCGTATACTAAGATGTCTACATGGTACTACAAGATGCTCACTTTAGTTTGTTTCCAGTTTGAGCACACGCAAGACTGATGTAGTGTTAAAAAACTGAAACAGTTCTTCTGGACCAAAGTTGGACCATCATCGTTTACATTTCTGAAGTGATCTATACAAGGCAGTTTCAAAGCAACGACAGCAACAAACGTTACTGCGTATCCACGTTTTTATGGCCAAAGCTTGATTCCGGTACACATCCACAAAGTAAAGAGTAGATTATTTCTGATAACAAGCAAAAGAAATAACAAGTGAATGAAATATGCTGGCAAGTTAATAATATGTCTAGTGTCCAGTATTATTTTGTAGAGTAACTGTTACTTGGCTAAATTTAAATGTGACAAAGTTAAACGACCCATTCAAAATATTTTTTTTTATAAAATGAACATACGATGAAATATCAATATAACTAATATTATTATAAATTCATTCAAATATAAATACTATTATGAGCCACTAGCCAGACCAATAAACAAACACAGACTGGAAGTTAACCCTCTGGCCAGGCGTGTGCGTCTGATGAAACCATCTATAGGGTACAAGAGGATGTGCTTTATTGCAAATAAATCACAGCTGAAGCGAGTTGTTGGGCACAAAGTGAAGTGGAACATTATTCAAAATAAAGCACTAGTCTCCAGTACCGTAATGCTTTTATAAAACAGTTACGACACAAAACAAATATTAAAACACGAAAAAGATGCATCAATGCAACCTTCATAGCTCTTGACCAATCAGAATCAAGGACATGAATTCATCGTTTTAGAATTTAAAACGTTCCATTTTAGCTACTATACCATTTCAATTTCCCCCATTGTATTAGTACTTGTGTTATCTGACACAAGCCCTTTCAAAAGAGGTCGTGGTGAGTCATAACAGTACTTCATTGTCATCAGAGGCTGGAGTAAATTATTTAATTCCCACTTTATAATTATGTGTCTCCTGTCTAATTAAATCCTGCTTATGTGATTCTAAAGTCAAACAAAGTCAAAGGGCTTTTGAGGAATACGACTGCAAAAATGAGAACACATTTTCCCAGAGCAATTAAATCACTGCTGGTCACCAAACCACTGTACTATTGGTTATATAGTATATATCTGTAAACTTATGTTAGAGTAGTTAAGTAGACAGACTAGACTACAGAAGGTCTGGACTAGACCACCCAAGAGACTATTTGACCGGGCAACCAATCACATTTTGTTTAGTTTCCAAGAGGCCCGTAAAAAAACACGACACACACGTCTCCCGGCCCCCCCGTAGAATTCAACGAATCGAACAATGATTTCAAAACTCAGGACATGACAGATACCAAAAAAAAACACACTCACTCCTGCGTTTCTTCTCCATACGTTTCTGCCTCTTCTCCTCCCGACGCCGGGCCTCCTCCTCCTCCTGGTCCTGTCTGCACTTGTGGAAGTTCTCCACCACAACGCCGACGAACATGTTCAGCACGAAGAAGCTGACGATCAGCAGGAAGGAGATGAAATACAGAAGCATCCAGGGATTATGGTTCTTAATGGGCTACAAACGGAAGAAAAAAGAGAAAGGGATTTTAAAATCTTGACATACGATACAAGGTGTTGAACGCGTTCCATCGCAAAGATGAAATTTTCAATAATGAACGACGGTGTAAAAAACTCTGATGTTAATTGGAAATTTCAAGTTCCTGTAAAGTGCAAAACGGTCCGGATGATGAGAGGGCTTATCGGCAGGAAAGCACAGACAGGAAATGTGAAAGGAAGCCATTGCACAAAGAAATGGAAACATCACATTTGAGTCATTGCAAAAGCGTTGGAATTGTACCGGCTGTGTAGAGGATGTGTTACTGTATCTGGACTGAAGGTTTTCGCGCATGTGTGTGTGTGCGTGAGAGAGAGCGAGCGAGTCTCTCTGGAATTAAATGATGAATGCACTGTCTCTTCTTCTCAACCTGCTCATTTTGGTGTCCTCTCTCTCTCTCGCTCTCTCTCTCTCCAATCCAAAGCTGAATTAATCAGACACTCGTTTTACCTACAAACCTCCTGCCTCCTTTTGTGACTGTGTCACCTGAGGGATTCTGGGAACAAAAAAAAACTGTAAACACTACTGGTGCCTGTGTTTTTGTTCTACCGGAGAGATCACTTTCGCATTGTGTAGAGAGTTATCTGACGAATACACACACACCTGTACATCTACGGCGACTGCATCTAAACCGTCATACATGATGTTAACCCATCCATCTTTAGACGACAGGACAAACAATGACATCAGAGCCTGTGAAGCAAAATCAACACAAGCATTATCACCTTACTGAAGGCGAATAAAATCAAAACTAAATATAAAAAGATACACTGCCAAGGCTAACCAATGAAACCACATTGCACTTATAAAACATTAAATGGTATTGTATCAAAAGGTCTTGGATATCACTTTTGCAAACTACTTTGCATCATTTAAATGTGATAATACTTTCATTTTTATTTGGTTCTCACAAACCACTTTCTATAACAAAACTTTGACTGAAAATATACAGTATATATATGAAGTCCTTTGATATTGTTATCTGATATAATCACTAATCATGGTAGCATCACTATTTTTTGTAAGTACCGATTTTATCGAACTGGTCATTAAAGGGAACGTTGAAGTTGATTTCTTACCTGACCCAGGTTATCAAAGTTATACTTCCTGCGGACCCATCTGTATTTGGCCTGAAGGCAATCGGATTTATTTGTGATATTTCTAGTATCAAAGCCTTCACAGTGATAGAACTTGCCCTTGAAAAGCTAAAAGAAACAAAAAGATTTTGCATTTAAACATCACCCGAATATAGAAATCGCAACAGATCTAACTGTGTAGGTAGAAAAAGTAGGTCCTTTACATGACAAATACAATCCATATTATGATAAGAAATACAGGAGTTAAAGCCTCACAATAAGGTTGTACTTATTAACATTAGATAATGCATTAACTACCATGAACTAACAATAAAAATTATAATTCTACATCAATTATTAAACTCAGTTAATGTCAATGTTAGCATTTTCTTATACATCAAGTTTTAACATTGGTTAAAGAAATATTTCACAGAAAAATGCTAATTCTGTCATCATTTATTCACCATCTTGTTGTCGTTTCAAAGCTGTGTGACTTTTTTCTGCAGAACACACAAGGCGGATATTTAAAGAATGTTGGTAACAGAACAACAGCGGTACCCATTGACTTGCATTGGTTTTGCGTCCATACAATTGGGGTCAATGTTGTTTGGTTACTTACGTTCTTGTTTAGCTTCTAGTGTGTTCTGCAGAAGAAAAACAGTCATATAGGTATGAAATGACAAAAGAGTAAATGATGACAGAATTTTTGTTTTTGGGGGGAACTATCCCTTTAATGCACAATTAATAAGAACAGTCGTACTTACATTAGCTAACATAAGATCGATTTCAAACATTTAATAATCTTTACTTGTTTATTGTTAGCATATGCCAAATAATGCATTAACAATGTTAACAGACACATACATTTTGCAAACGTAAATAATGCCAAACATATCCCAACCAAGAACTCATAGAGTACTAAAAAGCCTTCGAAAAAAATATTATTTTAGACACAACACTGTCAATGTTTATACCTGAACTCCCAGAATGCCGAAGACAATGAAGAAAGCGCAACAAATCAGCACAATATTTCCAATGGGTCGGAGAGATGTGATCAATGTTTCAACAACCAGCTTGAGTCCAGGGGCTCTGCTTATAACCCTGATAACAAACAGATACATATTCAGTGTGCTGGACTCAAGGTAAAACCGCACACCTAGAAAGCAATCGTTAATAAACAAAATCTCAGCAAACAACAGGCTGATACATGTGCTTTAGTGTTAGCCTTGAACTGAATAGCCAAGTCTGCATAGTAGGACATATCACTATTTGTGAATTATACAATGATGAGCCCATCTGTGCAGTTTTTTTGTTCTGACATGACAGGAAAATACGATTTCAGCACCACGGACAGCGACAACCAATGTGCATTTTGGGGAGAACCGACCTGAAATTCTACTTCCTCTCGTCACACATTTTGTCATTGACTTTCTTGTTGCAGGCCATTTTTAGTGCTCTATGCACGGTGCACGCAGGTTTTAATATAGATGTGAGGGCTATGAAGCGGAAGACTTTCTGTAAATAATTTCATGAATTTAATCTGTCTCTTATACAGATTATATTCCATTTTCATAGACAAACTCGATAGCTATTTCTGATTAGCATCCTTTATGTTCTATTCCTAAAACATAAGTACAGATTCAAAATGATACGATGCATAAATTATGACATGATTTCCTTTCTACGTATCAATAGAGTGACTCAGAGATGGCATATTTTTGTATGCGAACCCCGAAAGTGAGTTCGTTTTTTAGCACTTCCGGTTCCATCGCCCCAAAGTGTATGAGTTTTTTGAATGGGTATGTGGTAAATCGCTTGACATAATATCCATGGTGCACAAAACCTTTCCTAATCCGCTTGTCATTTTTTAAAGCTTTACTGTGTCTTTAAAACGGTGGTTTTAACAAGTTGCTTTAAGTGACTACTTCCTTTGGCGGGACGTTAGACATCATCAAGCATAAAAATTCCTTACCAGGGAACATTATAGATTTAAGATTTTTATAAAGTTTGGAAGAGTTGTCGGAGGCTTGGTGGTGGCAATATTGATATCGTGCGACCGGAGTGTAGTCTGTTTATAGCTTCATGTTATCTTTTTACTAATGTGGATTGTATTTAGGCTTCAAAAGTAACAAATGTTGTGTTCATTTGTAAAGATTATCTGGATAGACAAAACATGTAAAGATCATAAACATTTGTTAATCACAGAGCTTATTTTTTGCTATCTTCCAAAAGTCTATGGGATAAATGCATAGGCTTTCGGTCAAGAGTGCCAATGCGGATCTACCTTCCGGGTTGGCCTACAAAATTATGTCATTGCTACACCACTCCACTCAGCGTATCTTTAGCATCATGACAGACTTATTGTGCTATACAAATACATACCCCTTCAAACACAGTTTTACCTGAGGGGTCTTAGCGTCCTGAGCAGTCGAAGAACCCTCAAGATTCCCAGAATTCTGTTACCCCCAGAGGAGGCGAGAGACACCAAGATGTCCACCAAGGACACAAACACCAGGAAACCATCTAGAACGTTCCAACTGCTCTTCAGGTATGAGCCCGGCCCGGCATACATCCCAAGAGAAACCACCTACGACAGCATCACATTCATAACATGTTATTAAATAAAATAAAATACTTTTGAGGAACTTAACAGATATCTACTCAATACAGATCATGTTTTACCTTCATTGTCATCTCGGCGACAAAGATCAGAGTGAAGATGTAGTTAGAAACTTTGAGAAAAACCCGCTCCTGTAAAATGAATATAAATAATAAAATGTCACGTGAAATGACAAGTCGAGCAGCACATCTGTTACGGAGCAATACATGAGTGGCTTTCAAGTGTTCTCGTTTGTGTCCAGCTAATGGGATGTCATAATGTGACTATGTAAAGCAAGGGGTCAAACAGTTCATGTGTTCAGGTAAAATTATTATTTTATTAAGTACTAACAATATTTCCACCAAAATTTCAAATAAAAATATTGTTTCTATTCACACATTTTTTGTATAAAATGACAAATGTAGAAACGGGGGAAAAGATGCTCTGTATTCATTCAGACATCAAATACTGCAAAGAAACAAGTTCATGTCCACTTTAAAGCAAAACAACAGACATCCTTGTACTTGTATTTGGAAAAGTAAAAAAAAAAAAGTGATAACCTTGATTTTGATCACAGTTTTCATGTGTCTTGTCATGCGGTCTTTCACATTGCTGTTGGATGACTTAATGTCACTCCAGAAGTGTGATCTTGATGAAATTCAACAGTTACTGGACTGAACTGACCCCAATACATCTAGTAAATCTGATTAAATGGAAATTTGGAATGATTTCTTAATGTTTTACCGGCTGTACAGCTCTTCTTGAGAGTGTACAGTCTGAGAGTGAGAGTAGTCTGATAAAGAACAAGGCGTTGTTATAAAACAATTAATTATTCATTAAACACTGGTGTGTATTAACATACTGCTGTTGTGGCCATTTTAAAACAGCAATAAATGACTTGAGGCTGTGCATATATTGATTTCACCACACATGAGGGGTGTTAACGGTTTACTATTAAACACTTTAACAACAACTGACATCACATAACATATGAACAACTTTAATAAAATATAACTAATAAAAGTACATTAGATATATTTATAAAGCAATAATCCCCAAGAAGCAGTGGGTTACGGTGCATTTAATAACAGTTGAGGGCGGGCCTAAAACCCCATAGCTGTTATAAAATGCACTGTAACCCATTGCTTAGCAAGGTTTCATAAAATAAAGTCAATAAAATGCTATTTAAGCAATGTGGTGCCGTCAGCCGTTATATATCGGGGTATTTTATAACGGTTTTGAACTCTGATCAGCCATTAAGAATCAAGGAACAGAACTGAGCATTTTATAAGTGTCATTTTTCTATACTTGGCCTATCCTCTTGTTCTGAATCTAGTCATAAGTATAGTAGAAAATCTGTCAAGTTCTTCCGAAGGACTTGGCGACTTGACATGATTTCACTACAAAATTTCAAATGCTATTAGATTGTTAATGATAATCTTAAATCTATAATTGACCTTATTAGTAAGTTTATTTATTTTTTATTTAGCCTTGTTGTGCAAGCACTGTTGAGCTTGTGCAGAGGCAGCAGCTTTTGCCAGAAGGGAACTGGAATCCCCTGGTTGGGCCTGGGTTCTCCTGAGTTTTTTTTCTCGATTGGAGTTTTGGGTTCCTCGCCACCGTTTGCATACTGTTTTGCACTATTTGCCTGACCGGGCGGGCTGCTTTAGAATTCAGAAGTTAGACATAATTAATATTGCATATAAGAATTTATAGTCCGTTTAATATTTGACCTTAGGTTCTCTCTCCTTTATCTCAAATGTGTGCTTTCACTGTGCGTGTGTGCGAGTGTGTTTGCGTGTGTGCGTCTATGTCAATGTGTGTAAGTATGTATGCATATTGTGTGTGTGGAGTATTTGTATGTCTGTCTTTCGTGTTTTCACCTTTTTCCTGTTTTTACAGGAGTATGACTTTAGTTGTTTTACTTGTAGTCAATGTCTCACATGTACAGCTGCTTTGTAACAATGAAAATTGTAAAAAGCGCTATATAAATAAAGTTGAGTTAAGTATCATTATATGCTGTAACATCAAGATGACTAAAGCAATTAAAACTTGTTCATTATGGGCGTCCCTATACTTTTGTCCTTATAGTGTGGTTCTAAACTGCGAGAACAATGTATGAGGTAAAACCAGTGTGTGTGATTGTATTTACAGTGCTGTCTGGTTGAATATCTGGTCTCTCCAGAGCGATTGTAATGCAGTTGAAGAAAATGAAGAACAGGACAATATGATCAAACAACTTATGAGTGATGATCTTCTGACAGCGAATACGGAACCTGCACAGAGAGAGAGAAAGAGTTAGAATCATGAAAATGTGCAAGCGCAGCATTCATCACATGTAGTGCGTGTGTGGGTTCTCACTTGTTATGAGGAGAGAAGAGGTAGAGGGACCAGTCTTCATGATCTCTACACCACTGGGGTTTATATGGCTCCAACAGTCTCTTCACAATCACAAACCAACTCTGAATAAAACACACAGAGACACAAACCAGTTCCACATGTATTTATGTAATTTGCATTAAACAGATGTAACTCACATTAAAACATCCAAACATTTAGGGATACGTCACCCAAAAATGAAAATTCTGTCATAATTTGCTGACCTGCAGATTGTTTCAAACATGTATACATTTCTTTTTTCTGCTAAACACAAAGGTAGATATTTGAAAGAATGTCAGTAACTGAGCAGATCTTGTCCCCCATGGCATTTATTTTCCCTATTATGGTAGTAAATGGGGGACGATACGATCAGCTCGCATACTGACATTCTTTCAAATATCTTCCTTTGTGCAGAACAAAGACATATATACAGGTTTGGGACAATCGGAGGATGAGAAAAATGGTGACAGAGCTGTAAATCTTGGAAGAACTATCCCTTTTATGCAATAACTTAATCTGACATCGCAACACTTTATTCTGCATGAGTGCAAATTAAATTTTAAAAGTGCCATCTGGGTTTCATTTATAAATAAATTTGCCATTACAAAGTTTTTAATACTAAGTGACAGCAGCACAACCTCGTGAATGTCCTGGTATTGAATCTGTCACTTTTTTTGTTTGTTTTTTATCCTGGATTATCATTATTGTATACTTGTTTTTATATGATGTTTACTTAATTGAATCTATAAATTAGTATTTTTGGCTGAATGTTTACTTTGCCATTAGAGTAATTTTGTGAGTTTTTTTCTGGCTTTTGTTTGTTGATGAATTGGTATGTGTTTAGTGTTTGTTTTTGTTATTATGTTGTGGTTGTGTATGATGCATTCATTAAACATAATAAATAAACATAAACATCTGAACCAATTTTTCAGTATTCATTGAAATACTGTAACAATACAATTTTGGTCAATATGACATGATTACTATTGGTCGACAATCACATAAAATCAAAAATTTATTGACAGACTTTTTAACAGAACAATAAACAGTTAATATTGAGTAAGTATTATATCAATTAAACGTTCATTAAAATGTAGGGTATCACCTCTTCAAAGTCCTCATCCTCCGCCCCCTGTGTGGATGGTAATTCTGGGCACGTAATGTTTGGAGAGGATGAATGTCCTCCGTCTAATCTCCCGTTACACTCCAAATATGGGCGTGGAACCTGCAGGAAATCTGGCATATCAAAGGAACCTAGACACGAGACTCCGCCCAGACTGGATTTCCCATCATCTGACAGGTTGTCATCCATGCTGTCTTGTCCCGCTCCTGAAAGCAGCGACTCGCATTCTCCTGACTGGGCCCGTCTGATCAGACTGGGGGCGTAGCCGAGACTGTTCCAACTGGATCGACGACTTCCCCAAAGACTGGACTACAACAGACCGACAAACATTGTGACAATATGCAATGAATCGTGACAATACTAGACTCACTGAAGTTTTGAGGTGCTGTATGTTGTGTTTTTGCGACTATCCATGTGGCAGCATTTTACTCACCATGGATCTCTGGTCATGTGGTTCAGTGGAGGTGTTGCTGTTGCGACGTGATTGGCTGTAGAAGTGTGACAATTCGGTTCTGGGTGTGGCGTTGAGTTGTGCGTGCAATTTGTGCGGTGGCATGGATGCTCGGGGTTCCAGGTGTCCGTTGGAAAAGGGCATTAATGTCTGCATTTTCAATTCTGATCCTAGAGATCAAACAGAGATCCAACATCATATATGTATAGAAACACATGATATCATCACACACTTACACACCTGAGTTCAGCAGCTCTCTCAGTTTGTCCTCATCACCAAAGTCAGAAGACATGTCATCGCTAGTCTCTGACCTGCTGGCATCACCCTGAGAGAGAGAGATGTGACACTTAAAAAGTATTGATGCATTTCCGAGTGAAATGGAATTTTAAATGAAAAAAAAAAAATAGTGGGCGTGGCTTTAATCTTTCTCAGCGATTTGATGTATTAAAACAGACACACTGACAGTTAAAGGGGAGGAGTTAACAGATGCTCCACCCAAGCCGTCTGACATATGTCATTTAAGATGGATAGTCATTACAGGACAGATGTGCATTTTCAAAGTTTAACTGAAGTTTATAAGGGCACACAAATTTTAAAAAGAGAATGACCCACATTGATAAACTATTTACAAAAAACACAGTAATTTTTCATGAAAAGACAGGCATTGTAATTTTTCAGTTCACTGGGACTTTAAAGCCTAAAATTCAGAATTCATAATGATGAATGATCCTGATTACACATGAACATGAACAACACGAAGGCCAGCAGCAGGAAAAGCAGAACAAACACAATTATATTTGATCTTTCAAGGGTCTCTTACTCCCTTCCTTCTAATTTTATGGTTAGTTAACCTGTTTATTGGTTTTTATATTGCTCTTCTTCTATATCTATTAAATTTCACCTGCTACATGCACTTGTGCTTTTAAAGCCATCATGACCTGGCTCTCAACTCATTTTCCTCCATAATGTGATGTATTTCCGAGTGAAAAGGGATATCCAATGAGAAAATTGGGTGTTGGTTAACATTATTTCCCTCACCCATGTGACCCAGGTGATGTTATATAAGCTGTTGCAGAGGCAGATCAGGGTATGAGATAACATAATCCTGATATAAGTGATTTTAAGTGCAGGTTCAAGGGTGATGTCGAAAATGCGTCAAAAATTTTAATGCTCAGAGGTTGCTCTTTCATAGCTCAGGAAATTTTAAGAAATTCTCAGTTGTGTTTCACTTAAGTGGCAACTTGGTCTCAGATGTTTCCTTCAAAATTGCTTCGAAGAAAAAAAAAAAATGAGACCGTTGTTCAAACAGTGTGCATGAAGACTTTAAAGTGAATGCAGATTTTATACGTAAAATAATAATCTGGATTTGCGCAAAGTTGATAAGAAATGTCTGAGAACTTTAATAATATCAACTTTCGATATCAGACTTTGCAATTGGGAGCTCAGTTTGGTTACAATGTTGAGATCTGCGACGCAGATTTCTTGATCTTTTTCTCAAGAGAAACATCCGAGACACAAGGAATTTACCGTAAAGGGACAGTTCACCTAAAAATGAAAATTCTGTCATGATATACTAACCCTCAAGTTGTTCCAAACCTCTATAAATGTATTTGTTCGGTTGAACACAAAAAAGATATTTGGAAGAATGTTAGCAACCGACATCATTGACTACCATAGTCAAAAATATCACGATGGTAGTCAAAGGTGCCCCAGGAATGTTTGCTTTCCTAAATTCTTCAAAATATCTTATTTTGTGTCCAAAAGAACAACAAAATTTAACAATAATTTTTCCTACTATGCTAGTCAATGGTGGCCTAGAACTGTCAGTTGCTAACATTCTTCCAATGACTTTCTTTGCATTCAGCCGAAGGTTTGGAACAACTTGGTTGAATAATTCATGACAGAATTTTAATTTGGGTTGAACTGTCTCTTTTTCTTGTGTCTCAGATGTTTCTCTTGAGAAAAAGATCAAGAAATCTGCGTTAGAGATCTCCACAAGGTCACAAAAGAGAGCTCAGAATTGCAAAGTCTGCCATCAAAAGTCGATATAATTGAAGATTTCAATCATATGAACTCAAAACATTTGATCTTTGGGTGAACTGTCCCTTTAAGCAAAAGTTTCCATTTGCTCTCTATTTAATCTCACTGATGTCTAGGAGAAATAACTGAGTATTTACGAGTTCTCATCTTGGATTTGTCTTTCTTGATGGGACTGGTTAGAACACGGTGTCATACTCTAAAATCTCCTATTGTAAACGAGAGAGCAAAAAAAATAAAAGGTATGAATGAGAATAGCCAGTGTTCACAGAGTAACAATCAAAAGTGTGTGTATTCATGCATTGTGTAACAATCCGAAGTGTCCGGTGTCTACGTGTGTGTGATATCACCTTACAGACAAAAGAGAGACAGAGATGAAAAGATGGAGGAAAAGAGAGAGGCAGAATGATTTGAGCCAAGCGTTTTCCTATCAAACACATCATCGCACCAGCTGCAGCAGAGACGTGTGTTTATTCGGACGAGTCTCATCTACATGAAAATGAAACTTACAAACCAAACATACACACAATCCATCTCTTTCATGTCACAAAGAGAAAGGAGAACGTGCTATTCTTGATTTGCATGTGCGCTAAAGGAAATCCCTTTTTAATGCCATGTATCATAGTTACAGTGCCGTACAGAGCTGTAATTGTATTACAGCACCATCCTTTCTGTTCTCTGATAGCATCTTACACAAAAATTTCCCTCTGGGAAACTCAATTAAATGCAATATGGCCACATCAAATTCAGTCTTGTAGAGAATTCGCATTGATGTTGAAAACCAAGCAGAGAGTCGATTTAACAAGCTGAAGGATGAAGTAGCCCAGAGACAATTAAAAATGTGGAAGTCGATGCATTTGTTTACGAAAATTCTAAGCTTGAAGGGACAGATCACCCAAAAATGAAAATCTGTCATAATATACTCACCCTCAAGTTGTTCTAACACTGTATACATTTCTTCTGTTGAACACAAAATAAGATATTTTGAAGAATGTGGGAAACTACTCCCTATACTTTGGAAGTCAATAGTGACCCAGAGCTGTTTAGTTTCCCACATTCTTCAAAATATCTTCTTTTGTATTCAACAACTTTGGCCCCAATTAACTTCCATTGTATCGCCACAAAACCACTGACATATTTCTCAAACTATCTTCTTTCGTGTTTCACAGAAGAAAGAGTCATATACAGGTTTTAAAAGAATAAAAAAAGATTTTTTTATTTTAGAAATTACCTTAAAATAGCCAGATCAACTAAAAAATACATTTTCAAGGTTTATTTTACGTGCCCAAAACCGTTTCTATTGCAAGAAACATAATCTGGCATTATCACACATTTTCATCCATACACTGTAGTTTAATATATTTTTTATTAAAGTTCCTGGTAAGTAAAGAACACAGGTCTAATAATTCCCCGGCACGAAGTCTGACTCTTACCTCAGCCTGGAAGCCTTCTACTAAGATGGCAACCAATAAGTTGAAGAGGACGTAATTCCCGAAGGTCATCAGGGCCACGAAGTAAAGAGCCGCCAACGGAGAGGTAGAGGCCATGCCATTATACAGAACCACATTCCAGTCTTCCTGGGTCAAGGTCTGTAGAGAGACAAAGGACAGACGCCGTGATAATGACAGCTTTCTGAGACAATGAGTGTCTGGTTTTTCTCACTTGCAGTTTCATGGACAAATATTTTGAAGGTTTTGACTCATCACTCCACTGTGAATGGGTAAATCACATCTGCGCTTGAGTAGTTACTTGGCTTAAATGTTCATGAGGAAACTGATCAATAGCCGTTGCTCAACTTGTGGAGCATTGCACTATATCAACACTAAGACCAGGGGATTGATTCCCAAGAAATGCAAATACAGGATTTGTTTAAGATCTTTGTTATTAGCTTAGTTTGTTTCCGCTTTAATGAATTACCAAATGCCTGTAATTAATTTACTTTTCCCCTGATCACAATTACTTATGTACTCGCATAACAACAATTTAATAATCTTGTATTCAACGAAATTGAATTTAAACATTTTAAATTTAGCTGTTTTACGGTACATATGAGGTAATTATCTAATTTATATAATTATTTGTATTGAAAAGTGTAATGTTTACAGCCTATAACACAACTCTTACCAATCCATTGGCAGATTTTTCCATGAATTTTTTAAACACGAAAATCCACTTTTTACATTTTACAGCGGGGGACTGTTATCTATGTTCTGAATCAGCAAAGCATCTACAAATCCAAATGCAGATTTTTTTTTAAAGAAGTCTTTGACCAAATTTTTTATGGCACGTTTTTGTTCAAAATGGGCTACTGAAGAAAAGAAAGAAAAAAAATACTAATAATACAATTATATAAAAAAATATAATAAATATGATAAAATACAAACACATTTAAATATATTGTATATTCCTTCAGTATATTCATGAAAGGAGTACCCTAAAATAAAAATAAAACATCCAAACTGGTGCTGGCAACAATTAATAATTATTTACTTTTTTTAAAGTCACTAGATAACCAGTGCGTAGTGGTTGGTCGAATACTGCAAGTGTGTGAAGGAAATGTGACGCCTCTTACCATATTTTGAACATCAGGTTCCAGAGCAATTTTTCTAAAAGGTACTTGTTTACAATTTACAATTTAGGCAGTATTCATACCATGAACTGACGTAAATTTGGTAACTTAAACACACCAAAGACACAGAAACACACATATTCACACCATATGACCCCTTTAAGAAATAAAGACAAAAACTTTTTTTGGCTCATTGAACATTCAGCTGCACAGAACTTTGAGGTTGTTTTTCCTTTAGCGGAGCATATTTCATACAGACATCCAGAGGAACCCGAACCCATCTACAGCTCCAGACTGATTTAGAACAGAGGAAAACCAGCAGGTTCAGTCTGGGGTTTATTTTCTGCTTACAAACACACACACACCTCCACACAGACAGAAATAGAGATTAGGGAAATTAAAGGCTCTGGGTGCTGAGGAAACCTTGACTCGGATGGCTTCCCTCAGGGGCCCGAGTTAATACAGCACCATATCAGTGTTTGCACAAGTGTCACCCACCAGTGACCCCCATCACACTGGCCAATACTGCAGGGAGAAGGCTGATGACCTCATCATGTCTGTAAGAATACAGGGCAGACCTTTATGACCTCAACAGTTTTAAAAACTCTGACACATTTTGTAGAAGTTTGGATAATCCCGGTTTAAAAAGCAACACTGAAGCACAAACGAGCTCAGCCTGTCTCAGCTGTTGTCGAACTGACAAGGACGACTGTGATAATGTTCATTGCTATTATATACAAATAAATGGAATGTAAAAATATTGAATGTAGAATAAGATTTGGTAGATTAAATTTTTTGTTGAATCATTTATAAATCCTTAATATAAATGCACATTTAAATGACTGTTATGTCACTGATTGTTTGCTCAGGCATGCAGGGATTTATTACTGTATTTAGACCGGCGAAATACCCACAATCCCTTGCCTCAGCGTTCTGGCAAATGCTGCTGTTCCAACATTAAGAAGTGAGTATTGAATAACAGCTTGTCTCCAAAGAACAAAAAATGCTATTTCTTGACTATAAACTTTTAAAAGCCACTGTAAAATTTTAATAAGTTCAGTTGACAGATTTCACCATAGCGACCTACAGACTTATGCTGGTCAGCAAAAATTTGGGATCTTAGGAGCACCAGCTTTAAAAGTGTGTTGTGTAAAGGTTTATCTTTCTCAAAAAATGGACCTTTACGATATGACTTAAGCTAGAAATAGCAGACAAATTTACTTTTATCAAAAGTAAATCCAAAAGGGTAAATACTGGACGTTCAGGAGAATCTGCAAAGATGGTAAGAGCGTTTTGCTAACCTGGAACACAGTGACGATGGCCCAGAGCAGTGAATCAAAGTTCTTTCTGTCCGACACTGTATCTCCATTCTCCAGACGAGTGAACTTACACCCGAACAGATGCATCCCCAATATACTACAAAACAGAAGACGAGAGAGATAAAAATGTATTGCAAAGAAAACATTTATTCAATTTTATGCAAAACTTTTTGGCTTATTAACAGAAAAATGCTTTTTGTGTCGAAATAGTAATAACAACAAAATATTAAACGTGTGCACTGTATAAATATATATTTTATTTAAAGGTTTACTTTTTATAAGATTTTTAAACAATTTGCATCACACTGTCATCGATTCACTTCAATAACATTTAAATTAATAAAATGAAGTTGTAATTAATGATTGCAATCCAAACTGTGCACTTTTTGAATAAAAAGATATTTTGAAAATATTCAATAAACATAACTTAAATTAAAATAAATGTAACTTATAAAGCAACATAAAAGTAAACAAATAAATAATAAAATGACAAATTCACATAACATAATTGCTAAAATGTAAACTAAAATTTACATAACAACAACAAATATATAAAATAATAAATAAATATAAAATAAAAGCTAATTTTAAATATTAATAAAATTACAACAAAACTGAAAATAAAACTATAACTCACTGTTTTCAATTTGTCTGTATTCTGCACATTTACAAAACTCTGATCGATGTTCATTCTACTTTCTATTAATTTCTAAAAAATATTTTCTCTGAAATATTTAATGCATTCATGGAACTGCCGTCTTAGAATTACTCATCACATGCTTTGAATGCAAAGTACTTCTCATCGTTCCTTTTCAAAACTACACAAAAAATTCCGAAAATACCCACACATGGTGTAAAAGCATTTCTAGATTCATTCCTAATGACTCTTTCGCTCTGTTTTGTTGTACTTGCTCACAAAGCCACACCTAAAAATGAAGATGAAGAGCATTAGCAGCATGCAGAAGGTGGCCACGTTGTCCATGGTCTTCATCAGTACCACCAGCTGCCTCCGCAGGGCCGGGAGAAACCGCACCAGCTTCAGGACCCTCAGCAAGCGGAACGTCCTTAAAACCGAAAAGCCTCCTTCTGCTTGCCCAACGAGCTCACACACACTTCAAATAAACATCAGACGGAACATGTGAGATCAGATTACACAGTATCAGGATGGAATGGCAACAGAATTTAACAGCAGTACCTGATGATAACAATGATCCCATCAAAGATGTTGTAGGGGTTGCTAATGTAGTCAAACACGCCACAGGCTGAGAGTTTCAAGAGCATCTCTAACGCAAACAAACTGGTGAAGACAATATTACTGATCTCCAATGCATCTGTTAACTCCTGAGGCTACAGAAGAGAGAAAGAGAGAGAGTTTTTTGTAAAGGGGTATGTATTTGTATTGTCAACAGGGTTGGAAAAAGGGCGGGAACACAGGTTGTGAATTTCAATGGAAAACATATCCAAATCCTCTCAGTGTAAGGCCATTTCCAGCACGGATTGTCAAACAAACATGTAAATACACGAAACTAACAAAAGTATCTCTCGCAAGCTAGACATGTAGAATAATAATTAAGAAAAACGTTTCTGGTTGCCAGTCAATGGAAAACCGGGCATAAAACGCCTCTTACCATATTTGAAACATCAGGTTCCAAAGCAATTGAGCTGACAGGTAAGGCACCTTACTTGAGTAAACATTTGGGAGGTCTTAGTCAAATCATATCACGAACTGAAGTAATTTTGTGGGGGTCTGGTTACACGAGGCGTTTCAGGCAAGTATGTGTGAGCAATTTAGCAATTTTACATGTCTAATACATGCATGGGCACAGAAAAACACTAATTCAATCAAATCAAAGTCAATCAAAAGAGGACAGGAATATGCAATGAATTTGTGCTCTGTATATAGAAAATGTTAAGAAACTTCACCAGTTTAATGTTCAATATTAATAGTCATTATACTGTATGAATGAATACATTTTAGAAAGTTAGATATATTAATTCAATCTTCAGAATCTGTATCGGCAGTGCAGACATCACTCTCAATAATCGGCTATCAGTATCAGTGGAGAAATTTAGTATTGGTGCATCTCTAGATTTATTTTTGCATTTGTCATATGTGTGAGGGTCCACAAACAGAGTTTACTCCTCTGCTGCCGATTTCTTCCGGTTATTTTATATTACTTAAAAGTAAACTTCCTAAAAAGTGTAAACAACACAGTTCAGAAACAAGGTTTGGGGAGTTAAGAGGCACGGGTTAATACTCTCATCAAACACTGGATTATATTTTACATTTATATTTTATCAAATCCATTCGTATGCCTCAAGGACACTATATGGCATGGAGTTATTTTATAATGCCTTGGAATCCTTTTAAAGAATAATTTTAAAATGAAAAAAGTAAAGCTTGAGAAAGGCACACACAATTCACTTCCATCAAAATGACACTTTAAAAAAAACCTCACTTTTGGTTTCCAAGAAAAAATTGAAAATAGAAAAGTGACACCAGAGTGAATAAACAGACTAAAGACATAGAAATATTGCTGATGTCCTTCTAGAACCCGGTACGTCCATATTTCCATGATTTATTTTTTTACCATAAATAATTATTATGAGGCCCCCTTTATGTTTGTCACTTGGTTTTGCAAATATGTAACCGACAAAAAATATAAAAAAGTGATTGCCAACTTTGACGACATAGTATTTAATCGTTTAAAAAATCCAGTGCTCTTCCATTCCCCGAAGAAAAGTGGATTTGGACATACAAGGTTTCAGGAAGGCAGCGACGATATATAAATATAAATCTCTTGAAGTGTTAATATAGGAGAAACGAAGCTACAGTAACAAGATTTCTTTACTAAACTTTCATAAAGAACACATGAAGAACAACATTCCCCTATAAGACCTCTTTGGTTCTCACCTTTGTCCTGTCTATTTGCAAAAAAATGTGGATGTATATTGTATGACGTGACATATGATATACAAAGAGACGTTTTTGATAGACATCACAGACACAGGTCTGAAGAACAATACATATACAAAAGCCAGCACACACACTTAAAGCGCAGCAGTGTTTCAATGGTATGACAGTCTATATCTGTGTCTTCTCTCTCTCTCTCCCTCCCTCTCTCGCTCTCTCTGCCTGTGGCTTTGTTTCTCGCAGAGGAAGAGCAGGCGAGTGTTGTTATTAACTGTGTCTGCTGTAATGTAAATAATCATTTCCCTGGCAACCGTGCGACTGTCCTCTGCCTCAAACCGGTTAATCTCAGAGTCTTTCTGTAAGACACACACACGCAGACAGACTCCCACCGACACACGATAATCCTGACCGAGGGGGTTAATGAAATGCAACGTGAGCCGTACACAACACAAGAGATCATGTCACGATGAGAGCTCGCACTGTAACAAAAATAAAAATGTTCTACCTGATCTGATCCAATAATTTGTTGGTTTTGCAGTCGCAGTCAGAATGATTTGGCCATGTTAAATAACGTATCTGACTTTTTTGGATGTTGCGCATGGAGCTCACGTGTGATGTTTTTTACCTGTTCATGGTACTCCACGCCCATGCTGAGTGTATTGATAAGGATTGCGATCATTATCCCTCTGTTGAAGTATTTGCTTTCCACAATCCGCTTCAGCACAACTTGGACGAGATGAACGCACACACACACGCAACTCTTTCTCCCAGACTCCTTTTCCTCCACGTCCTGGTGCAATTTGCCGTGTTCCGCGTTGACATCCGGCCCATGTTTCTCTGGGTCCGGTTCACCGTTAGGATCGCAGGTGACACCATCACCTTCCTGAGCGCAAATTGGGCAGGAAGATAGTTCAGAAGATACCATCCCTGCCCTCCCGTCCATACTCACACTTGAGCATGGGCCTGGATACAGACCTGCAATGAAGAACGAGTACAGTGTGTTAAATATTACCCATAGTGTGGACTAACTGCACGTTCACAACGCCAGCGACACCCAGCGACAAAACGAGGTGATGTCATTCATTTCAATGGCGAGCCAGCGACACGAACGATTGACCGTTGATGACGGGAAGTGGGCGTGTCTAGCAACTGCTCAACTTTATGGAAATGATCACGTCATATTTCTCTCGTAGTTACTCCAGAGTTTGTTTATAAATGTTACTAGAGCAACAGCTAGGAACGTCTTATTACGAACTCATAGCAAGAGACTAGGGGCACCTAGACCTACCGTTCCCCATTACATACAGTCGGCTATATAACTAATAACAACAGAATTTTAGGATGATTTACTGTCTCAATTATGATTTACGACAATGAATTAACACAATAACAAGCATTAATCTTTTTTATAACGGTGATCAATATTGTCTGTCTCGCAATAGGGTCCAGACCTGTCTATTAAGCCCCATCTGCTATGTCAGAGCTCCAAGATATTCTACATATTTTGATTCAGTTCTTCCTGTCATATAAATGAACATGTAGAGATGTTAAAACGGAGTACATTACCCCATATTTTTACATTTACATTTTTAGGCATTTGGCAGACGCATTTAGCGACTTGTATTGCATTATCCTATACATTTTACATAGGTATTTGCAATCCCCTGGAATCGAACCCACAGCCTTCAGTTGTTAACGCAATGCTCTTACCACTGAGCTACAGGAAAGCTAATATTAATCAGCAAAATATTGCGTTAAATAGTTTTTTATAATAAAGAACAAAAAAATGGTATTGAATATTTCAGGAACACTATACAGTAAATTTGTTAACATTGGTTAACGCATTAGCTGCATTCAGCAAAAAGGTGCTTCAAAAAGTTATTCGATGCCATAAAATAACCTTTTAGTTCCATAAAGAACCTTTAACATTTGATTTCGGTTTCATAATAGGTTCTTTTTGGCGAAAAAAGGTTCTATAGTCCTGTGTCAGCCACTGTAGTGCTTCGACAGCAAAGGGGGAGGGGCAATTCGCAACCTCACAACTAGATGCCGCTAAAATTAGAACACTGGACCTTTAATCTAACATGAACAACTGTATTTGCATTAACCGCATTTACCAATACAAATAGATGATAAATCATAGTATGTTAGTTTATTTTAGCTAATGCATTTCCTAATAGTAACAAATGCAACCTTATTATAAAGTGTTACAAATATTTGTTTTATATTAAAAATAACAAGAGTTTTAAAAAACACTGTTTTGTCTTCGTTTTATGCTCAATATGTTTCAAATGTTCAATATAATGTTTGCTTTGTGCTATACATTTTATAAGAATCTCAGAGTAAACCTGAACCCCATAACAACCCGAAAGATAAACCTGGGCACATATAAATCTACAGCTTTATCATGTCATTTTTAAGAATGTGGGTTTAATGCAGGAAATACATCACAGTTCTGAATATATTTTGAACAAAATATTGCAAAGCAACTGAAGCAGGTTACTGCAGGCGAAAGTAAAGAGGCACAAAATAATAGACGGAGTGTGTGTTTGTGCAGTCAGTTTCTCAATTCAATTTGGAATTATTGGGGCATGTGAAGTGTGCGTAGCAAAAAAATTAAAGAATTTCATCTGTGCTATTAAGCTAGAACCCCAGAGACAGAATTTACTTTTAATCCATAAACCCAAAGTAAAATTTGGAACACGGCAGCAAGGCTAAAACTTGATTAGTATTTATATGTACTTACTTTTTGCCAATGTGCATGTAACATAGCCTTTGGACACTTAAGCCACGCTCAAAAATCAACGCACAAAATATCAAAACCAAACTAAGACTAAAAACTAAGACAAGTATTTGTTCAGATGGTTATTAAGTATGTCCATAGTTAAAGGGACAGTTCACCCAAAAATGACAATTCTGTCAAAATGTTTTTCTTAAAATATCTTATTTTGTGTTTCAGAGAGGACCAACATGAAGGTGAATATAGATGAATTGAATTTTTTGTTTTTGATGAACTATCCCTTTAAGTCTCCACATACTTTATGGAGACGATCTGTATGATTTTCACATTTTCACATTTGTGGTCTTACCGTGTTGCAGCTTGTAAGTGTCATGGAATCCACCACAAACTGAAATCTTCCTGCCATACAGCCCGTGATTGAACGCCGATCCCTTGGCCCCGCCTGTCGGTTGTCGGCGAGACCGTGAGTTTCCGCACACTTTGGAGGGCATTATGGTGGGGTAGTTCATTCCGAACCTCAAACCCCTTAAATTCGGCAGCGTAAGTGGGAGGGATGAGCCCTTTTTCTGAGTATCTCTGTCAGGATGAATAGTCTTCATTTCAATGCCATTACTGATGTAATGCTGATGATGGTGTGTATGATGATAATGAGTCATAAAATACTGGCTCGGGCCCATCTTTGTCCCATTGTCGGCCCAAAACCCATTTGTCCCGCCTCCTGTCAAGGAGCTGTTGGAAGCGGCGTCGCCTCTTCGCCTGCGCGGGCAAAATTCGCCATAGAGACGAGTGACGTGTCGACAAAGTTTACGACAGACGTGGACAAGATATTTCAGCATCTCTTCGTAGCAGGATCCCGGTTCGGCCAAGCTTGCAAGGGTGGACTCGTTGCTACGGAAACGGGCCCGCTGCTCCTGCATCAGCTGGTTCTCACGTTGTTTGGTCTCAGAGAACTGTGTCGCTATGACAACCAGACACAGGTTGATCATAAAGAAGGAGCCTACCTGTGTACAGATTACAACATGAGTATAATGGAGATATTGAAGGCAATGGTCCATAAAGCATGACAGGATTGAAAATGGCAACTGCTCAAGCCTATACGTTTATGGTCAGTCATCACTCAACAAGAAAATATGCGAAAGACTTCAGTTTAAGACTTCTGACATCACTGAATGATGGCTAGAGGTAAATCACATAGTCAATCGTACTTAATAATGATTTTTTTTGTTTAAAACCAATAATATGTACTGTATTGCACTTAGATACAGGGTTTCAAGATTTCCACACTGGTTGGATTACACGGTGTGTACACATTCTCTCAATGTCTTGAGAAATGTCTAAAATTGTTAAAGGTTAAAGCTGAAATTCATCATTTTTGCCTCTATTATCTGTTTGAAACAACATTGCAGGTAACTTTACGTGTCCCAAGCTTTACATGGATTCAAATCAAACTGACATTTTCCATACAAATATAGACTGTATATTTTATATCTATATATAAATAAACACATAAATATACATGTATATATTTATGAGATATGAGTTATAGATACATATACCTAATGTAAATTAAACTATGTAAATATTTGTTGCATAACCACAAGTACATATATACATATAATCATACATGCCACACACATATGATGTAAACACGAAATGTATTTTATTTTATTTTATTGACAGCACTAGATTAATGTTTATTTTTAATAAAAAGTTTGTGATTTAAGCTTTTAATGGGATATATGCACATGGAGCGATGACTTATTTCCACTATAATCTTAGCCCGCTCTGTTACATCCAGTAAACATAGCGTCCATAGGGAACAATGATGTTTTTACTAGGCCGTATTAAGATGCAACACTACATCATACATTGACAACCGAAAAGGAGGAGCGCTTCAAGCAATCCATTTCAAGCAACATTCACAAATACGAAGTTGATATGATCATAGAGGTTCTCAACAATGTTTAGCCGTAGTGATGTCGGTTGGCTAAAATTTGTAAGTTTTTTATTTTTAACACATCATGAGCGCTTGGTGAAAAATTACATCAGCCCTATGAGAGCACTTTAATATAGACTGTTACATCGTTTGTGTGCGTGCCTGGACCGCAGCCAATTTCCGGTCTAGGTTTTGTTGATCGGTTTGGCTTGTGACTAATATAACTATTTATTTAATTTAAATTATTATTATTTTTTAAGTATTTTATTGAATAAACAATTAGTTTAACTTTTTTTTTATAAATAAACAAATTGTTGTTGAATGGGTCATGTAACTTGTTGTATTTAAGTTTAGCAAAGTAACGGTTCTTCTACTGGTAACATCGCCTAGACAAACTTTTAACTTGCTTGCTAATGTCATGTACTTATTATTTCTTTCGCTTGATTTTCGAAATAATGTACATGGACTCTACTCTTTGTATATGCGTACCGACATTTAAATACAGTCTGCAAAAAGGTACATGCCCAGTAATGTTTGTTCAAGCGCTAACGTTTGTTGGCGCTTTGAAACAGTCAATACTTGTTTTCAGTTTCTATGATTCTCAAGAACTTCAAATTGCCCTTAACACTACTTAAGTATATAAAGTACAATTACTCATGTCATTTACACCCCTTATGGTGGAGAAACTGTAACTCCATAACGTTAATCAGTTAATGTGCACTTACAATGATAAGGAAGATGAAATAGATGAAGTTGTAAAAGGAATGTGCATCCATTACATAATACATGATATCCACCCATCCCTCCAGAGTGATGACCTAAAAGACGACAGAAATACGGTGTCATAAATATAACAGCAAATACACATTCAACATCGGTCTAATGTCGTCCTGCTTGAGATGTCAAAAATAAAAGACATCCAACGTTACTCTACGTCACATGCCCAAAACTAGGTCATGATACAGCAAGCAATGATAAATGTCACGCTGTGGTCAATCGAATTACTCATAAACCTGATAAATGTCCGTGCCCCTTCCCAATCACATTACTAAGGAATATGATAAATATTGCTGCTTCTTAAAGATCGGATTAAATTGGAACATGATAAAACTTGATTTCCTGGTACAGGTAGGCTTTTTATTGATGTAAGGAGATTCTGTCTTGCTGTAGCCCCTGGCAACCATTCACTTCCTTTTCCAAGTCTAAAAGTAAGTGTCTCTGGGTGCCAAAAGGATATGTGAGGATAAGAAATTTCACCGCCTGCCAAAGTGAATATATACTCAGCGAAAATCTTAATGAACATCTTGGAGCAGATCTCTTACACGCATTCAAGTTAAAAGAAATTCCTGACCCGCCTTATTAATGACATTGCATATATTTATAAATACACACACAAATATACAAATATATTTAAATATGAAAAAAAAATAAAAAACACAAATGCACCTGAAAAATGGCAATCCACGCATATCCGATGTTGTCAAAGTTAATGGCTCCGTTATGCGGATTATGATCGCTTGCTCTGCAGACGTTGTAATACACGTTCCAGTTCACACACCCATGATGGAGGGGCTGTTTGAAATCATGATCTGTGACATTATCAACAGTGACCTCACACCACATCCCCCCTTCCCTTCGCTGCGGGACACTGTGGCAGTGCAGCATTCCGTTCTCTTTTTCGGTTGAGCAAATGAAGGGAATCTCGTCCGACTCTTCCGGTCTGTAGTATTCATGTAGAAACTCTGAGAGATTATACTTCCTGTTGAGAGCATGTGGGGTAAGGGTACATCAGACATGACATGAGCTCATTTGGGTGCGCTACATTATTTACATTTATGCAGTTGGCAGATGATTTTATATGAAGTTATTTACAGTGCATTTAAGGTACATTTTATCAGTACGTGTGTTCCCTTGCCATCAAACCTGCGATCTTTGCGCTGCTACAGATGAGCTACAAGCAACTGAGATTCTGATCTTTGTTTCCGCAGAACATTTAGAATCTTCATAACTTATTACATTAATAACACACACACTGGGGGTTTCTAAACACATATGTTCAGCGGAAATGTAACATTAATATGTGAAGAATGTTGTTTACTGCTACCCATTGACTTGCATTGGTTTTGTGTTCATACAATAAAAAAAAAGTTGGTAGCTGAACAGCACCTGCACCCATTTACTTCTAAATATCTTCATTTGTGTTCTGGGGGAGAAAGAATGGCAAACAGATTTGAAATGACAAGAGGGGAGGCGAGTTCACCCAAAAATTAAAGTTCTGTCATCATTTACTCACTCTCAAGTTATTCCAAACCTGTATAAATTACTTAGTTTATGGAAAATGTTAGCAATATTCAGTTCTGGGACATCATTCACTACCACAGTAAGATACATTTAAATAGTTAAATGGTAGTCAAAGGTGTCCAAGAACTGTTTGCTTTCCTAAATTCTTCAAATCTCCTTTTGAGTTCAACAGAGCAAAATATTTAATATTTTTTTCTACTATGTGGTGAATTATGTTCCAGAACGGAAAATATCTTTGCGTTTAACAGAACAAAGAAATGTATACAGGTTTGGAAAAACTAAAGGGTGAGTAAATGGTAACAGAATTCTCATTTATGTCAGGTTCACTACCATCAAAAATGATTGACATTTAGCACACAGTTTAGATTGGCGGTGTGGTTTTGTTCTGGTCAAAAACTCCCTGCCCATCCATGCAGCCAGCATGACCAAGTGCAGGGAGTGAAGCGATAACCCCCCTTAGGGTAAACAGAACAGAACAATTGATGCCATTAGTTCGTAATGACATTTAAGAGTAACACATTATGTAAAGTAATTGAGGTTTATGAATAGGAATAATAGAAGTCGAGTCCTGATTGTAAATGTGAGGTGGAGCTGGGGATGGAGGAGGGTAATTTGCGATATGCTTCAGCTGTAATTTGCGATTTGCGTTAGCTGCGGAAGCTGTGATAGCGTCATATTTCTATGGGTAGATGAGGATAATAATAATGTAGATGCTACATGAAACATTGTTTTTGTTCATTTATGTCAGGAGAGTAAATCAGGAGTCAGGAGTATTGACATTCGGAACAAAATAACGCGAGACACACCTACTTATTCACATCTTTTCCTGTGAGTTTGTGATGAAACAATGTGCACATTTGTGAAAATTAAGATATAGCAACACACGTTTACTTCGTATTTCTTTATACAGATCCATCATTTCAATTCATTTTTATTAAATGATGTGATATGATGAGTTCGAAACTCGGTTCAGCTTGTTTCTACTGCTATGAGCGCTGTTATGAGCGCAGATGTCATGCTGCTTTCTCCTGGGTCCTATAGTACACCCTATATCTCGAAACACAGTCGGAGTGATTTCCTCAGTTAAGGTTGCTTAATCTAAACTAGGAAACTTTTACCTCATGCCCCCAACGTGCCATGACTAATATTAATGTTATTTATTTGATGTAAATCAATCAAAAGTACATTTACCGGTAAACTCAATATTAAAAATGGTTTAGATATGTACTTTTTGACATTTCCAAAACATGGTAATAAAGCTGTATTAATACCGATAACCACGATAACCTTGATCTGAAATTTCACACCATTATATCTCTAACTAAAACATTTCTCAAAATATCTTCTTTTGTGTTTTACACAAGAAAGTGACATAAAGAGGTTTTGATCAACATGAGGGTACATACTAAGCCCCCACTGTAAACACTACACTTTTGCATAAACAGATCAAATGTTCTGTATGCCTAGAATACATTTTTAAATGCTTTGGATAAATATATAGAATTATTTTACTTCAGAATTACAACAATGGCTTACAGCATGACTTTCCTGACTTTCAAAAACTAGCATTTTTGATATTTGCATATAAACATGCTCTTATTAATTAAAGCATAATATGCATATTAACCTAAAGCCCCCCCTTAGACATATTTGCTAAAGGTAAACCTTAATCCAGCCACCCTATTAATGCACCACAATAATTTGTGCTGATGGAGCATTTGTTCTCCAAGTATTAACAAACAGTTTGAGCCCAAGTGAGCTTCCACTCTAATCTGCCTCACATCCTGCTTATTAAACTGAGAGAGCCAGAAGAGCTTAAAGCCCACGCTATTAGATCATCTCGCTTTAAAAGAGGTGCTTGATGAAAATGGCCGGAAAATTGATGTTACCTTGTGTTACTTAAGTCTTAAGCAATGCGATCAGCAGTAATGCATATGGAACTTAAAGCTAATTATGTAAGCCGTAATTCATCGTGGGTTATCGGAATTCTTGAGACTCTTTACTTCACGTTGGGCAAAGAGCTGCTTAACGCCGGTGTGAAATACTGTATATCCGCCGTGGCTTTTTTGTTATATTTCCCAGAGCCAGAGGGTTCAGAAATGTTTATCTAAGTGGGCACATTAAAGCCAGATCATCGCTGTCATCACTGGCCCATGGCTGGAAACATCCGACCTGGAAATATCCTACAGCTGCGCACAAAGTTATTTTCAGTTTTGCTGAACTGAACATTTATAGGTATGTTTAGATAAAATTATTATTTTGTTAAATTTTTTGAACAACTAACAATATTTCTACCAAATTTCAAATAAAAAGATCTTTACTATCTGCGTTTATTTGCAGAAAATGCAAACTGGAGATGCTCTCTATTTTTTCAGACCTCAAATACTGCAAAGAAAACAAGATCAGATTCCCTTTTAAGCAATACAACATTAATAAATCTACATTTACTTTGGAGAAGTAAATTTTTTTTGTGATGACCTCAATTTGTAACACAGGTTTCATGTGTCCAGTCATGCTGTCAGTCTTGCTGATGGATGACCTTATGTCACACCTGAGGTTTTATTTTCTTTACCCTTGACACTAGACAAGAATGGCCACAATACATCTAGAAAAGCTCCACGGCAGTATTTTTACCCAAACAATATGCTTTGTGTTTCCAGTACCGCATCCTTTGAGGTAAAAGAATCCTCTCTTCTGTGACTTTAGGTACACCTGCTCGGGACACAGATGACCTTAATGTATAAGGTAGAAAAACTAAATATTAAATTACAACAAATATATAAATGAGGTGATATTCACCGTTTACTTTTGTCTTTGTAATTGCACCGGGGTTCACGCCGGTAAATTTTGGAGGAGAGGAGGGAGTGGAGGGCACAGATATGACTGCTTCTCACAGTTTAATTGGGTCATTAAAATTCCTGGGAACCTTGTTTAAACAGAAGACACTTCGAAAGAAATCCTTTTGCGAAAAAAAATATATATTTTAAGGAAAGTAATAGAATTGTACCATTCCCAAATGTTAATTTGTCTAGACTGTTACACAGCCACATGCACACACATGCACAAGTTTTTTAGTTAAAAATTTATGAAAATTAATGTACAAAGGAGTAAAGTCCCTAATGAAACAACAAATTTTGGCGGTGGACTCCAAAACTAATGAGTAGACGTGCCAACAGACAAATATTCACATCCCGTAGGACTGACTTACTAATGACAAAACGCCTACTTCGCACCTGAGACAGGTGGAATGTGTGCTGTACTAGACATTGATTAAACATTGTAATAATATTAGAAAAAACTGATACTACAACACCATCGCTCAATAAAAGACCAATTCTTGAGTTTTCTCTGAAAGCAGACTAGAGCAGATGTGTGTGGACTGAAGTGGATATTCTTACAGAGCGCTTTTGACAGACATGAATGCAATACGTGTATGCACAAGAGACCTGGGTGTTTAAATAAGCAGCATCATTTGAGAGAGAAAGAGAAGCTGCAGAATTGTAACAGACATGGTTTGGATAGCGCTGGGCCTTGGGGGAGGGATTTGGAGAGAAGCCGCCGAGCACCTGAACGGGTCAGGGCGTCTTTCAACAGACTGGATTTCTGAAACGCAGTGCATCGGGGTGGACAGTTGTCAAGATGATTCACTGGAGCACATCGCTTGTGTGGATACTCATTAGTCGACTCTTTACTTTGTACAACGTCTGTGATCGATGAGGTTATAGTGGTGTATGTATTCTTAAAACGTATATTCTATGACAACAGACGTAGAAAATTAATTCAGATTCAACATTTAAAATCGAGTTTGCTGTCATTCACGATCCGCTGATCCGTAAGAAATCTGTCACGGAGAATAAAAAGTCCCTCTCTGTGTTCCTCATTACAAATATTTACTGGATTAAATATAACATAAACTGTGTTTCAACTGCTCTTTAATTTTATGGTGTTAAAGCTACAATCCACAATTCTTTTAGCTCTGTTTGAAAGATAAAATTCCACTTTTCTTTACGTGTGCTGAAGTTAAATGGTGTCAAACTGACAGTTCTCGCACTTTTTATCTACTTGCTTCACACCTGATTTTTATTTGTCTTTGAACAAGAATAACAGAATATTTTTTTCCATAATGGATTGATTCAACCATGAATTAAATATTGGTCAATCTTTACTTATCCACATGTTATTCCAAACGTGCAATTTTTTCATTTGATCATTTCATTTTTGGGTGTCCTATTCCAATTTATCCACTGCGCATTTAAAACCGCATTAAAACATTTAAAAAATAAAAAAAATGTAAACAAAAATAAAGATTTAACTATGTGTAATATACAGTATGAATTTACAATAAAAATAAAAAAATAAACCAGAAGTACTTCGGGACCAGTGTTTACATATCTTTTCATCAAATCAACACATTCTGCGTTTTAAAAAATTTCTGCATATTTTACACTTGTACACGCTTAGTTTTATTCTTGTGTTGCCCCAGAAAAACAAAAATCCAAAATGAGACATCCTACAGTATTTCCAAACAGCGATTCAGATCATTTACTGTTGCGACATCATTATCGGCATCCCGGTGGCTGAAATGTTGCAACGGCATGCAATTAGCATCTACTGAGAACCTTGCATTAAAAAACAGCTTGCACTTACATATTGGCGCTCTGGTTAAGAAAGCAGCGGTTTCGCAGAAGCCCCGCCCACAGCTGCACGCCCACAATTCCAAATATAAAGAAAACAAAGAAACAAAGCAGCAAGACGTTTCCCAGCATGGGCAGAGTATCCAACAGCAGGGTCACCAGAATACGCATACCTACAAAACACAGATATACAAAAACGTCACACACGTTTGCTCAATGATGCATCCCGGGGTGGCAAACACACTCAGGAAAAAAGACTTCATATTGCTGATACATATAAGTTTAATGTCTTTAATTTGATTTTGAAAGACTTCAAGAGAACGCTTTCTCAGTGTCTGATGTGTATTATGTAACCAGGCCGAAGAGTGAAAAGAAACACACAAACATATTTGTCGCGCTTCGGCTAGCGCTCTGCCGTTTGATTATAATCGAATTGGAAACTCTACGACCAAGGGCTCCAAAATATAATACAGCTTTCCGGCACGCACACACAAAAACTTATTTGGAATGTGTTGACAATGGACCGTGCTATAAATGGTAAGCATATCCGTGCATGTCAAGAGCTTACCATCTCGCCCCACATTAAACAGAACAGACCCACACTTTTACCGTTGGAACAGATCCATGCTTGTAACACACACCAGTACCTTCCTGTCGACAGATACCGTGTGTATGTTTTGCACTTAATCAACTACGGGGACAGAATATCTATGGGCGCTAAACTGAAACAATCGGTGTCAGAAGTTGCGTTAATACATCACGGCAACGTGTGTGGATCTATAAATACAACAGCCGTGTGTTTTTCTAGTCCAAATCATTTGCGACGAATCAATAGCTGGGCTGTATAACAGCGATGCTGACAGTGAAATGAGAAAGATAAACAAAGTGAGAGTAAGCAGTACTCACTGGGAACTCTGTTGATGGCTCGTAAAGGTCTGAGAACCCGTACAGTTCTGATGGCTGAGAAACTGACGTTGTGTCCGTCTAAAGAATACTCCAACATTCTAAACAATAAGAAAAACACACTTTAGGAAAATCAGTTGGACAAAAAATTACAAATATATCAAGCATATATATAGTGCAAAGTAAGAATTTTACCACACGAGAATTCAAGTTTACTATTATCGCAATATCTATTAAAAAAATAAACAAGTAACGCTATCAGTTCAATTCGTATTTCAATTATGTTAGCGTTATGTCTTTTTGGACCAACGAATACTCAAAATACAGTAGTGGCCAAAAAAGATGTGTGGGGGTATAATTGTATAATATTTGCACTAAAATGAATTTAAAAAGAAAAACTTATTGGACACATGGCTAGCCAGACTATCAGGAAATAAAGACTATCAGGAAATAAATGTTTTATGGCGATATACACAAAAACAAGCTCACAGAAAATAAAGCAAACCTTGAGTACAGTTGTAATCTAAAACATAACACAATATAACCCCCAACAAAGTTAATAGCTAACTTGTAATCACAAAACATTACTATTATAATGAGTTTTAATGAATGATCAGGCCACTACATGGTACCTTGAGTTACTATACATGAGAAAAGCAGCAGAAATCCCCATGTCAGCAAAACCAGAGCCAATCCCCAGAGATAAGATATAGAGGGACACACGCAAGCGATCATTGCCTGGAGCTAATTGTCATTCATGAGCTTAACTGTGACACATTGACTTGACATTAGAACTAGACCTGACATTAAAACTGGATCTGGCATTAAGCAAACACACGCACACATACAAGACCTTGTTACGCTTAGCGCATTTAATGACTCATCGGATTCTAGGAATCCATGCGTTACGTACTGGTAATGGTTTACTTTTTTAGACCTGGTGAGCGTGGCGATCGCTTCTTCGCGATTGGTCACTCACCCAGCCATGACGATGAAGAGGTCAAGGCGGTTCCAGGTGTCGCCAAGGTAACATTTGGGACCAAACACCCCCAGGGCCACCATTTTAACCACCATTTCCACAGCAAAGAAGGCGAATATGAAGTCATCAAATGCCTGCGTGAAGAAAAGGAACCGTAGATCACACATCTAAACCTCATCCAAAATCACGAATTTGCATAAACGTAAATTTACAATTTAATTACAACTAGGCATAACCCCCTGCCATTTGTGTATGTAAGTGCTCATATGTTTAAAAAAAGCTGTTTTCAGTCAAAAATAGAATGGGTAAATCAAACAATGAGAGATTAAAGAGCACGTGTGTTGTGTGTTATATAAGTGTGTTTGCGTGAGTGTGTATTACCTGGAGGATGCTGCACCTGTCGGAGTGGCACTCCAGGTCTTGGCAGGGCTGGAACATGCCGAGCGTGACGCAGTTGAGCAGGATCACCAGCATGCTGACACGCTCAAACCACGTACAGCTTCAGTTAAGGCGAATACAACTCACACGTGAAAATAACAACAATTCAGGTGTACACCACATTCACATTAAAAGCTTCGCCTCAACAATAAAACCTGGTACTGTACTTTCTGCTCCATAAACGTACTTAGTGAATCTTCATCAGTTAGCAGAGGAAATAATACAGTTTTCACTTGTTGACTGTTGTAGACTGTTGTAAACCACAAAAACTTAAGGTCTTTAACAAAACCACTTATCTCATAAATGTCAAGCTTGAATTAACTCTAGAATCTCGTCTGGGGGTCTGTCTTTAGTGTGCCAACACGCCTAAGCTCTTAGAGGAGAATAAATAGTACAGCAGAGTCAGAGTACAGAAGGGATGAGTAGTTTCAATTACAATAGAAAACAGTAGGGGATGAGTATTTTAGAGTACAGCAAATTACAATAGGTATGAGTAGTTTAAAGAACAGTAGAGTATAGTACGGTTTGGGAAGTTTAAAGTACATTAGCATGAAGTAGGGATGAGTAGTTTAGCGTAGCAATAGTTCAAAGTACAATATTTAAGAGTATGGAAGGGGATAGTACAGATGAGTAGTTAAGATTACAGTTGAGTGTATGGGATGAGAACATTAAATTACATTTTAGAATGCAATAGAAATAAGTAGGTTTAGAGTAAAGTGAAATACAGAAGGGATCCGTAGTTTAGCAGTTTAAAGTACAGTAATATACAGCAGGGATGAGCAGTTAAGACTACAGAGTAAAATAAGAATGAGTCGTTTAGAGTACAGTAGAGTTTAGGAAGGATGAGTACATTAAATTAAATTACATTATTTTAGAATGCATTTGAAATTAGAAGCTTTAGAGTACAGTGAAGAAGAGAAGGGATGAGCACAGGGTTTTTCCTGCATAGAGATATTTGATGCGGCCGCCTCCGTCAAAAGATGTCGGGTGTCTTCAAAAGGAAAGCTCCGTGCATTTTACAGACTGTCATTTGTAACTGCAGTTGCAGCATTGCGTCACAATAGAAGCGCTGTTTCTTTATCAGCACATTGAAGTGCTAAAAAGAGTTGCAGAACAAGAGCTTGCTGTTTGTTTTGCATCAAACTATGTTTAATTTCTTAAATTAAAATGACGTTCATTATTTTAATGTCTTTAGATGTGCATTTGGGATCATTGAATCAGCGTATATTGTACACAGCGAGTTCACCAGTATGAACGCAAATTGTGTTCAGAACGACTCGCACACGAATGACTCATTTGAAAACATTCATTTAAACGATTGAACTTTTCAGTCACTAGCGAATGCAAGCGATCATTGTATCAATTAAAGTGAACCACAGAGAATGCCAGATGTGAATGAGCTTTGCTCATTTAGTGAGACTGGTTAATTCAGTTGGGTATCGTGGGCTGAAAGGTTACTTGAAAATTATAAAAAAGAGCTTTATTTGACTTAAAAAAAACATTTATGTTTGGTTGAATAAAAGTCATTTTTAAATAATGAATTAAGTGTTGGTCCAGAAGAACTTCCCGTTTCAGTTTTTAACACTATAAATATTCTGTTGGTTGTATTTTGTTCAGACATTGTTAAATGTTAAACAAATATATTTAAGGTTACATTTGTGAGAATAAATCAAAAGAACAAAAATGAAAACAGAAGTGCTTCAGTGTTTACGTTTTCCGAAGAGGTCTATAGAGAACTGCTTAAAAAGTAGAGTACATTTAAATTAAGCCTATCGTCAAGTAAATGTGCCCATTTTAATCAGATCTGAATAAATCCCACATATTACAAACTTGATCAAGAGAAAAGTTGACATTGTTTCCTTTAAAGGTATTTTAACACCACACAAAATATATATGAATGAGTGATGATATACTGTATATAACATATTATGACATCATTCAAATATCACTACTATATGTAAAGTCTGATGTTTGTCTTAATACATTTTTATTATTATTAATAAGTTAATCTTCATAACCATAAAACATATAATATAATCAAATCAAATGCAATAAAGGCGTTTTGTTTTAATAAGGGTGTAATTAAAAACTGCAATTACATTGCATTAGAGAGCACTGATGCACACACATTCAGTACTGCTGTAAAGCCAGCCCGTTCTCCTTACGCACTTCCACATGATCCTCATTAATCATATATCTGTCATAGCAACATACCGCTCTCACCAACTTAATAATCACTGTAATTCCTACAGTTATGCGCGTTTACATTAGGACAAACAGAGCTCATCTACGAATAGATCAGGATTAAAAACACCCCGAAGATATTTCCGTCTGTGTCAAGCGGCAGTATTTAACCATTCGGTCCACTGCTGCTTTCTCGGGTCTTCGTATTAGTGAAACCCGTCTGGAATTCCTACAGGCTTTCCTCTCGGCTGGAACTGGGACAATGTTCCTCTCATCAAACATTTATCCAGAGCTATGAGCCCACACTAATGCACGCAGACTACTCCAGCACTCGTATCTCATCCTCGAGATCACCACGGTCACATTCGTGCTGCTTCTGTTGAGAATAATGATGGTCCTGATGGGTAACAAAATAGCGATGAAGTGTGTGTTGAAAGTCTTTCAGATCCTTCTATTTGTTGTCATGTATTCAAGTTATTTTTCTGGTCACCTTCCATTATTACAGTGAATGCACATCACATGAGTGTAAAGTAGCAACACTATATTAACCACTTTTGTGTGTTTTCTGAGGTTAAAATAGGGTAGCTTTACAACAACAACACAGATAGCACAGGTACGTCTGTAAGATGTCTGCTAAAGATCTGGAGACCTGGAAAACATCTGCTGTGTAAAAATATTGGATAAACGTCTTTGAAAAAAACTGTTTTACATACATTCCCAGATAACACATGTACGTCTGTGCGATGTATGCTAAAGATCTGGAAAACATCAGCTGTGTTAATATATTTGATAAACGTCTTAGAAAAAGCAGTTTTACATACATTCTTAATCTTACAGACGTCTACATGTTGTCTGACAGGAGATACTGTATCTCATGGACGCATTGCAGATGAGCAAACAATAAAAAAATACATCTTGCAGATATGAATGCAGACATCAGATAGACATCACCCTGATGTATGTGTGCAGGGTTCTAAATCCTGAACGTCTTATGCTGCGTTCCCAAATGAAGCGTTAAGCGCAATTGATTTACATGTTATGTCAATGCAAAGACGGAATAGGACATGCTGTGGTGTGAATTGAGCGTTTTGGCGATTGACACGCGAGTTGAAAAATCTGAATTTTGGCGAATATTTGCGCCGGGTTAACCAATCAGGAGCTTCCTCTAGTAGTGACGTAGCAAGCAAATGCGGCAATCCGAAACAAAAATGGAGGACAAAATCATCATCATCGCTGTATGTGGATACCCGGAGCTGTACGATACATCTTCTTACTTTCATCAAAACAGGAATAAAAAGGATCTTGCTTGGAAGAAAGTGAGTGAGGAGGTCGGACAATCTGGTAAATCTCAACAAAATCAACGTCTGGCATTTCGCAACGAGACTGGAGCCGCCTGGCAGAAGCCCCTCTCATGACACAAATTTGCATCTGTTGTAAACTGAATTTCATACGTGAATGAAACGAGTAAACTCAAAATGTTCAAGCGTCCAACTATGCGTGAATATTGTGATTTACCGCTCCTGGTGTGAACGCTCAGTTACTGACATCTTTCAAATGTCTATATGACATCTGATTGGAAACGTCTCTGAGTTTTTGCTCATCTGCAATACGTCTCTAATTAAACATCTTGCAGATGTAAATGCAGACATCAAATAAATGTCTCCTAAAGGTTTGTGAGTTACACTATCAGGGAAGGTAAATTTGTCCAGCCTTTAGGGATGTAGTCTGGTAACTCTTTATACTTTAATATCAAAAATCTTTACAGAAATAATCAATCATTAATAGAAGTCTGATTAATTTTGACCGAATCAGTTGGATACTGTTCCTCTATTGTACATAAAGTACTTTCAAAACGTCACAGATTCATTTCAGTCATTGTGCTGGATTGTATGTCTTCTACATTGTTGTGCAATATTTGTATTAACATTTAAATGTTGCTGTTCTTAGATATGTTTCCGACCGCGTAGTGTATGTGCTTCTTTGGTAATCTGTAATTGCTCTGCAAGTTTTATGCTGTCACTTTAATTTAAATGAAGTAAAGGTCAGCTTGACTTTACGTACTTCAAGTCTAGTTTGTAACAGGGCAAACACGGACACACAACACGCTCACACACTTTAGTGCTAAAGCCCCAAATGCCAAAAGAAAGCTTTGAGTTCCTTGTCAAAGCGCATTTGAAAATTAGCAACTCACCCAACGGTCAAATTAGTGTATTTCATAAAGTTGTCACCCACTCAAACACAAAAAGAATCTGTCAGTGTATAATGGTCAGATATTGGGGTTTAGATGAGGCTAATACCCTGTTCAGTTCCTTGTGGAACTTGTCAGCTGGTTCGTTGCTGACAGCTACGGTAGTTAGACCGTCTCATCCGAGATGATCCACTGGCTCTAAACGGGTTAACTTCTGCCCCAGACCAGCTGGCAGCTCATCTACAGACATTACTTTACTACAGACCATCCATGACTACCTAGAAACCAAGTAAAAACTGATACCACTGGAAGTTGTCTAATTCTAATGTTGTCAGATTGAGTCTCACGATTCAATGGATAACCAAATACTCAACTCAAATACACCAAAATTCAACAACATCTAAGGAATCTGAGTAGCTGTAAACCAAACGCGCCTGCAACCTCCTTATTTTTGTCTTCTCGTGTTGCGGACGAATCCAAACGTAAACAAATCACACATGTATCCACACACATCGTATACTTGATGCACTGATTACTCCAACAAACCATTATAAACATCTGTTTTTTACGGTTGCTTAGTAACAGTCTGGTGGCTTGGGATGTAAAGAAAAAGACAGCTGAAGAAAGCGAAGGCTCAGTGGGTTTCATGCAAATCAAATCAACATATCTAAAAGGTCATTTTGTGCCTGGACAGCAGGAAATCAGTTTGAAGCCGAAAATGAGGATATTCAGTGTAGAAAGTGAAATTTCCATATTATAGGGCCAAACTGGAAGAACTTATATAGAATCTTTATTAATATTCAATGTAACAATTATATATTGTTTTGGAATTTAGTTTTTTTAAATAATTTTTTCATATACATTATATAGACCAATGGCCACCTTGGATTCTATTTTCAGATACTGAGCTTTAAAGTTGTTGTATTCCACTTCACTTTTTTAAAAAGGTGCAAAATGTACACAACGTAATGTAACAAATCACATAATGTAAATAAGTTGATACCAAATAAGTAACTCAATTTTGACAAAAAGGTTAGATACTTTATAACCTTATAAATCAAAGATGACAATACAGAACAATAGTGGGCAAAAGTCCAGATGACATATCTGTTCAAAAAAAGCAAACATCAGCATATCCAGAAATCCAACAAAAAAATCTCAACAACTGAGGAAATAATGCAAACTATGAAAACTTAAAAAAAATCTTTAACACAACATTTATATAAAAGCCCAGATGTCGAAATTCCAGAGCTGGACATAACTAAGGCCACTTATGTCAATTTACATTAAAACTGATTTGATGCTATAAACTAGAATTATGTTATCAATCATATGATATGCAATAAAATGTAAATTTACACCTAGGAAACCCATTTTAAATCAACTTCAAAATAATCTGTCATGATTGTTGCTTGTCACACTATATAAACATGATCCCAGATATATATACAGTTAGCCATGTTACACCGTGTCTACACCAGACATGACCAATGCCATGAGTCACGACAAAAGATGTTAGAAATGCATTAGAACCCATTATGATTTTTTACATTGTTCACACTAGATTCGGCGCGACAAACCCACCAGAACAAACCGTGTGTCGCGTCACACCGGCCGGTTGTGGACACTATGTAACACTGTCGGACCTCTGTTATCATTAATGCCAGACTCCAGAGTTTTCCGCCATCAGAAAAAGTGTCTAAAGTCCTTAAAGTTACTAAACTGTCATGTTTACGAAGTAGCTGTTTACCTGGCATTTGTTTTTCCAGAGCTCTCTCTTTTCAGGCTGCTTCATTTTTTACCCTGTTAAGTGGTGAGGAAACATCATATAAACGTTCCTTTTCTCTCCATAACTCCACACAAGCTTTGTTAAGCGATTAATGAGTATAGATTTTGGCCTAGGATTTTAGGAATCGTTTAGCATTTACAAAATGTGTCAAAATCAAACAGTGTGTGCTCGCCTTTACAGTCGCAATCAAAGTACACATTTTATCAGTGTGTGTGTGTGTTTCCTGGGAATCAAACCCACAACTTTTGCGTTGCTTATGTATTGTTCTAATAACTGAGCTACAAGCACACATACAATTCACCAATAAGATATAAAATGCCAATCTACATAGTCATGACTGAAAGGTAATGTTAGGGATTATGCAAGATGCCAAACTAGCGTTCACATAAAAGAACAGAGAGACAAGACTCATCAAACATTAAAGTAGCTCTGGTATAAGAAAGATCAGTTGCCTGGATGAAAAGATACTTACGCAGCGTTTCCAAGGCCAACGGTGATTGTTCTTATATATTTGACAATTGAATTGACCAATCAGCATCAAGTATTCTAGAGAGCCGTAACAACGGCAATTACAGAGCCATTAACTGCCAGCTAATCTCATGTACATAACATTCACATCAGTACTAAAGATCTCTGTTTTCCATTGCAACTTTCAAAAACACAATCCAAGATTAAAATTATTAGCAACTCAAATCCAGAACAAATGTTTTAAATCATCCTAAATGCGTGGGATGATACAATTAGCGGATTTCTTGGAGGGAGGAAAGCAGAAAGGCCAGCGAACAGCGACTGTGTCCTGTCCAGGGAACAGACACAAAAGAGAGAGTCAGAGAGAGTTGAAAACACAGATAGTGACTGAGATCATGAGCCAGACAAAACAGAAACAGAAAAGAGACACCAATTATGGTAGCTTCCGATTCTCGCGTTACCATGGGAACCTCCCTCTGGAACTTCGTGGGAAAGAGCAGTTCCGCTCCCCGAGGAAACGCGGACTCACACGTGCTTATGAATTGTGATGAAGCAACGTGAACCACTGAACTACGCGTGTCACACAGTGATCTTCGTTGCAAACAGAGAGTATAATAGAAAAATGCTTCGACATGAAATTTTGTCTAGTGAACAAGATTAATAACTAGACTTGAATAATTAAAGCAGCTTGAATTATTTGAACGGAGGTCGACATTTAATTTCAACGACCCGCTGCATTATTGGGTATTTTTTGAAACCCAATGCTGGATTTATCGGGACAAATGCTGAAAATAATACCCATACATTTTCATAGCTCAATAGAGAAAAAACGAATGTTCAGCGCTGCTGATCAAGTACTGTATGAGCAATCCTTTTGAAATATGTTTGTTCCCTTCTACAGACAGAAAATATAAAAACAATATGCCTCGAAAGAGTCGTTTGCTTCTTTATTTTACTTTGAAACTGGAATTGCACGCCATGTCTTCACTAAAGGAACCACTGCCTCACAGCTATAGACGGCAGAAAAACTGTTGTTTATGAATTATTTCAATAACACCGTTTCCACGCTCGGATGAATTAATCCAAACATGATGGGCCACATCTAGTCTACAAAAACTTTATTGCAGGGTTGAGAGTTGAGATTTTAAAAAGGTTCCACTATCGGTCTTATGTTCTGCACTCAGACTGATGATGTGGACAGAACAGCTGCATTTTAATTAAAAAAATAACATCCAATATAACTTTTCTTATTTTAACCCTACATTTACTTCATTTGAAACTAAATTAAAAACAGCTTTTTAAATGTAGAAATAAAGAGCCTATAAACCTCATTTTTACTATAGTGCTATTCAACGATTAATCACAATTAATCACGTGCAGAATAAAAGTTTGAGTTTACATAATATATATATTTAAGAAAAATATAAAATATGAAATCAATACATGCATGTATATAATTTAATTAAAATATTAATATTAATATATACATGCAGATATTTCATAAATATGCAGGGTACACAGACATATATTATGTAAACACAAACTTTTATTCTCTATACAAATTAATCTTAATTAATTGTGGAAGAGCCATAATTAACCACGATTGTTTTCCACTATCGAAAGCACTCATGTTAAATTTAAAAACTAGTGGAAAGTATAGACCAAAGAGGCAGAATTTTTACAATTTGGGCGACATATTACACCGTCCCTTTTAAATTTGGTTGATCAAATATTTAGCAGGTGTCAAATATTAATAAATGATAAATTAATCGATTGCCATAATTTAAACAATTAAGTTGATTAATCGACAACCAATGAGCATAAACAAAAGCATTGAGCAATAGTGAGAAAAGATGATAGGAAAAACTCAAAACTACACTTAAAATCTAAGAGATTAGGTCAAATATGTTTCTCCACATAAATAAGTTTACACAATCAGACATGCCTTCAGATAAATTTCTGTATTTTTGTTATCATAAAAAACATTTCAAACAAGCGACCATAAACCTTTTAATTCATCACGCACCATTGCAGATGCTTCTGTTATACCGTATGGTATTAAGGATTAATCGATTATTTCATTAATAACTTCATGATAATCAATTAATAAAATGGTTGAAAATGTACATCTCTTCTGTATACGAAATTCAGCTCAAACTGATGCAGCAAAACTATTTTTTAGACCCGTGTGTTTTGTTGGTATTGCCTAACATTTGTGCTTACTATGGCACAGTTTTCCCCCGCTGCAGTCAGTCAAGAGCCATGGAGGGGGCTTTACCCACATTTCAGTGTTTTGTTGACGTAAGCTCACTTTACATTTACCCTGAAAAGCAGAGAACAGTACAATGCGATGCATCACACACTTCCTGCGATTATACAGTACGCCTAAACAGTTTGCACCATGCTGCAATGCAGCAACACTTCTAACGCGGGCAGGTTTGGGACATTTCTCACACACCACATACTTTTGTTAGAGGACATCGGGAGAATAGAACGGCCCTTAAATGTGCACTACCGCTCAGGGGTCCGGCTGCGGGAAACTGATGGATGATACTGAGCACATCTGTCATAGGTATGCATGATAGACACATTTCATAATCACATAAAAAGGCACATTAGAAGGTACGTAATGCAGACAGAAAGTAATGAGAGCATTAATCTTTGAGACTGGGACAACATTAAGAAATTTTTTAAATGTGCTAAAATTATGTGCATGTATGGATATATGAGAATGAACACACATATTTATCAAACAAATGCTGAATGTCTGAACATACAGTATATGTTATGATTTCGTTAAAAGTGTCCCTATACTGCGAGTAAAAACTTTCAATATCGCTATGCTAATAATTCACACAGACAGCATGTGTGAGAGAGAGAGAAAAGGAGAGTGAGATACACAAGATTACATTATGTTTCATGAATTGAAAACCATACATGGACTGTGGACATGGAGTCATGAAGTCAAATTTTTTGATTGTAGCCCCTCCCTCCCTCCCTCTCTCCCTCTCTCCCTCTCTCTCTCTCTCTCTCTCTCTCTCTCTCTCTAGCGGTGAAGTTGTGAACCAATGGCTCACTTCACCCATCCCTTTCCAAGCACTATGGTGCCTGGCACAGAATAAGATACCGTTCTAGTTTTCGCTGCTTTTCCAAAGGCGATAACGTATTTATGAACTTACGAATCCCTAGCTCATTCTAAGGTAATTAAAACATAATGCTTGTTTTTGCATTTGAAAAATTGTTTTTTTTTAACTTATAACCAATTTTTGCAAATTTTAATAAACTTTAATAAACTTTTAATAAATGGTGCTAGTAGTCAATATTTGTAAGCAGACGTGAAGTTAGTGAAAGTCAACAAAGGCGATAATAAATCTGACTGTTTTGGCACAAGGGCTCTCCAATTACTGATAAGACATTCATTCAACCTACAAACCATATACATTCATTAGAAGAACCTAAATGTTTTCAATCTTCAAAGAACCTTATCCAACTCAAACACAGAGTTTAAAGAGCAAAAAAATGTTTTATGATGAGGTAATGTATCCTTAAAGTTAAAATGATAAACCTTTAATTTTTTTAGAGTGCACCAGCAGGTAAATCTCTGTGGCATGCATTATGCATAAGTGAATGTCAACAACAAAATCAAATTAACTTATCAAAGACGCAGCAAAAAATCAGATGCACAGGCAAATGTTCAGAAACGTGTTTTGGTACAGGAGTACAATTTGAGGTTTACTACAGTCGTGGCCAAATGTTTTGAGAATTGCATAAATATTGAAAATTGGAAAAGTTGCTGCTTAAATTTTTATAATAGCAATTTGCATATACTCCAGAATGTTATGAAGAGTGATCAGATAAATTGCATAGTCCTTCTTTGCCATGAAAATTAACTTATTCCCAAAAAACCTTTCCACTGCATTTCATTGCTGTCATTAAAGGACCTGCTGAGATCATTTCAGTAATCATCTTGTTAACTCAGGTGAGAATGTTGACAAGCACAAGGCTGGAGATCATTATGTCAGGCTGATTGTGTTAGAATGGCAGACTTGACATGACAAAAGGAGGGTGATGCTTGAAATCATCTTCTTCCATTGTTTACCATGGTGACCTGCAAAGAAACGCGTGCAGCCATCATTGCGTTGCATAAAAATGGCTTCACAGGCAAGGATATTGTGGCTACTAAGATTGCACCTAAATCAACAATTTATAGGTTCATCAAGAACTTCAAGGAAAGAGGTTCAATTCTTGTAAAGAAGGCTTCAGGGCGTCCAAGAAAGTACAGCAAGCACCAGGATCGTCTCCTAAAGAGGATTCAGCTGCGGGATCGGAGTACCACCATTGCAGAGCTTGCTCAGGAATGGCAGCAGGCAGGTGTGAGCGCATCTGCACGCACAGTGAGGCGAAGACTTTTGGAAGATGGCCTGGTGTCAAGAAGGGCAGCAAAGAAGCCACTTCTCTCCAAAAAAAACATCAGGGACAGATTGATCTTCTGCAGAAAGTATAGTGAATGGACTGCTGAGGACTGGGGCAAAGTCATATTCTCCGATGAAGCCCCTTTCCGATTGTTTGGGGCATCTGGAAAAAGGCTTGTCTGGAGAAGAAAAGGTGAGCGCTACCATCAGTCCTGTGTCATGACAACAGTAAAGCATCCTAACACCATTCATGTGTGGGGTTGCTTCTCATCCAAGGGAGTGGGCTCACTCACAATTCTGCCCAAAATTACAGCCATGAATAAAGAATGGTACCAAAACACCCTCCAACAGCAACTTCTTCCAACAATCCAACAACAGTTTGGTGAAGAACAATGCATTTTCCAGCACGATGGAGCACCGTGCCATAAGGCAAAAGTGATAACTAAGTGGCTCGGGGACCAGAATGTTGAAATTTTGGGTCCATGGCCTGGAAACTCCCCAGATCTTAATCCCATTCAGAACTTGTGGTCAATCCTCAAGAGGCGGGTGGACAAACAAAAACCCACTTAATCTGACAAACTCCAAGAAGTTATTATGAAAGAATGGGTTGCTATCAGTCAAGATTTGGCCCAGAAGTTGATTGAGAGCATGCCCAGTCGAATTGCAGAGGTCCTGAAAAAGAAGGGTAACACTGCGAATACTGACTCTTTGCATAAATGTCATTTTCCTGAAATATAATTACAAGCACTTCATACGTTTCAAAGGCCTTTATCGACAATTACATCACAGAAACAACTGAAACAAAGATCTAAAAGCAGTTTAGCAGTAAACTTTTTGAAAACGAATATTTATGTAATTCTCAAAACTTTTGGCCACGACTGTACAGAATCTGTTGTGCGTCCCGTTAAGAAACCTGTTCATCTTCTCACATTTTGCAGTTATGTTTTCTTTAAAAATTTTGCAGATTAAAACATTATAATATCTTGTATTCTTTCCAGAACAGAGATGGTGATGTGGGGGGACTTGCACCACATGGCCAAAAGCTCATAACCATCAAAAACGACATTGGACATAAAACACAGAAGAGGAATGTTTAGGCTTTCCTTAGCGCAAATATCAAATTCAAACTAAAGCATTTGTGTATATGTGTGTGTGTGAAATGAAAAGGAAGAGAAATCTGGCTGATATTGGAGAGTTAATTAAATTGTGTGAGTAAATGTCACACAGTATTAGAGACAAGCTGTTCTCGCTGTCATCTACACACACACGCTCACAATTAGATATGAACTCCGGGAGGTTTATTAAAGCAGGAGACTGAGGCGGAGAGATTTGCTGACAACAACGCACACACACACAAACATGGACAAGACAGTTCAGGATCAATGCAATGTACCTGAAAGAAAAACTGATAATGCTTATAATTTTTTTAAGTGGTTAATTTTAAAGGTTGACATGTCTATTCTGTCTTCATAGATAAAAAGATTGCAAATTAGACTCGAAGACATCCAATCCTCCGGGTAAGAAACTGGGTAAATTACTATACAGGACGTGAAGTGGAGGAGGTATGCCGAAAAAAAAATGTTTATTAAACTTTGGAGGAGATGTACATGATATTACTAAGAAGTTTTATCATGGAGAAATTACAATAAGCAAAATAAGTTTTTGCAAAAGCCAAACATCTGCTCTCCATTTAATCTTAAGATATTTCTGAGAAATCAAAAGCTCTCATACTTGAGTTTTATTTTGTATGTACTGCTTTAAATGTCATATTTTAAAAACATATAAAAATGATTGTTTGGAAAACATGCATTACAGAGAATCTCATATAAAGGAAGGATCCCCCATGAGAAAGCTCTATAAACGGCAAGAAAATGCACTTACATTCAGTCTGGCTTTTATAAATCTGTCTCTGGCACTTTTATGAGCACTGTTTTGTCGTTCTGGGTCTCCAATTTTTGGCTCGGCACAAAGCGGTTACATACTGTTCTGACAGAGCAGCGCTTGCTTATCCATCAGTACCTCATTTGAACATTCAAATGCAGGAAGGCATTGGCTAATTTCCTTTCGACTGTGTACTGTGGGCTTAGATGGGATTTGCGGGTGACATAACTAAGGAATGCGCTCAAGGACCGAATTTGGTGACATTGCTATGCTACCTTCTCTCTGTAACCCAAACAACCGGTTCAGCATGCGAGTCGAGAACTTTTATTAGCAGGGAAAACTCAAACCGTCAAAACTTGCCACAGGCGCTGAGTATCTCCAAGACTCAACTTTCCCCTCTGGAGTATCTGGGACTCCATACTGGAGAGTGACATGAGCTTTCGTCCTTAGATATTTGACAGACGCCGAGAAGTCTGTCGCTCGTGGCTGTTTTCTAACTCAACTTTAACACCAGCGAGACGTACATCTGGATCAGGAAGGCTGTCCGCCAAAGAATGAGCTTAATGATTATATTAAAATGGATATTATAGAGTAGCGTGACAAATGGTACGATAATATTTACAGTAGCAATTCTTGTTGTATACAAAATGTTGAGTTGCCACGCAACCAGAAAGAACCTTTAAAGGAAGTCCGAGACGAGTTTAACACACATTAATGTATTACAGTAGCACTAGTGATAACATTTACAGGCCAATCCACCATAATGTAGTTTATTTGTTTAAGTTAAATGGACAGTTCGACAAAAAAATTAATTCTTTAATCATTTAATCATCCTCATGTCATTTCAAACCTGTATGACTTTCTATCTTCTGAAGAAACACTGTATAAAATAAGTGAATGGGTATCCCCTTTGTTCGGTTACCAACATTCTTATAAAAATCATCTTTTGTGTTCTGCGGAAAAATTAAAGTCATACAGGTTTGAAGGCTCTAGTAGTTGCATGCGTGACTAATTTTTCAAGTAAACGACCTCAACTTCCTTTTAAACTACAAATTGTACTAACATCTGTAGGGATTCACCTTGAGCCGGTTGAAAGTCGATTATAATATGGGACGATTCAAGTCGGTTGAGACGTTATAAAAATCGCAGTACAAGTTTTGAACAGCAGGGGCCGCTGTTTTTCTCCAAACTTGGTAAACGTGGATAGGCTGATATTTCTTAAGAAAAGTAAAAGTTGGAAAAGCACAGAGAAAGTCTCATACATAATGTAAAGAACATTCTGTAAAAATATAACCTTGATATCTTTTATTTTGACGGTGTATAAAGACACGTCAAAGTAGGGTTGTACTATAATTCACGATTCCCATTCAAATCGTGATTGGGATTATCGCGATTGTAAAATCGTAAAGGCTGATATTATATTTTATGCGCAGTTTGTTCGTAAAGTACGGATCTGTGATATGTGGGAAATACTGCTCCATCTGAAAGCACTGCACGTTGATTCGCTTAAAACGTAGATTTAAAAAAGCAACACTCGTCAAACATCATCATTATAAATAAACTTTATTATCATGTAAATACCTGAGGAGGATTGAAAAACAGTGATAGAAAGATGCCAAATGCAGATTGGAAGACAGCATTTTCTATTTATACGTGTGGTTCTTCTTCTATGGAGCATTGTAGTTTCTGTGCGAGAGCACTCTCTGGCTTTCGGATGCAGCTGCATTTAACAGTATTTCACTGACAAACTCTGCATAAAACATCGCAGCCAACCACCAAATTGCGTGCAATTTCTTTTCGATTAATCGTGCAGCCCTACATCAAAGATTGAAATCACAGTAAAAAAAAATGACTGAAATCAAACGTTGATGCTTATCTCATAATGACAGTCAGAGACTTAAGCCAGGCAGGGTCAGAAATACTCCAATACCTATATACACCTCTAGTTGTTTCAGCAGAGATAGGTGAACGTATTTAAAACCCGAAACAAATTGCACACTTCACCTTTAAGTCTCCTGAGCTTGGACCGAGCAACCTCGGAGCAATGAAATGTTCCTCTGGGCACAGACAAACACTTATAGGACATTCCCCGACTCATAATTTTTACATCATCAGCAGTTACCGTCATTTCCTTTTGACACTAAACTCTGGGACACGCTGTAACCCCACAGTATGACTAATGATGCTGCTTGTTAGCATATGGAGCGTGTGACCGCAGGTGAACGGGTGTTAGCTGGACAGGGAGAAAGTAAAAGTGTTTGTATTTAATAAGACAAAGTGCCTCTTTTCATAAAGAGGAGAATGACTGATGAATGACTGAAACCGCAGCGTTCATTTAAACTTGGAAGTCCTCGCAAGGACATCGCTATGGAAACTCTCTCTTCCTCTCTCTCCTCTCCTGAACATACATCATTCTCATCTTTCAATTCAAACTTCGCTTTCATCAGTAAAATTAAATTTTCCCAACTTTGGCCAGAAAGCCAGCGCCTTTTTTCTGCATGCAATCTATCCGCCCATTCATGTGAAGGCTATTAAGCTTTTAGCAGGAACTTGGCACTTTGCATATAGATGCAGCACCCCCTCAACATACCTCACAATGCCTTTACTCTCTTAAAAGAAACACATTAACGCAAATCACATTTTCATTGATCTTTTGAAATATGAGCTAGATGTACTACACAAGCTAAACTTTCTTAGGTAAATCTATGAGTAGTACTTGTAGGATATAGTCCATATAGTCCAAGCTAGACATCTGCCCGGTAACCGAAAATATATATCACGTGATTTATGCAAAACTTGTGAGTGAAGTATGGTAAAATGCAGCTGCATCTGAAAGTCAAAGGGCACTCTCGTGCAGAAACTCCAAATACGAACTGCAGAAGAAGACCATAACACACGTAATTCTAGGAAATGGCTAAGGACATCACTGTTTTTTAATCCTCCTCAGGTATTTTCATGATAATAAAGTATCTTTATAATGATCATGTTTGACGGGTGTTGTTTTTTTAAATGCACGTTATAAGCGACTCAAAGTCACAATGCTTTTAGATCAATACAATAATCAATACCTTGCATTATCGCGGCCAGCTAGATTTCAGCAGGATTTAGTGGTAACCGCGATTAATCATGCACATGTCTAGCACATATGCTTTGTTCATATATTAATAGTTTGGACACTGATACAATATCACCAATGTGGACATGTTTCTTTTTTCCAATGCGAAAAGGTTAGTCAAATAAAACAGTTTTTGCATGTTTCAAAGGTACATAACTGCCAAAGCACACTGAGAAAATGTTGAAGGTCCAATGTTTGAAATTTAGTGGCATCTAGCTGCGAGTTTGCAAATTGCAACCATCGGCTCACTCCACCCCTCACCCATGCTTTCGAAGCACTACGGTGGCTGACACAGACAAAGATGTTGCCACGTTTTCACTTCTTTGCCGATTTAGCTAACGTATATGAAACATGCTTCGTAGAGCAGTTTGTCCGTTTGGGGCTTCTGTAGAAACAACATGGCGAATTCCATGCAAGGGGACCCGTGCTGTGTGTCGATAGAAATAGCTCATTCTAAGGTGCTAAAAAACATGACGCTTCATTATGCAAGTTTTTTATAAACCTCTAAAGACATAGTTATGTATATTTTTTATATTTCTGTCAAAAGATCCACCAAAAAATTTGTCATTTGACCCTTAAATGCCTTCTCTTTGGATAAAAGCATCTAAATGTAATGTGAATGAAAAATGTTCATGTAAAACCAAATCACACCTTAAAAGTTAAACAAAACCGAAACTGAACCGTACAAGCTTCTTGAAATAAAACAAAATCCTCCTGCTTATCAAAAGGGTTTCATTTCCTCACGCCATCAAGCAAGTTTTATGCGATGCGCTGCCATGTTGTCGACTTAGTAAAGAACACTTTAATTGAGGGTTCCTGCGGATGAGGTCTGACATGTCGCTGTTTTAATGAGCTGTGAATGTGAGCAAATGATCCGATGACTAAAAAGCAGAGACGGGGGTCATTACAGCCGACAGACACCCTCTGTTCCGAGTGTACACTGCAAACCTCGGCTCAATGGGACATGCGATTTTCATGTTTAAATGCACACTGTGCTTTGCAAGACACCCTTTAAAGGCAATTTATTTTTGCTTGTTTAACTTAATTGCAAAACCTGAATGAAAAATTCTCTTTGAGACTTATTTCGTGGATCAAAATATTAAAAATTAGCATTTTGATGCTGCATGGGTTTACCGTGAAAAATATAGAATTCAGAACGAAAACATATGTTTAGAAAACAGCTCAATGTTTACACACTGTTAGGTTGTGATTTTAGCGTTTCCTTTCAAGATGATTGGCTTCGGGTTGTTTGGTTTAACAGGATAATACTTCTGCGGTTTGCAATTTGGTGCCAGAGATTCTCATTTGGACTGATTAGATTGAATGTTCCCTTTTTTAAACCACTCCAATTTGGCTTTGTGTTGGGAATCCTGCCGAAAGACGAACCTTCCTTAAAAATACAGTTTTTTAGTAGAGCAGAGATCAGGTTCTCTTGCAACTTTTCTCTGTATTTTACAGCATCAATTCTTGGTTCTATTTTAACAAGATGCACCGGTCGTTGCTGATGAAAGGCAGCCCCGCAGCATGAGGCCATTGTAGGCAGGAATGGTGTGTTTGAGGTGTGGGGTGGAGATTTGTGCCACACATATTGCTTTATTCTTGGTCTCATCTGACCGTAAAAGCTTTTCCAGCAACACAACTGGGTCACTATTTCTTTACAAAAACGTCAGACATCTAGTCGTGGGGTCCTAATTTACACCTCTGCTTTACTATATCTCGTGTTTGTTTGTGGCTAGTATTTATTATCACAGCTCTGCTTTAGAATAAGAACCGACATAATGACTGTATAGCAGGATGTTTTTTAACAATACAATTCACAAGAGGAGGGCAATTTATTGAGATTGTCTGTTCTGTATCTTTTACAACAGACTGAATTTCGAAGGAAAAAATAAGTGTACTTATTATCATATTGATTTTCAAAACAAACACAAAACAGTTTATTTCTAAAAAGTATATAATTTTTTGGGGACTTTTACCATTTCACAAGCTAGCCTGACGTTGCCATCCTATTAAACCATAACAATTATGTGAAACAGTCATGTGCAATTAATCGTAATTGATTTTCATTTTGAATTTGGGCTTCCAACAATTATGAAAACAAAATAATTTAAGTAAATCAATTATTATGCCGGATTCTGTTTTGCATGGATTGTCTCATTTCTATTTATTATTGATTTGAATCTATTTTTTTTAAGTTAAAGCCACATCTAGTATTAAATTGAAAAATTATGTATTTATTAATAATCAGTCAGTAATTGTGTTAAATAGTTGTGATCTCAACATTTTGCAATATAATCCTGATTATAATTTATATCATAATAAAGAAGCCCTACTTGAAATGTTTAAAATGTTAAAGCTTGACACAACATCATGAGGATCTTATACTGTAGTGATTCATTTTTTGTTTAATATTGAACAATTCCATTTACTCATTTGGCAGACACTTTTATCCACAATCAACAGTGCAGTATATTCTATCAGTAAAATATGCATATTCTCTGGAAATCGAACCCACAACCTTTGTTTTACTTCCAGTTCCTACTACATTTATCACAGTGAATTTGATTTTGTAGACAAAATGATAAAATACGACTTTGTTCTTAGTGAAAGAAAGTGATAAGACATTTCTACGTTTTTCCCCATTGACATTTTAAACTTTAGTTGCAGTTTTGACTTAAAAAGAATCACAAAAATACCAAAATATTGAGGGTCAAATCCTTGACCCAAAAGACAATTAATGGTAGTCAACGTCACTTTATTTCACATTATTATGGATGAGCACACAGCAATAATCTCAGTCACATTCAGCGTATACACACAAAAAAGCGAAACTTGAGAAATTATGATAAATTGTCAGCTAATAGCAATTTACGTGAATGACAAATGAGAGTGCAGAGCTCCAAACAGACAGAGGAGAAGCAGCAGTGGTCTAATGTGGTCAGACAAAGCAAAGCAGAGGAGTGTAGAGTTATTGATCCGTGACAGGTCAAAAGAAACTGGAGAATGATCGATCGGTACAAGAGCGATTGGGGAAAAGAAGAAGAGACTGAAAAGTGGGGGAAGGAAATAAAGGGATGAACACGTTTGCGCCTGACTGATTAAATACAGTCTAAAGTAACTGCCCTAATAATCAAGACTGTGATTGTCTAAGTTATAGATTTAATCTTATAAATGGATTAAACTTTGGTTTGTGTTACAGAACATATTGTGCAGAGGTGTGCTTTTAGTTTAGTAAAAGAGAAACATATAATATATAAAAAAAACATCTTAGCTCTGGCAACCATCGCCCACACTGTAGCATGATAGCATCGTGACAGCACGGTTTGCATGAGAAAGTCTCTCTCATATTATTGAAACTTTACTGCTTTTTCTGTAATTTAAAACTGCATATGGGTAATTTCATGCTAATGCCAACCTTAAGATAAAGAAATCTAGTTTTGACCAATGGTTTTAAGACGGTTTCAAAGTGACAACATTAACAAATGTTACTGCATGCAAGCGTTCCAGGGTCTCTGTTAACTTCCGGTACACACAAACAATGTAGTGCCTGTAGATTATTTCTGAAAACAATCTAAAGAAACTGAGAAGAACCGTTACTTGGCTAAACTTGTCTCTCCAATATTTTGAATTTAGACTGCGATATGAAGCTCAACCGCTAGATGCCAATGTACCATACGGTTTCTTTAGATGCGCCAAGAACCCATTCGACATCTTGTTTTTTAATTAAAGAAACATCAGGGCTCTAGAGTGCGACTAATTTGGACGCGAATGCGACCTTATTTTTCAATGGTGCGACTTAAAATTATCAGCCGTTCGAGGGGAAAAAACGCGGGAACCGCTGGGATGCGGGAAAGACATTTCACCTATCAAAGTAAACCACATAACATGAAGAATCAAGGAGTATCAATGCACATTTCCCGCCAGTCCTGTTTAAACTATGTCACGCAAAGTTTTTTCATTCAATGTTTTCGTGAGTTGACAGAGCTCCCATTCTGCAGCACCAGGAGTTATCGCTGCTCACGCCAGCCGGACCGCGATCGCAAAACATACAAGAGATGATCAAAAGTCCAGACACTATGCACATGATAAACAACGTAAAACTTGCTTCGCTGCTTATTAGTTGTTGTCCGTAATGTTTGTTAGTTTCCTTGTGTAGCGATAATGGCAGAGCTCTCGTTCTTTAAGTTTGCCCTGCACCATTTTCATTACTTACGTTTTATTCAAACGGTTTTGTACAGTATTTTATAGACTTCAACATTAGGCTTTTTGTAAATAAATTGTCAATAGAGTAAGTCTCTCACCACTGGAAAGTGACTTTTATTTGTGATACTGGACTGTTATGCTTTTACTTTCATCACTGAACTTTAAACACGATTTACTCCAAATTCTGTTCCTGAAAATCACAGAGCTTCAGTCGACATCAGACATAACTTTTGTTACATACACAAGATATGAGCAAAATAAAAAGTTATTTGGAAAGGGCTTGAATATGGTATCAAAAACTGTATCGGCTTTATTGGGCATTCGGTTGTATTACAATACAACAAGTTCCGAGACGCCAGTACAGCGTGATGACGTCAAGAACATACAAATTACCACCTAACTCCACCTTGAACCATAGTGACTGGTAATAACAGATTATGACGGAATTTTTACGAGCCTGTCAGTCAAAATGAAAAACTCTAGCGCAACCTCTGGTGTGTCTTTTTGAAAATGCGTGTGCTGCAGTGAGACAGAGAGGTGAGGAGACTAATGCTGTTAGTTAAACAGAGTGGATGTAGAAGGGGATAATGAGAGATGATGAAAAGAACAATTTACAACTTTTTCGTGAATAATGTTAAATTAAGGCCTGATCTGTCCAAAAATCATAATCAATGCTCTGACACTGAGCCTTCAAGTTCTGGTCCATTTATCTTGAGATCTTTCTAGTTTAAATTTCACTTCATTGAAGCACTTTAAGCACAAACACTTTTTCAGTAAGTTTCCTTTCTTGTAAATTTGTGCTTCAGATAAAGAACTTAATGTTGAACAGTTTGTAAGATAAACATTTACAAGTAAATTTTGCTTATATGGACATTAAACAAAAGTGAACTGGTAAAAGCAGGTTAATGTTAAATGCGATGCGGTCAAAAATTTGGGTGCACCTAACTTTTGTGCTGGTGCACCCAAGAAAAAAAGTAAGGCGCACCAATGCAAGTGCAAAAAGTTAGTCTAGAGCCCTGAACATACAAAACAAAATTCTACAAACCGTTTATTTTATACAATTATTAAACCATTAAATAATAATACAAATTAATATCACCATAAGTTAAATAAAATATACATAGTTATATTATTAGACACTAGTCCAACACAAATCAAAGTTAACTGCTGGTCAGGCACCTGCACGTCCGACGAAATGGTCAATACTTGGTGGTTTAAATACCCATGTGAAGTCTCTTTTTGAGTTTTTAGAGCATCATTTTCCATAATAAGGTAAGTGTATTGATTCCCACATCCATAACAGTCCAGATTCCTCATTAAAGGGCAATAACTATTTATAAAAATAACTATTTTGTGGTCTTTGAAGAGACTTTACTTTGTTGGGTATTATTGCTTCGGATTTGTACATTTAAATTCACAGAAATTGTGAATAGATATTTTTCTGATGTCTGGACTCAATCATCAGGAGTTTAGTCAAATATAAAAAATGTTTCAATATACTGGTATTAATATATGCTCCGAGAATATATTTTAAGCTTGGACTAAAAATGGAACATCCATAACGCTGGAATCACCCACTTACACTTACGGTCATTTTTGTAAAGAGCACTTTAAAGCCCAGGATATCAGAAAGACTCTTTTTAAGTAACCGCCTAGCAACCGTGCAAAACATCCTAGCAACCACACAGAACCTAGTGGAAATTACTGCATGAACAAGCATCGATCTCTTTCTTATTTATTTTTTTAGAAAACATAAAAATCTAGTCCTTCATTCATCTGAATTATTACAGACTTTTATATGAAAACAACATTTTGTTTCATACACTGTGATATAAATAACCTCTCCAATTTTTGCTCAATTTTTATAAGCTTCTATCTTTCAGGCGTAATGTTTCTGGTATCAATTAAAATCCATACAAGGCGAACACGCATGCAATCACACATTACATGCGAACTCATAAACGCACACACAGGCGCATGCAATTATGGCATCAATTTACTCTAATTTGCCGTAAACCCAATATTTCAGGGCTAATGGTGAATTAGCTGAATTCTGTAATTATCAGACATTATTCCATTAAACTTCAGCATTTCCAATTTGACTAACACATAGTCTCTTAGATTAAAACCTCTCTATAAACCATTAAGTCTGTGATGGTGACGATTCGGGATGAACTCAAGAAAAAAAACAAGATAAATAGAATGACACATACAGGGACACCGAGAGAGAATGAGAGAGAGAGAGAGAGAGAGAGAGATAGAGACCCATGCTGGCAGTGTGTTGCAGTTCTTTAGAGGTGATTGATGCGATGCAAGATGATAGAGGCTGAATGCAGGAAAATGAAGCTTAACTTACTCTCACCATCAACATACTGTCAGTCAAGTACAATGTAAGGGCAATTCGTAGCTTTGCCAGGTGGCTAATTCATATGAATTCATACATTTCCCTTGAGTTTTGATACAATTTGCCTTCACGCCAATGATAGGTTAAGGCGTTTAAGGTCCAGTGTGTCATAATTGTATAGACAAAAATGCAATAAAATAAACAACATAACTGTCTTCACTTAAGACCTTACATAATGAAACGTTATGTTCTTTTTACCTTAGAATGAGCCATTTCTACCAACTGACAAACTGCTCGGAGCGTGTTTCATTAATATGTTATCTCCTTGTAAAAGAAGCGAAAACGTGACAACATCTTTGCCCAGTAAGAGCCACCACAGTGCTTTGAACGGGAGACCGGAGGGGTGGATTGAGCCGTTGGTTGCAATTCGCAACCACACTGCTAGATGGCGCTAAATGTCTACACTAGTCTTTTCATAATCGCTTTTTATAATGCTTGTATGATGCAAAATGCACAAAATCATACAAATAAGTGACCTTGTTAAATACAAACTCCTGTCAGATTAGGTTGGTAAGTGAGCATCAAAGAGGATGAGTAAACGATAAAAGAATTTTCATTTTTGGATGAACGATCCCTTTAAGTAGGCTATTCAATATTTACTTTCATTGTGCCATATTTTGACGCAAGACGCAATGTCAAATACATTTACTGAACAATACTTTTATAACTTAAAACAACTATCATACCAACGTTGAAAAGAAAACGTTACAAAATGAACATCATCTTGGCCTGATTTTCGGCCACACTAAAATCCCTTCCCCGAATTGCTTAGTCAGCCAATCAAACGTGGCAGAGACATAAGGGGATACAGTGGGGTCTTAGCTCATTTGTTGCCTGGCAACCAGGTGCTTTCCAAGGAAGGGTTGATCCCAAAGAGGATCCACAGATAGTGCTGTAATATACCGCAAACCCCATGCTTCCTCTTGACTAACTTATGTCCACCCACCCGCAGACGAACACAGATCAAGAGATACGCTGGTTTTACCTCACAGGAATCCATCAGCACTTTTACCGTCGGCCGGCCTGAGGCATCACCGATAAAGATGGGCCCTTAGGGGCCACACGCTTGTTACATGAGTCAGTGATTATAAGATGGTCACTCGGGATCTCCGTAGCTTTTAGTACTAAAACACTGTCTTAACCTTTTTTGGGGTGTATGTGTGCGCCGCCGGCACATCTTCGTTCAAGACTTCCTCTAAATTCCAGATTAAAAATTAGCAAAAAATCTAGCTATACATTATGCTTAAATATTCACCTTTAACACACTGGCTTTATATAAAAACAAAAATGTAAATTTTAAGCAGTCCAAGTCTGGTAAAAGTGCAAATCACACACCTGAGTAACACAACCGTGCTTTTGTCTGACTTATTAACAAGACTTTTATGTAATTTAAAGTGAAGGCGTCGGTGCGCAGCTAATGTCGCCCAGGGCTTCATAGTCACCCTCGCTGTCCGGCGCTCTCGCTGGGTCAGTGTATGTGCGAGCGGAAAATTATGGCAAGGTGGTACTGACACACTACTCAAACAGGGCATACCCATGGTGATGTTACCGTAGCAACCAGCCCCTTCCTGCTGACAAAACAAGTTAAACCGTGTGTGCGTCGCGAGGATTGTTCTGAGATGTTGTCTTTATGTATTCAGCAATTTATATCCCAGAAATGTACACAGGCTGCAGAGGCTGTCAGATTGAAGGTACACAAATATACACAGACACACACACACACACACACACATAACCTCCATCTCAAGCCCACCACACATCTGGGTGTGTTCAGGTTGGACTGATGTTTGCTGACAAGCCCATTACATCACCTCCACAACACAACACAAATTGGTCTTTCAACAGACACAATATGAAAGCTGCTGAAATAAACAATAAAAATGATAATGGTTTCCTTACAAAAATATCATTACAAAATTGCTTTATGTAAGGTGTTTAGGGCTGTGTTCCACAGAGACCATTATAGTTAAGATCTATTAAAGACTAACTTATTAAAACATTAACCACTATTATTACCAATAAATCCTTTAGAATTTCTGTGATATTTTTTCTCCAGAAGGCATATTGTGTTTGAACTATAATCCTGGACATGTTCCAGATATTACATATTCAAGTGGACAGCAGGCGCTTTCAACGAGCATGCGCAGTATCCCGCTAATTATACGGATAACGTTACATGACAAACGAAATACACAGGTGACATAAAAACACTGATTTCAGTTAAAATAGTTATTTATGATTATAGATTAAAATAGTCCATTAATACTTGCAACACATAATACAATATTAACAATAATACACGTCCTATCCTACCAGAACTCTTCGTTGTTTCTCTTAACGGTTGCTTGTTTCTGAGCAGTGTTTAAGTTTTCTTTATTTCACCAAAGATGTTTGAGCTATGAGTTCTCTATCAAAGTTTTGTTTACATTTTAGAACGAGTCCTTCAACGCCATTTTACAGTTTGTACGAAACTGGCTGAGGCACCATCTAGCGTTTGAATGAAAAAAGCGGGAACCCGTCATTAATATCCAAACGTGACCGCTGACTGCTGTAATTGACCAATCAGTATCAAAGAATGCGTCTCGATCACCTGCCGACCTCCAGCTCCCTTCGTCGTGTCAATCATAGATATGTATTTATTGTCTCAATCGTGTACTTAATATTTAATAGGCGGTGCGTTTCCAACGGGATATACTTCGGGAAGAGGACGGACACGGACACGTACAAAACATCAGTCCAGATAAAGAGAAAATGACGTTGTTTTTATTGCTCATTTCGTCAAGTGAATTTCAAACGATCACGTTAGGAAACACCATTGCACTATTCCAAAGGGTTATTCCCTAGAGTGTAGGGATGAGACCTTCGGAATTTAGGTTTCACAGGGAGCAACAGTAGTTAATCAATATAACCGGAAACTAGCGAGTCGTACGATTTCAAGTCGGAAGTACGTCACGGGGCCACGTGAAAGTAGTCCATATAACGCAGGGAAGGTCACAGATCACGGTCCACTTTTCTGTCATGTGACTGCCTTTGGGCGCGTCGCATTATTTGTTGTGATGCCTACAAATATACCGAACTAAATGTATATTCTGCTCAATTATTTGTTTTTACGTGCATGTTGAATTCTTAAGAAATATTTTTTTTGTGAAAAAATCTACTTCAACCATAATTTTATAACGTTTAATTCGTATTAAAAAAAATTATTAAATTAAATAAATCCAAAGGAATGTGCACTTTGGTTTACTATATTTTATATACTGTTTAACATTTATAATATTTACAGATAAGGCAGGGTATGCAAACGTTAGAAAATGTATTTTACTTAACAGCTTTCCTGTAGCTCAGTGGTAAGAACAACGCAAGGTTGTGGGTTCCACACCAGGAGATTGGAAATATCTATGTAAAATGTATAGGATAAAGCAATGTAAGTCGCTTTGGATAAAAGCGTCTGCCAAATGCCTAAATGTAAATGTTAACAACGACAATGCAATATATTTTAAAAGTAAATGGGGTAAAGGGGGGCTTTAAATGGTTGACCATATTTAATAGTCTCCCATCATCACTATCATAATCTTCATCATCATCATTGCCCTATTCTTTATCATCATTGAAATATTTTTATTTATTTATGTACTACTATCAGTAACAATTGATCTGAACACCAAAACAACCCTATTTCACTCATTATTAATTCAATTTATCTTAGATTTTTTTTATTTCTTTTTATCCCCCCCCCTCTGTTTCTCTCCCGGTGATCGTTGTATGAACCCTTTGCTTAAATCAGTGACTCCAGTTGTCTTGGAAACCAATGCCGTTACCCTGACAGCGATGACAGGCACCTGTAACCCCGGAGATTCATTAGTGACAGTAGCCATGGCGATTACCAATCAGTGAAGTTTTGGCACTGCGGTCATTAAAAGTTTCGGAGGCGATTGTGTTGTATAAGCACATACACTTGAGAGAAGAACGCCGTCATATCTCCCTTGAAAATAATGTCATCATCTGACATCCGCTCACTTTCTTGATGTCTCTATATCCACACTCACGCGTGAACACACAGGTATTGACGAGCTCTAGCTTGTTTGTCCCATTAAAGTCCATTCTGTCTTCCTGTGGGAATGTCCTTTCAATCACGGAGTAGAATAAACATATGCACAAAGGAATGCCGTGTTCTTAATTACCACATATAACCCCAACATATGGGAAAAACAATTAAAACCTGTCAAATCTCATTCACACTCTGCTATTGCGACACAGCCACATGTACGTACCTGTACGTGTGTGTTTAAACCAAAATCTTAAAGTAAATGTTTGATTTAATTGTTTAAAAGTGTGTCCTCTAACACATATTAAGGGCTAAGAAACACACAAACTGTGGAAGATGTCGGACTGTGTTTGTCTGACCATCCATCAGTGTTTGGACGAGTGATCTTCAATCATTACAGCATGCATCACTATAACTATTGTTCATACTTAACATTGAAATGAGATTTTCCAAAACCACTAATCTTCATCATTAAAATTCAGCACGCAACGCTTCGGCACATCTGAGCAGAGATGTGCTGTTACTTTAGCAAGAATGTGACTTTTTCAACTACTAGATAATAAAAAGAGGTGAAAAGGACACCATGTTACAACACGGTGACGAGTTTTGCATGAGAAAGCAGTCAAGCATAACTGATATTTACATCAAAAATGTAAATGCAGTCGAAACTTGTTTTACATGCATACTGTAGGTGCAATGGCAGAAGAAACCTATCCATACACAACCACGCTCATCCACTATAGTGTTCATTTTTAAAATGTTTGCTTGTAAGTATCAGAAGAGAAAAAACTATAATCAATTCCATGCAAATGTCAACCTTGAGATAAAAAATCAAGTTTTTAACAAAGGTTTTCATAATACTGATCAGATGTCAATAGTTGGTGGTTTAAACAGTAGCTCCTTACTGCAGAATGTGAGATAGGGGGCATGGTTGGATCCAGATCCAGTCATCATTTTGATTGGTTGACACTGGATCCAGTCTCCTCCCAGTGTGTCTTCATTGATCGATTGGTGGACAGGTCATATCCAGTGTTGTTATTCTACCATTTCCTCATTAAGTCGTAACTTCAGTTATTAATTTGAAATAAAAACAAACTTTCTAAAGACAAACTTTATTTATTAACGTGTTTTTAGTAACATATATTATTAGATTTAGGGTAAACGTTTGGGTTAACATATTTAACTGTGATCATTACTTACAGGCGTATACTAAATTATGATGACATTGATAAGAGCAAACGTTGGCGACCACGGCTAAGTATATAAAGTGGGAGGAGTCGGATCCGGATACAACCACGCACCCTAGATGTCGTGTTCTGTAGTGAGGACCGTCTTGCTTTAAATACCCATGTCTCTCTTAAAGTTTTGAAAATATTTTTTGTGGTTTTAAAGCATGGTTTCCATAATCTGCTAAGTGAATTGTCACATCCATAATGGTTGATATTCCTCAAAAGCGGGCACATGAAAATTAAAATAAAATATTTATGTTCTATAAAGAGCCATCCCTTCTCCATTTGTTGGGTATTATTACTTCTGGTTTTTGCATTTTTATTCACAGAATTCCTACAAAGTATAAATTCTCTAAAAATGTGCGTCCTTTTTTGTCACATACATTTTTCTCTGTTTTAAAACAGAAAACTTGTGCATGTCTGGATATTTTTCTAATGTCTGTAATTGTAAAATATAAATGGATGATTCAATATTGGTATAAATACATTTTTTGTGAATCTATATTGCAAGTTTTGACTCATAATGTCATATCCATAATGTTGGAATTGGCCAGACATCTTTTTTTTGTGCTGTGTTTTAATTTCTATACAACGTGATACACTGTAAACCCCAATGTTTTCATTAATAAAGACATTAAGTTAACATTATTTAAAATACCACGTTTTGGCATCAAAAACTTAAACAAATGTTTTTAATCAAATTATTTGGCAACAAAACCCCAAGGCCCTTCTGACATTATTATATAGTATTTGTCCAAAATAAAGTATTTTACAATTATCAAAAAAAGTATACTTCAAAACAGATGTGACATTACATCAAATGTTTACTTTTACAACATTAAAATGTCAATACCCAAATATTTATTATATATTACCAGTACATTGAAAAGTAAGAAATACTCATACTGTATGTATACAGGTACGGTTAGCATCAATTTTGTTTAAGACTTTTCTGTTTTAGTCACTGTTTCATAAAAGCGCACAAAAATAATTATATAAGCCTTAGAAACACTGTGCCATTTTATAACAATAGTTTTATTCTTCATTTTATTTCTAAAAATACAATTGTTCATTGTTCATCATCCCTTCCACGTTAATTTGAATACACTTTATAATTCTAAAGGGATATCACAAGCACAAATCCCTCTGATAAATGTCACACAACCAGCTGCTAGGTCATTATTTATCAGTGAGGAATATTTTCCTTTCTTTGCCATCGACTCTGACAAACAGTTTATACGAGTGCTGTCCGTCGCTTCTGTGCAACACTTTTAGTGCATCTAGTGCCACATATAGAATAATATGTTTTTAATAAAAATGAAAATTGCAACAGGATCACTTTAGTATGCCTCAATGATGGGTGTGAAGCGCTTTATTCGGAGGTTGAAGAACGCAGAGGAAAAGACGATGCGTTTTGCACGTATTTCGCGAATATCATTGCAGGCGTAGCGGGAGAGAGGGCCACTGGTCAGCCCTCAAAAGTGGGTCCCCAGGCAATTGTCTGCCTCATTCCTACACCTCTGCTTGTTTAAAATGTATTGTTTGCTAAGCAACAATGCAAAATTGTGAAAAGCACCATAGAAACAAATTTGAAACAAACTGAAAGAGTTTGAGTCGCATACTCAACCTCACCGAGTATGAGAGGAGACATCAATACTCACTCAACCTCTCTGACGGCGAAGGCCGGTGATTATATAACAGCCGAGCTGCTTTGTGTTCGCTGTTACAAGTCTGAGGTTTCATGCAAAAGGAACAGCGTGACATGACATTTAAATGTTATTTCCAAATATCAGTTTAACTCTCATAAAAAGGCTCTCGTGACTGAATTTAGGAAAGAATTCCCTCATCTTTTGTTGAAAGGCTGCATTACCTCACAAGCCCTCTCTTTAGACCTTTAAAAAGTGATACAGGATAATTGTGATGATTATTTCATTGCATCGGGGAGAGCGCAGGTGAAGAATACGGACAAACGGCGCAGCGCCCAGCAATTATTCATCAGTGCCGGGCTGGCTCACAGCCACAGCGAACATCACCAGACGTGAGGGACGACGGTGAATAAGTGAGAGGGAATCAAAAGCACTTCTCCACCAGAGAGAAGATAGAGAGAGAGAGACTACAGGCAGCACAGAGGGTCTTGACGTGAATGATCTGGCACTTCATTTGGTAGGCTACTTTATCCATTAATTGCCCTTGATTAAAGGTGAAGAGCGTAATGCTTTGTGTCACCAGACTGAACAGTAAATATATAATAACTGTTGTCAAACAGGTTCTCTGAAAGCATGAACAGATAGTCCCACCACAAACTCACGTAATTGGTTGAGCCGTTGGTGTTACGTTGATCGCCCAAACAAATACAGCCATGTTTAAAAAGCACCACAAAGGTGATCTGTTTACACTTTTTTTGTTTGTTGAGAAATCGACAATTGAACTGTTGTGTAAAGCTGTATTGTCTCCATTAAACTATGAACTTAAACTATAGACATCATGATTAAAGCTACAGTTTGTAAAAACCACAGCTAGAGGGCGCACAAAACAACAACAATGGACTAGTTTGGGCTATGAAGGAGTGTGGAATAATGGGATCTGTTGTCTTCAACTCCACCGCTGATGGCCATCAATCAGACTGCAATGAGAAATCATTTTAGCGGATATGGTAAAGTAATCAAATTTTATTAATGTTGCGTATAATTGTGGTCCATAAATAAGTGCCTGCTTGAAGCAAGCGAGTGGCTTGCTAGATGCAGGACACTACTTCCGCATTTGTCCACAACACTGTTGTCATGCAGTTACTACGTCAGTAAAGGCGGTAACAAAGGGTAACACGGTCATGACGCCATTGACAGGCGACTGCACACCCCCGTGGCACTGTTTAGAATGGCGATTTTCTCACGATTTACAAGTAGTTGGAAACATTTGAGATATAGTAAGTACTCAGCTAAAGAAAATATTTGGATATTTTACTGCAAAATTGTTACAAACCGTACCTTTAACTGACATGTACTGTAAATTGTTTTGATACCTTGTAGTGGCTCTCTTTCACCATCTCTGTTTGCAACATAAAATTGCAGGTTATTTTATGTACGTAAACAATAACTAAATTCACAAATCGATATAAATAAGGATGGCTCAATATCTGAATTGTGTGCATTAAAAAAAACTACTTCTACCTTTATCCCATAGAAAATAATTTTGTTGTAAAACATAAAAAATACTCAGACTGGTTCTATAATTGTAAGTAATCATTTTGACAACCTTTTACCTTGAATGTTTTTTATTTATTTAAATATGCTCTAAGAAAACTTATTATATACAAACATACAATAATAATTCAATTTTTATGACATTTTACGTAGTAGTTTACACTGCTGTATTACTTTATATTTTGTCTTTATTATTTAAATAAATATTTTTTTAGTATAATAGTATTTTCTGTAAATGACATTACTTTATCACATGTAGAATTTGAAGGTTCTATTGACAGAAATGCAATATATTATGTCTTCAGAGGTATTTAAAGACCTTACATGAGCGTTATATATTTATTACCTTAGAATTAGCTTTTCTATCTACATACACCGCGGGTCCCCTTACATCAAATATGCCATGTTGTTTCTAATCAACAGTAGCCATAAATAGACAAACTACTCTACTGAGCACATTTCGTATATACGTTATGTCCTTCGACATAAAAACGAAAACGTGACGAGATCCCACTGCTGTGACAGCCACCGTAGTGCTTTCGAAAGGGAGGAGTGAGCCGTTGGTTGCAATTCGCAACCTCACCGCTAGATCCCTCTAAATTTCATACACTGGACCCACGAAAACAAATCCACTGTATATGAAAACATACTTCTGTTATTTGTTACACTTTTTCTTTCATAACACTCATCATGCCCGTTTCTCATAGAACATATGCTGCCAAGTCCTAGGCGACACATATGCAGAGTGTTTGTCACTGTGAATTAGATCTGAAATGAAAGGACACATGGGAAGGATATGGGCTGCACACCAGCGCGAGGCACCAGCTGCGGGGTCGTGTGCTCTGATGAAGGCAGAAGAACACCACGGGTGCCAGGGATGGATACGGGAGCTGCTCGTTCTCCTTTACTTCTGCCACGCTGCCAGTGGACTCCCATGTCGCTTCAGCACTTCCAGACAGGCCGGCGGGTAAGTCCTCGGCCTCCTCGAGGCACGTGCCACTCGCCCGAGCAGGTGCGGTGAGACTGACTTCAACCAGGTCCGGCCACAGGGCTGGTTCTGTCTCCTCATCAGTGGTCATGATGACAGAACGGTGGGTGGCAACGCAACCCTGCTGATGGGAACGTCACTCACATATCGACACTCCATCGCAAGAGACATTTAACTCATACACATTGGGATGATTTACTGGGAATTCCCAAACATTACGTCATCAACCAATGGCTTTACAAGACGGCTTTTTTCCAAGAAACACAAAGAAGGTTCTCAGCTTATACTATGAAATTTTGGTCTGATTCTCACATAAAGCTGTTGTGTCATTTAACATTTTGGATTTAAAATCATTTAATTTAGATTTGAACACATGAGCTTTATAGGATAGCATATAAAACTACAGTGCGTTTTATGATGCTTTTTGTTAAATGACTGTATAAATCACCATCTAGTGTCCTTGTGTGGACAAGAAACCTTTTGTGTTCCACAGATAAAAGAAAGTTTGAAACGACATGAAGATAAGTAAATGATCACGTGCTTCATTTTGAGTTAACTAACCTCAAAGCCATGTTAGCCAAAAGTCATTGTGTAAAAACCCAGCACATTAAAAATGTCACTCACTGTCTCCACATATTGCAAGTTCGTTGAATCATAGGTGAGCCAGGGGAACATCAATCATGTTCTCAGCTCATTACCATTAAGACCATCAATAGAGTGAAGCCAAAACGCATTTTCTCCGCAGGAGAACCCCTTCTCCACGGTATATATATATATTATTTAAGTAAAAGGCCAACTTCCTCATTCACATCATTAAAAGGTAAATGTCTCTAAAAACAAGGGAATACACGAGGAAATGGATGACTAGTGTTTGACCTTCTTAAAGTGTTTTCAGGAGTGTGAGCTGTGGTATAAACTGATCACGATTTTTACGTAAGTGATCAACACACCTTTTCTGTTTTTTAGCACGTGATCAGTTGATCTCTTGTCAAGCTGTGTATTTCTTGTTTGTTATTAATATTAATATTAATAAATTAAAAAACAACAGACATTTACACTGGAACAATTTGTGCGTAAAAACGGATTGATTTGATTTTAGTCAAATAGAGATGCATCGCACTTTTGTCATACCAAAAATGATTTGTCTTGCTCTCGTAAATGTTTCGTTTTCTAACCATCATTAAACAAAAACAAGAACTGCTGAGAATCCAAATTGCAATTACATGAATTTGCAGCATACTGTATCTGCTTTGTGCCATTTGGAGATTTTTATTTACTTCTTATAAACCTTTCTTGAATTAAATGTCTAACTACTTATGGCCAACTTGCAATGTGATTTTTAAGCATAAAAAGCATCAATCTCAGAGTCCAAAGCAAATCTAGAGAATCTAGAGTAGTTTTCTTCTTACCGTGTTGGAAATGACAGCGCGTTCTGGCTCATGGTCTCAACTGCGTCTTCCAGTGCCACATGCAATTATTCCACATTTCCCCCTTTTACGTCCATTCTTTAAGCATGGACAACGAAAATGCGCAAAACTCCGTCACAGGCGATGAGGATGAGGAAACTCCTGTTATGATGTAATTATACTCCAAACACTTCAAAGGCGCGGGTGCCAGTTCGGCGCGTCTTTGTGAAATCGGGTCCGAGGCGCATCAGAAGATTGAAGTTTCTACTGGACGGCTGACGCGCTCTGTGTCGCGGTGAACTCCGGTGCGCTTTCTCTCTCTCTCTCTCTCTCTCTCTCTCTCTCTCTCTCTCTCTTTTACACACACTGCATAGAGGAGACGTGCGTCGCCCAAAGCAGCGCAATTTCTTTCTTTCCGGAAGAAAGTGAGATGCAGAGGACAGGGATTCCCCAAGGAACAGATCCAGATTCAGGCAAAACATTCCCTGCTTCTTTTGCGCCAGTCCCCCGATGGTATAAATTTGCCTTAACGACCAGGTTTTATTAACAGACAACCCCGTGTTTGTTTTGCTTTAGGTCCACAATTTCGAGAAAATCTAATGTAGACTGTATGAGACTGTGTGCCTTTATTTAATCCTTCAGGTGATTCTCTGGTCTGGTGAAATGAGCTTCCAGCCTTGCCACAACCACCAAACAAATAACTTAAGACACACGTTTAAGTCAGACTAATCCTTAACTTTCCACATTGTTTTGAACAAACTACTTTTTTAATTCGTTTTATGCTATTCATCTCTCCATGGGTCCCAATATGGTTGTCTCGTTTGTGCTTACTTTAGGTTTCGAAATGTTAAATGCTCCCTCATTTGGGAATCTCTTTGGATAAAACGCTTCTCCTTATTGAAAAAATGTTAATGTTGCACATTCTCAGATTTGGTTCTTCTTCATCAACACTCGCTCTGGCGCTCTTAATGAACTCATCCCTACTGGTTTCAGTGGCCTCTCACCTTTGACCTTTGATACACATTTATATGAATAAGAACTCTGTTGTATTTTTGTTTGGATAAAAGTAATTATCATGACTTAAGATCCAATTCTGGTGAGCTCATTTTGTTAAACATACCAGTAAATATTTTGAATCCTCTACCTACCCCAAATTATTTAGGCGGATTTCTGAGCCTTTGATTTTATCTCAAGTTTGACCTCTTTGATATGTTTAACTTGTGTTTTCAAAAACGGCATGCACATGCACAAACGCACACGAATATATATATTGCACCCTATGATGTAAAATTTCAGTATTATTTGTGCTCTAGATCAAAGTTTTAATATCTGGATGTCATAACAGAGCTCTATAGATTTTTCACATATAGCCATTGTATTCAAATCCACACACTCTACACAATTACACCTCTAATAAAGAGGAAATATTATATTTTCCTTTAAGCGTTGTGCACCAACAATTCCAGACATCTAGTTATTGTGCTCTTTATCTGACATTTTTTCAATAAGGTGCCTTTGGCTGTTACTGTAAAATGAGATCTCTCATTGTGAAATTAAATATAACTTCCAGAAGATTACTTATGTATGTGGGTTGGGAAAGGGACACTTTTAGTCAATAATTTGCATAATGGATGTTTACTACGTGTTCTAATGCTATATCTGCATTAGTTTATTGACCCTGTGTTAGGTTTCCATAACTACCATTATAATGACATCACTACAAAATGCCTCATGTGGTTCCTTGAAACTGATAATGTGTGATTCACAAGAAAAGCACAATAGCATTTCGGGTTGTTTTAAAGGAGTAGTTCACTTTCAAAATACATTTACATGATAATTTACTCGACCCCATGTCTTCCAAGATCTTTATTTAATCGAAAAGAAATTAAGGTTTTTGATGAAAACATTTCAGGATTTTCTCCATATAGTGGATTTCAATGGACTCCAAATCTTTGAAGGTCAAAATGACAGTTTCAGTTCAGCTTCAACGGGCTTTAAATGATACCAGACGATGAATAAAGGTCTTATCTAGTGAAACGATCGATCATTAAAATAAAGTATATGCTTTATAAACACAAATGCTCACCTTGCTCTGTTCTGCGATGCGCGTTCATGACTTCACAAAATACGATATTACGTTGGAAAGGTCACACTTGACCCTAAGTATCGAATCAGTGTTTACAAGTTAAACGTGCAAGTTTTAAACGTAATGACTTATTACGTGAAGTCATGAACGCACATCGCAGAGCTGAGCATGGCGAGCCATTGTGTTTATAAAGAATAAACATTTGTATTTTATTTTTAAATGACCGATCGTTTCGCTATAAGACCTTTATTCAACTCAACTCAACTTTCTTTATATAGCGCTTATTACAATTTCCATTCCATTCATCGTATCATTTAAAGCCCTTTAAAGCTGCACTGAAACTGAAATATTGACCTTCAACCGTTTGGAGTCCATTGAAGTCCACTATATGGAGTGAAATCCTGGAATGTTTTCATCTAAAACCTTAATTTCTTTTCGACTTAAGAAAAAAAAACATATCATATCAACTTATCATTACATATCAACATCTTGGATGACACGGTGGTAAGTAAATTATCATGAACATTTATTTTGAAAGTGAACTACTCCTTTAAGTGCAAGGAATCGCAACCCAGAAGCATAAAAAGGGTCTTAGCATCACAAATGACTACCTGTAAGTGGATCGTCCTCACATGATTATGAAGATAACACGCTCAGATTAACGTTTCATGTAAATATCTATTAAGTCCGGTGTGTGTTTTTTTCTGGGTTTGGGTGAATTGAAACTGTCGAGAGGATGATATAGATTGTTGATCTAAACAGGTCACCGGCCTATTGCATTCCACTGTGACTGCGGTGCTTTGAAACTGCAACATGGGCAATAAATTCTCACACACATACAAACAGTTTCAGTCTCTCTCACATATTGACTCATCATTGACCTAAAAAGTTTCTTTAAATAAACCTCTGTTTTGTGAAATTAGTATAACTAAACAAAAATGTATGTGCGTTTCTACATTCCAACCGCTTGAATTTGTCTCAATTAATTGTAATTAGTTATCCAACATGTTTCCTTAAAGCTTAAAAGATCACACTTTTAATGTAGTTGCACATACAGAAAACACTTAGTAGTCGTGGCAACTGTGTGATGGACTGAGCACAGCAAAAAAAATCAATGCGATCACCCACAGCAGAGTAAATGAAGTGAAACAGCGTAACAGGTGACGTCACATGTTTGAAGCACTGCAGTCTCGTCCTTACTCAAGTCATGAGCGCCGAGCCAAAAAAAGGTCAAGGAAGGTAAATTAACAGGCAATGAGCGCAGGGACAAGCATGGAAACGTTTGGGGAAACTACCACAGATAACTTAATACAAGTCACCCCTTTTCATCAATTGGATACAAAACAGTTCTTAAAACCTATACAAATATTTTTTCTTTCTCCACAAAGTATATTACAATAATACTGTTTTTATTTAATAAGAGTTAATAATATAAGAGTTGCTTTTTTCAACCCTGTTACCAACATTTCGGTAGCATTACTTTCTAAAAGAAATTTAGTAAGAAATATATTTTTTGTAAGAAAAATACAAAAGATTTAAAGAAATGTAAGATACATTTTACAACAAAGTACCATATTACAGTAATGCTTTTTTATTTATTTTATATACGAATAGATTTTTTTTCAACCCTGTTAACAACATTTCAGCAGCCTTGATTTTTGAAAATCAACTAATTGAACATTATATATATTACAATTTAATCCTAAAGATTTAAATGAAACACAATACACCTTTGTTGTTCTATTACAACAAAGTACCATATTACAGTAATTCTTTTTACATTTATTTTGTATATGATTTTTATTTTGTCAACCCTGTTACCATCATTTCAGTAGCCTTGCTTTCTAAAATAAACACAATAAACGCTGTTAAACGTTAACATTACATTTTAATCCCAAAAGTTTGAATAAGAAAAAAATAACATTTTCACTTTTTCAACAAAGAACCACATAACAGTGATGCTGCTTTTTATCTATTTTTTCTAAGATTAATTTTTTTCAACCCTGTTCCCAACATTTCAGTAGCATTCCTTTCTAAAAGTAAAAAAAAAAAACAGTACAATTAAAATCAATATCATTTTAAATAAAATTAAAAATAAGTGTGCGCCAAAATATGTGACGGGTTAACCTCATGCAGCTTGAGCTGGTTTGGGACCAAAAGTCAGTTTGTATCAATAAACAAAAATAGTCTATAAATAAAAGTAAATCAATTTGTTTGTTTTATTGCAATTAATGGTTGAGCTATACAAACATAGTCATCGATCAGTAAAAATAGAACAGATATTTTATATGTATTGTTGCATAATGCACTGCACTTCACATATTGTTAAACAACTGCATGTAAAATATAGTTCTGTACAGTATTCAGTTAGTAAGCTATCCCTTTCTATTCTATTCTTATCGTACTAGATATCAACAAGACCTGACACATGACGTGTGACCTTTATTCTTGAGTACGTGCCTGTCATTTAAACAACACAGTATCACATCATGTTGAAAACATTATTCACAAAGGCTTCAAACAATAATGATAAAATGAATTTGCTGTCAGTATGCAGAAATAGTTCAAACCCAGTCACAAACATGGCCAGACAGAGAAAAGATAATCAGATGCAAAACGTGCTCTGCTTGTAACTTTATTTATGCCTTTAAGAACATAAGCACTTGTATTCAAAGCCTCTTCTGCCAAAAGGACATTAACTGCAGGTGAGGTTGCTTAGCAACCTTTGGCCTTGATGAGAGGAAATTGTATTGCCACTAAATGATCACAGAAACATACACGTAAACGCACACGCACGCTGAGCTATGAGCGAACCAAACAGCGAGTGGTATTCCTTAGATGAACTGAACGTTTGTTAACCTTCGTTTTATCAGTATAAGATTAATGGAATGGGAGAAAGTGGGTGCCCGTAGATAAAAGAACCCGATAAAGTGTTTTACGGCCAACACACGGCATACTCACAATGGCGAATCAGCATTTTCTATTGTGTTAATAGAGACCGCAAAGGGAAGATGGGAGCAAGATATATATTACACACATGCAGAAACCTTCCCTAGTGTATGTACACACTGCACTACTTTACATCATTAATCGCACATGTTTCCCTTTATGAGCTATTTAGACGTCTTAAGGTGTTGGTTCAGGTAGCAGACGATAAATAAACACAGAAACGCACACAAACACAGAGTGACAGGTCAATTACTGTCAAATCTGCTGAACCAGCAAATATTTTTTCATCTATCCATCTGTCCATCTGGTTATATATAGGACCAATGGGAATTATTTCATCATTCCAGCATAATTTCAGTATGTGATGTAGGCACACACAAGCAAACTATGGATCATAAATGTTTCCTGTGACTTGATGTGATAGTTCACCCAAAAACCAAAAAAAATTTAGTCATCCTTAACTCACTCTCGTGTCGTTTTCATTTGTGAAACACAAAAGAAGATATTTTGAGAAATGTTTCGGTGGTTTTGTGTTATACAATGGAAGACAATGGGGGCGGATGTTGTTTGGTGAACATTCTTCAAAATATATTTTGTTTTCCACAGAAGAAAGAAAGTCATACAGCATTCTATTCATTTATTGGCAATACTTCAAACCCATACAAAATAGCTCTCCGTAGACTAGGATGTTAGGTAACATTATTTTGGTAACTTTCTGTGGTCTTTATAATACAGATTTCTGATGCCTTGGGCTTTGTCAGTGCTGCCACCTTGAGGTCAACAATGTAAACACATAATAGCATTTTAAACTATTTTTAAAATACAGCTGTTACTCTTGCTTATTTTTTAAGGGTCGCTTGTTGGTTTTTTCCCATAGCTCTGGGTGGAATTCCAAACCCCACAGGGTCCAATAGCTGTATCTTAGACTCAGAAATAGTATCTATACACACCAGAATTAGACTTGAAGATGGGCTATTTGGGCAGTGTATGAAGACCCTGTATGGTCACATGGAGGCTCCAACCATATCATGATAATATTACAGATATAGAAAACTGTGGATAAGCATACTTTACCTTGTAATTGTGAAATCTAGTTCTTATACAGCGTATATGTGAAAGAATGCATATTTATTCGATGATACAGACAGATTGGTCAAAAAGGAGAATTCGGGTGTCAAACTGCACTTTTTGTCGCGCAACAACATTTGTTCATTTAATCTGATAACATCCTAACTGTATGTATTTAGGCTGTTGTTAACACTTGTCAATTAAATAAATATGTATTCATTTCAGTCTTTGATTCAAATATTTGACATACTTTACTGATCTTTTAAGCGTTTTATACTTAATTTCTTACATGATCTCATGCAGTTCGATGGCCTCATTGATGAAGATGAGAGGAATGAGCCACAGGATTGCTAACAGCCATGTTGCCATGGGAATGTCTGAGATATGGAAGGTGTGGTGGACGTCGGCGTCATGCCACAGGAAATGAGACGCCATTGCAAAAGAAACATTCCAGACAAGCCTGTGACAGGAAGAGAACATTTACACCCAGATACGGTCTGGTCCTCAGATAAAGATCCCACTGTGAAATGAATAGAAATACTTGAATACATTATAAAAATAACTTGTGCATGTTATACAGATCAACAGTGGTATGTACAGTACATAACTGTGTGTAGTATAAAAGACTAAAAATCCAAAGCTCCTCACGCGATGGCAGATGACTGCACGCCAGCACAGAGGACTCCGTTTCCACACGGGGGCCGAAGGATGGACATGACACACAGACATGACAATCAGTCGGTTGAATAATTTAAAGTGCTTATTTATTAATTTTGCTTTAATGTTTACATTTGATATGAAGTGAGAAACTTTTATGCATTTAAAGTGAATCTTCTAAAATGCATGCTCTTCGAACAACACGGTTTTTAGTTTCATTCAATGTGTTTCCATCATTAAAGTTGGACATGGATTACTTCATTTATACTTAAAAGAAATGAGACTTAAGTGTAGGATGTGTCACTTACCGGCATTGAGCAAAACAAAGAAAGCGATGACTTTCTGAGCGAGAAAGAGACCGTCAGAATGCCGGCAGTACCAGTCCGGAGAGCACACTGGTGAATCCCTGTAGGGGAAAAACACAGTCACACACACAGTCAAAACCAACATTAATAAAAAACAAAATAATAACAAATATTTAGAATTTCATTATAAATGTGAACAATTCTGAAGAATTGCACTGGTGCTCTACAGTTCCACAGTGAAAATAAAGTAACATGAGATTTGGGAAATGATGACATCACACACACACACTTGAGCATTGGTGCTGATGACACAGATCTTCATCGTGATGGTTTAGAACACCAAAACATGTGAGGTAGGTGCACACTGTCAGGCCAAACTTCATCAGGAAACACAACACGAGGAACCGCAACGTCCGCAGAGCAATACAGGAAAATCAGCCACTACAGTGAATCTACATATATGAGGTGTCCAAAACACCTTTGAAACAAACAGAAAAGCTGACCAGGCTGTGAGACCAGAAAATAGTTTTGAAAGACGCACTAACATATCTAGACGATACATCACATGTACTTTCTTTGGGCTGCTCCCATCCCTTTACCTTTTTTGGTAGGAATCGAAGATTTTTCCAGTAGGAACTTTCATGATGGAACTGGGAGATGGTTTTCCAAGAGACACACTAGAGAGAGAAATGAGAAGGTGAAGGGATGGTACACTTTACTATAATTGACACAAACACATGTTCCTTCACATTTAGAACCAGATAAAAACAATCAAGTGTGCGACTTTTGCCATACATTATATTTTAGAACGTATTGTGTACATTTATGTGTGTGATTTTAAATGTTGAGTCTGTGATACGCCACATTGAATGCACATTGAATGGGTTACTGTTGGTATATTTGTTCACACCTCAGTAAGGGGAAATAAAAACAGGACAGGAAGAGGACATCGTTGGTGCCAAGTGGAGGAGGAAGTTGACAAGCACATGCCAAAATCTGTGGAAATAAAACACACACACACAATTTCTGGCTCAGCCACGGCTGTCAGAGACACAAGTATTAGATGTAAATCATGAGATTGACAGAAATAGCAAAGTCAAAACAATGTGTCACAGAGCATAGAAGTGTAAAGTTTGAACTTAGTTTGAGTGAATACTTATTTTTGTACCGTATATGCACACTCTGTCTGTAGCTTTGTGTGTATTGATTTGATATATTTAGACAATATAAATTATTATTATTATTATTAAAAAATCCGTAGTAATTAAGTAATTTTTTTGACATATTTGAAAAGAGTGAAATAATTTTATGTATATATAACATAGTTAAATGTTAGAGAGAGATAGGGGCGCTTTGTAACTAATACCACACAGAACAATAAAATGTAAATATTTGAAGTAATTGTTTCTAAACAGTTACTAATAAAAGTTATGTATAGATTTAAAGCAGAATGTCGTAAAATGTTGTAAACACTTATACAATTCTGTTGTTATTTATTGCAGATTTTTCACACACAATGCAAAAAAAAGAGTTTTACACTATATTTGATAAAAATTTGGTAACAATTTCCTTGAAGCATGTTTGTATAATGCATTATAAAGTGTTATTAAAGGTGTAATGCATATGTAGTTGTAAAGAAGTATCACCAATTAAAAATGTGTAGTGTAACAATGAATTGCTAAGTGTTATAATGTATTAACTGTGATAACAATTATTTATAAGACATTAAAATGCATTAAAAGGTGCATTGCAATTCTTTAAAACTACTTTTGTAATGCATTACACATACACACTTCAAGGAAAGTGTGACCATAATTTTTTTACTGAAATATGTAAAAAAACATCAAATTACAAAAAAAGACAGCCAATTACAGGAAGAAAAGGTAATTGAGTAAAAAACAAAAAACACTTCCTGATGCCCGCTGGGTCCTGCCTGAAAAACATATCAAACACATCAATCACTGACTTTATTGACCAATGCACATCCATGTGTTAGACTGACATGTGTTGTTATTGTCCTGTTGTTCGAGCTGTGCTGCACTGGCCAGCCCACAGATGACGCTAGAGAGCTAAAACATACTCATGGAGCTGGACTCGTTCCCAGTCCCAGCAGAGAGATCAGAAGTAGACCAACAAAAGGTGGGAACATGAGGATCTAATGTAATGCTGTCAATTAAAAAAAATATGCACGTAATGCTTTCACTCAGACTTACACATAACAATGACAAATGATCCCACTAACAAAGAGCTAAATATGGCATGACACTACAGCCGGCATGTTTGTGCAACAATGAGCTGCATGGATTAGGTGGTGTTTCTGTCTGCTCAAAGCGATTTAGATCCTGGCAGGTGGTGTGGAAATGAGAAGTGGTGAATCACCCGATGTCACTTTGTATTGTTGCTGATGTTCTGGCGGCTCCCGAGACAACACACCACCACACCGTATTACGGCATGATACACAACCTCTCACATGCAGCTACACACATATGACAAAACAATTTTGGCTTTGATAGTGTTATAAATTCTGATGTTTTGCAGAATAATAAGTGTGTCTCACTTTGTGATGTGCGGTCTGTGAATAAAGGAACCAGCAGTGGAACGTTATCAATGTTCTCCAGGTGTGGCCTCACGTTTTCAATGCCTTTTGGAAATTTGGCCTGCAAATGTAGCATGAAGAAACTGTTCACATTAAAGTGATAGCTTCATTCAAATAAAAATACTTGGATCATTTACTCACACTCATGTCATTACAAACTTGAATGCCTTAAATTCGTCTGTGGAACGTAAAAGAAGATATTTTGAAGAACGTTGGTAACCAAACAACATTGACACATTGACTTCCATTGTATGCACAGAAAATATACTTTTTTCAAAATATATTTTTCACAGAAGAAAGAGGGTAAACAAATGATGACAGAATTTAAATGTTTTAGGTAAACTATCCCTTTAAGGTGTTTCTGTTGTTACCACAAAGCTGTACAATGATTTATGAAACAAAGGTAAAATGACACAGTTAACTTTTTCATGTGTGTATTTCGGTGTGTACGTGTATCTCACTTTATTTAGGTCCTCAATAAGACAAGATCCATCATGCTGTATGGCTCTTGACTCCGCCTTCCCTGTGACATCATCATCAAGCAGAAGTCCCTCCTCTGCGTACATTCACAAATAAAATAATGAGGACAAAACATATTAAAACGCACCAATTGTGTTTGTCTCAGACTAATACATCTCTTTCTCACATTCCTCCACCACTGGCTCGCCCACGATGTCTGTGTTGAGAGGAAAGCTCTCTGTTCTGATGGAGATGTTCCAGCCTGTCTCCTGTCCCATATTTTCGGCGAACACCTACTTGTAGGATGGTTAAAATTAAGCGTGCAAATATCATGAATAAAACACACTCGCTGATCTAACATTGTGTGATAAATGCATAAAAGAAAAAGTGTTATGCTGGAAATTATGATAAAAGGAGATCAAATAAATGTAATTTTTATTTTGTTTATCATTTTATTTGAACTATTTTTTTAACTGAAAATGCTTTTATAACAACAACAGGATAAATAAAGTTACCAAAAATTGTAATAAAATCTTTATACTGTACTGTGTATGCACCTGTGATTTTCTTTTAACGCCAGACATCATTTTATTTAGAAAAAATGAATAAAAAATACTTTGGCCCTCATTTACTTATTTTACACAGTGAACAAGGACAAGAAATCATACGTAGGGAGAGAATGGGGAACAAAAGTCAAAAAAGCACCATGACCCGGGGGACTCAAACTCGGGACACCCGACATGCTGTTGCGCAATATGTCAACACACAGTCGACCTCATTGTTTCAAAAACAACAACATGGGGCTCTCTGGGACGACATATCAACAACGTGCATGAGCGTGTTCATGCGGTTCTGTTTTCTGACCTTACTCCTCACTTCCTCCTCACTGGAAAAATAGACAAAGCGAATACAAGCGCTGTCCAAACCTGAGATAAGCCTGACCGCATACAGACAAGCTTGATACTGAAACGACACCCAACCTGGAAAAATCTGCTGCCTGAGGAGCTTGAGAAAGGCATCATCTACACACACACAATGCACATTAGGCTATTTGCATAAAAATTGCAATCCAAATGTAGATCTGAGGTCCATTTCAGAAAGGAAGTTTAGTGAAAACTCTGAGTATATTAACACTGAAATAAGGGAAACTCTTGGTTTTTACGTTTCAGAATCTGAGGTATGTAAACGCGAGAAAGCGGAGTAAGTCAAGCCCATTTCTAAAAGAGAGGTAACTTATAGGCTATTCAGAGTCAGTAACCATAGTATCTTACTCCATGAATCTAACCTGGTCGGGAGCAGGTTTTCTTTGGCAAAGCCAGAGTTTCTCTCAATCTCCTCCCCCATTTTAGAGCGGTGTACGGTGTTTAAAGTGGTGAACCTCTTTCATTTATTCATTTATTCATTTAATACAGTCATTAGGGCACACATTTTGATCACACAGAGACCTTCTCAGTGACAAAAATGTCATTTTATTTTCAGGAGGGGATTTAGGACCCGAGTTGAATTTTGTCATTTTCCCATGCATTTATTAAAACTGTAGCATTTTTCTTTACAATGAATTATATCAAATTACATCTCATCCATCCTTACATCAATAACATCAGCTACCGTGGCCGTGTATTACATCAGAGCATTTTCCTCCATTACTTTTTCTCCCAAATGCTAGTTTTCTATGGAGGTTGAGAAATGTCTTAATAAGTGTATAAATAAAGTGCATGAATACAGAAATGAATAAATACAGACATAAATGCAGGATTTGAACCGGCAAGAAGTCTGGCTTTGACACGAAAGTCTGACACCCTAACAAGTGTCCAATACAAGGTGGTCAACCTTTTTGACTCCAAGGCCTCCCACTCTATTCAATAATATTCAAAGCCTCCCCTTCCGCTCACAAAATCTCAAAATTTCTACCCAATAAAATATTTCAGAGCTTGATATTAACTGGAAAATTGTTTATTCAATATGAAAATTGACAAATAATGAGAAATATCTTTTTTTGAAGGCGTCTTTAAATTTATTTCCATGCTCAGATATCAAGATTTATTGTCAGCTAAAACTACATTATTTACGAGAAATGTCGAAAAAATCTGAACTTTAACCTCAATAAATAAATATGAGAACAGCTCGAGCTCACCTTGGAACGAAAAACATTTTTGTAATATCAGCATATAGCTCAATACACATTATATGAACAGTTTATTCAATTCTGAAATGCTGAAACTGGTCATATTTGCTCATGTTTTCTGAATGCATACTATAGGTTGTGTGTATATGCAAATTGGATAAATGTAACTAGATGACAAAGTAACCTCGAATGTGCCCAATGTCACACACTTCCTGTCCCTATATGTGACAGGTCCACATATTTGAGAACGTGTTGATGCATGTTTGTGTGTATAAGCTCACCAGTGTGTGTGTGGTGCACAGCAGTTCGATGAGATGTGAGAACGGGAGGTGTCTCATAGATAGTGAAGGTGGAGAAATCGCCCCAGGGTCTCCAGAGGATGAGATGGAGGGCAGGGTGTACGCAGCAACACTCATCCTCTGTTCGAAAGCCTCTTTGGCAGAGGCAGAGAAGCCTGCAGATACACAGGTAAGCCTAGCCGTTATGACTAAAATGCAGTTTCGCTGGAATTTTTCAATGGAGATTTCAGGTTACGAGGGATAGTTGAACAGTTACAATGATGCAGTTGGCGAGTTGCATCTGGGAAAAACAATACTCCATACAAATCATAAAATTCAATTACATTTAGGAGAACTACTTAAATAAGCTTATCAACTTCCCACCTTCCCATTATTTTGTTGTTGTTTGTCATAAATCTGTTTTATTACAATCTGGTTTTACAGAGAATCCTCAGTAGGTGGCAGAGGACCCAGGGAGGTAAACACTATTCCATAACAAGAACAGTACATACTTTTGGTGCATAGTATAAGTGGGCGAATTGGGACGCACCACTAGTTTCTATTAAAAGCCAAAGTTGTTCCAAACCTGTATACATTTGCTTGTTCTGCTGAACACAAACAAAAATATTTGTACGAATATTAGCAACTGACATCTCTGGGACACCATTGACTACCATAAAAGAAACCGTTTGCTTTCCTACATTCTTCACAATATCTTCTTTTGTGTAAATCAAATTTTTCTAAAATAATTTTTCCTGCTATGGTAGTCAATGGTGTCCTAGAAATGTCAGTTGCTAACATTCTTCCAAACATCTTTCTTTGTGTTCATCAGATATGTATACAGGTTTGGAGCAACTTGATGATGAGTAAATTAAGACAAACTGTATTTTTCATTTTTGGGTGGAGTATCCCTTTAAATAAGAATTTCGCATTTTGTGAAAAAGTGCTTTCATTCTGGTAGGTTTTATTAAATAATAAGCTTGCACCTGATATACATACACTAGAAATACTCCCTCACTAAGAGTAGATTAATTAAATGTGAAATACGGTGTTGTATACGACATTACCCATTTAAGTTAATATATTAGATCAACTTCTTTGCCTGTACCATCCTTATATCTATACATTAAAATGAGCATGTTGTCAAAAACGTGTGAGTAGCAAGGACTTCATAATACTGTATATCCACAGTTATGGTTGTTACCTGCAAGGGATCTTTCGAGCCAAACTCTTCCACCCCTTTAAATTCTCTCTTAATCTCTTTTTGTCTGTTTATTCTGATGAAAATGTTGAAGAACCGAATATTTTCAGGGTTCGGACTGGGCCAAGAGAGAATGCGGTGCTCATCAACACAGCATTACACCTGCAACACACACATTTAATTCTTAAATAATGACCCGTATAAGTACATGCATTTGGCAGACGCTTCAACCAAAGCAACATTTACTGCATTCAATGGGAAATCAAACCCATGACATTTCTGCACAAACTTCTGATGCCACTCTAAAAAAAGGTCCATTGAATAGAATGGTATTTGTTCATAGATATTCTCGGATATTGATACTCTGATCAGGTGCATTCTGGGACATGCTCAAAGCTCTTATTACAGTATTGTATTACTGTTAGACAGATAGAATAACATTCAGTGCCTCACCCGAGCGTGAGATGTTATCAGTGTAGCACAGGGATATGCCAGGCAGGTAAATTGTGACTCATCTTAAGTGCACTCCTATCAGGCTACAGAAATATACAGTGCCGCTAAAGTATTTGGACACCTAAGTCACACTTAAAAATGCATGGTTGTCATTGCATTAAATGCTAAAGTATCAAACCAAGTGGTATTTATGCAACAATCAGAATATTTAAACAAAGTTTAAGGGAACACTTCAAAACTATTTTTTGCTTTTCTGAATTCAATATTATAGGCATGTGTTTTAGTAAATGATCATTTTTGTTTCATTCTGTAAACGGCTAACAATATTTCTTCCAAATTTTATGAAGATGATCTCTTTTTATACATCTATCTTCATGTATTTGCAGAAAATGAACACTGTAGAAACAGATCAAAATAACAGATGCTCTGTATTTTTTCAGACTTCAAATACTGCAAAGAAAACAAGTTCATATTCACTTTTAAGCAACCCAGCAGTCATATTTCAGTCATGCTGTTAGTTTTCACATTGCGGTTGGATGACTTCATGTCACTCCTGTGGTTTGATTAAAATTAAAAAATTAAATTAAAAAAGTATTGAAATTCAACAGACACTGAATGGCCACAATAGAAACGTTGATTTTAAATGTTGCAATGGTTTCTTAACTTTTTCACTGGCTGTATATATTTATTATGTTGAATGATCAAACAGCTACCATATTTTGACCATATCAAGTGAGGGTTTGCCATTCTTTATTCTGTCCACATACTATTTTGGACCACCGTACATTCATTATATCTTAAACTAGTCTTTATCACTTACTGTAACAGATCCTATACTGTGCAGCAAGCTAGCTGTGTGACACAGTGTTGACGTTTGACCCCAAAACACAGAATAACATTTCCTGCAGGTCAACTTCCACATCTTCAGTTTAATGAGACGAGCATAATCTTCAGATTCCAGATTCCAGATGATGACCACGGTCCCACACCAGGAGCTCCAAACAGAAGCCGCAAGAGATTCAGTAATACAAGCAGAACCTACAGAAATAAAGATTTGATATATTTAAACCCTCCCCTTTTTTCTAAACTCTTCCAAATATGTTATATTGCACTCTATTATAAAAACATAAATGTTAGGTATTTCTTCTGACAAAAGTACTGTATGGTATTTGGACATCCATGATGTTATGAAAGATACAGTCTTTTCAAATTCTGTCATCATTTATTCCCCCTCATGTCATTCAAAACCTGTATACAAGTTTTTTTTCTGTGGAACACAAAAGAAGGTGTTTTAAGAAATGGTTTTACAGGTTTGTGTCCATACAATGGAAGTCAATGGGGGGCGATGTTGTTTGGTTTCCAACGTTCTTCAAAATATCTTACTTTTCCTTCAGCATAAGAAAGAAACTCATTCACGTTTGGAATGACATGAAGGTGAATAAAAAATGAAAGAATTGTAATTTTTGGACATTTACCATTACAATACCATGTTTGTGTACCTTTATATTTAAGTGCCTTGGAGTCAGTGTTGGGTGTAACAAGTTACTAAGTAAGTAGTTACTGCAATTTCCCTTGAAAAAGTTAAGTAAAGGATTACTCTTTTTGTTTCTGTTATTAAATAACAGTTGCCTCTGATGTAATTACACGCAATACTTTGTGTAATATGTGTGTGCAATAGTGAATTAACATTAAAATTCAATGTCTAAGTTTAAAATCCACGCTTTAATGTATAAATCTCACATTTGAATACTTTGGTCAGTTAATAATACTACTTAATGTAGTTTTATATTATTTATTTGAATGAATTAAAAGAGCCGTTTCATGTCTATCCTTGAATCACTTTACTAATCAAGGTTGATGTAGGATTTAGAAAGTAATTAGTAATTCTTATCAAATACCTTTGGAGAAAGTTTTTTGTACAGTAATCTAATTACCCTATTGAATATGTAATCAGTAACTAGTAATTCATTATTTTTTCAGAGTAACTTGCCCAACACTGCTTAGAGTACTACTGTATGTAAATACCATCAATCGATACCATATTACCTGTTACCAGCACTCATCATATAACAATATATTTTTTTCTTTCTGGTGCTTGCAATGCCAAGGACATGAGTATATAGTTTATGCACAATGATAAAAACAATGCGTATAAATGAAAGAGTTTCACCAGGAAAAACAGCGCAGGGCCTCTCTCAAGTAAACTGTGCACGGTGAAACGCTCATTATTTAAAACAGACACGGGTCTCTGCTTAGAACACTTCCTATGGAACAAGATCCATATTAATCAAACGTCATGACAAATTCCTGGCAAAATCTATAACTCCAGCTTCTGTGAACTCCCTGAGGCAGCAGTTACAAAGTGCATATTGAAGTGTATATTGGTGTATACTACAGTATATAAATTGCTATTGTCTATGATGATGTATGCCATGCCATTACAAGATGATTCATTGACTCAGATGAGCTGTAATTCTATATTGAGTACTTAAACTCATAATTCCTCCTCCTGGATTACTTTTCTATGACTGATAGATGAGCTAGAGTTTAAAGATGACTTCTTTACATGAAGGATACTTGAACATCAGTGAAACACAATGGTGTTGTCAGTTACAGTAAAACCTGTTCTCTTTAACATAAGAGATGAACAAACGCATAGGAATGAGAAACTGCTTATGAGATCTCTCAAAAATGTAAACGGTGGCCTGATCAGTTATTTTAGTTTTTTATTGTTTTAATAATTTATTGAATTGGCATTTATGTTTTTACATCTTAGGTTCGTTTTTTATCACTCAATAAATGTGCTGTCAATCATTTATCATTATTATTTGGACGAATCGATTCCAAAGTAAATGTTTGTGCTTCAGGAAATGAAAAAACACTGTACTTTTTATGAGTTGACAAGCACTTTTAAAAAAATAGTTTTTATTGGTTAGATGTTTGCAAAATGCAGTGACAAACATAAAGGGTGACTAATAATAATGATTCATGGCAACAAGAAAATCCTGAAATATGGATACGAGGTTTCAGAAGGACAGCGGCGATATGTGTGATGTGTACATTTTATGTATATGTATAGTACACAAAAATAAATTGCTACATTTAAGAAATATGATAAATATCTATTTATATTCATATATACTGTAAATTATATTTAAATATACATATATATATATATATATATATATGTTTGAATATTTTTATATATACACATGTATGTGTGTGCGTTTATATACATATAAACATACACGACAAACACATATATTATAGAAACACAAACATTTATTTAATTGATTTGACAGCACCAATTAATTTATTTTTCATTATTGATAAACAGGTTTAACAAATCTTTAATTCTAATTTAAGTAGTTTAATTAGGCTAATAATTGTACTGCCTGAGGTTAAATTTATTCCAGTGTATTGCTAAGGCAACATACTTAACATACAATTTTTTAATATAACGTTTCTGAATAATTGTGATTCTCTAATGAACAGAAATGCTTTAATAGTTTTAGTTGACTATAATAATCCTGACGCAGATCTGCCAAGACACCAAGTCTGCAAAGGTCAGTGATCTCATTCATTTCTTATTAGATGCTCAAGGTATGGCACCCACATCAATTTGATTATTATATACTAATACTGCTGGTTAATGTCATGTTGTTGTCATCCGTTTCGATTAAATTTTGGGATAAACATCTGAGCTGAATCATAACCGAGAGTTCATGTCACATGCAGATTTGCTATTTCCATCAACTTAGTGCACCACCTCGGTCTTTGTTGGAGTCTTTGTTGTAGAGTTGTGGTTGGAGCAAACGATGTGGGCGGGGCCTTTCGCTATCCAATGGCAATGGGGGGAGGAGAGGTGACTAGACACTTCACTGCTAGACAGGACGAGGTGTTCCTCTTCTGTCCCCGTCAATCAGAGAAGAAACAAAAAATGAGAACATCACAGCTCAGTCAAAGCTGAAATTGGGTGCTCTTGTTTTCACTCTCAGGAGGAAGTCAAGTTTCAGGCATAGCATAGAATAAGGAAATGAATCCAAAAATGGTGACACTGGCTTGAAGGGAAACCAAAAACTCCCTCATCTTTAATAAAAACAAACTGAGTTATGTAAGCGCTAACCTGAATTCCCATAAGATCAGTAGGAGCTTCGCCACTGAGAAGATGAGGTCACCCTCCACCGGCAGACTGATAGGTAGATTGACCTGTTTGCCATCTCAATAGGTCGTGACACGGCAGGGGAGGGCGGGGCGAACAGGTCCTCTGTGCCTCTCAGCCAATCTGATGAAGGATGCTTCAAGAACTCTATAATCCCTCCAAAGACTTTGATTGTTGTTTTCTGTCTTGTTATGATTTGTCAAAATCAAGAGGGATTAAACATGATCCTGGGGATCTGACCTACTTCAGTTCAAACCATGGAACCATTTCCTTCAAACCACCTAGTGCCAAGTCCACACCTTGTCTATTTTTCATTTTAATCCAAATGTCTCAATTGTTTTTTTTTTAGAGAGGACAGCACCCATTAGAAGACACATCGAATCTCTTTCAATCTCAATTGCTTCTGAACAAGAACTCTTCAAGGCTTTCAAATGTGATCCTCACAATGTCACAAACGACCCCAAGCCTGCAAAGATACCAAAATCAGTCAAGTCAAGATTTCAGTATGCATACTGAACTTTGCAACTTTGCGTACAAAGTTGAACTGAACTGTAAAAGAGCAATCACAGAGCAATATAAAGTTCCTCTAGACAAGAAGATAAATGTCTATGAGCAGGACCGAGCATGCCTGACAATGTTAACACTGGGGAGGATAAAAACCACATGAATGATGCAGGAGGAATGTGTTCTCAGTAGGGTGCACGTGAGTTACAAACCCTGTAAAGTGTTGAGTAAAGTCTCCTCTCTGCTGGGCATCTCCTCTCTCTAGCCCCTGCCGGGTCGTCATGGCAACCAGCCCAGCCAGAAGAAGCAGTAGCATTGTGCATCCGCCAATCAAAGCTTTGCCGTCCCTATGACAACCATACAACAAGATAGTGTATGTTAGCATGATAAAGCTACACATTTTTCAATACAGATGCACTAAGAAAGTTTTGATGCAAAAGTAATCTTGGATTTTACCAATGTAAAAACAATTCTGAGACATATAAAGTAATTATAGTGGCTTCTTTAAGACCTCTTGATGACTGGTTTCACTATAACATATTAATTTTTATTTACTTACACTAGTGCAAATCGAACACTTGTGCATTTATCTCTATGGCAAAGACATCACTTAAATGTGGATGCACTATTGCAAATGCATGCATTTATGTAAATGTTGCACTGGTTTGGATCAATGACGTGGCAGGTTATCAGGCTCGCTGCACACAGGACTGTCAGAAGAACCCCAGGCCAGTGAAGACTGGAACAGCGCACGGAGTGATGCAGAAAATATCTGCTCCATGTCACCTAACAACAAAGATATCACAAAGACTGAGTTTTTCTACATACTCGACCCATGTTAACACATAACAGGGTGTTTTCTGGCTCAAAATGAGGCGGAGGTGGTACCATCCTGATTTTGTACACATTTACATTTACATTGAGGCATTTGGCAGACACTTTTATCCAAAGCGACTTACATTGCTTAATCCTCTACATTTTACATAGGTATTTGGAATCTTCTGGGATTGAACCCACAACCTTGCAATGCTCTTACCACTGAGCTACAGGAAAGCTGTAGGCCTACAGTAATTTTATGTGGCTTAACCAAAGTGACTTTAAATATTAAAAGTTCTAATAAAATTAGATGAAAATGACAATAAAGTTTTTACTTTCATTCAACCAAACAAATTTTTTTTATCAAATAAATATTTTGTTTATCATTTTCAACTAACTTTTCATCCTGAACTGAATTGACCAGTCTTACTAAATGATCGAAGCTCATTCACATCTTGCATTCTCTTTGGTTAACTTTAAATGATTCAATGCATTCGCTAGTGACTGAAAAGTTCAATAGTTTAAATGAATCGGTTCAAATGAATCATTCGTGTGTGAGTCGTTCTGAACGCAATGTCCGTTCATACTGGCGAACTCGCTGTGTGCAGTTTACGCTGATTCAACGATTCAACTCCACAGCTAAAGACATTACGTACGTCGTTTTAATTTAAGAAATTTCTACTTGGATACAAAACAAACAGCCGTGAAACACAGCTAGCTCTTGTTCTGCGACACTCTTTAATGCCTCTTATATCGAAACAGCGCCTCCGCTGACCGCAGTGGCGTAATGCCGCAACTGCAATAATGACAATCTGAGACTCTGGTCCCGTGTTTGAATGTTAGCGGCATCTAGCGGCGAGGTCGCGAATTGTAACCAATGGTTCACTCACTTTTGGAACACTTAGTGACACAGCACTAAGATATCATCACGTTAAACAAAAAGCTTAATTCATTTGAGTGTACTTTCCTCCCATTGCCTTCTTTTTTAATGCTCTCTCTTTGTTGTTGTAGGACAGAAAACAACCGAGTGTGAAGCTGAGATATAGCTTCCCCCATAGACAAGCCTAAAGGTTTCTAATGAGGAAGACAGACTTTATATTATATGAGAAACATTCACATGTCTTAAATTAAAAATTTCTGTACTCAGGTGCTGTCATTCATTCATTCTGATTCTATGACAGTTTTTCACATCAGTCTGTGTGTGTTTACAGGGGTGGGGAGGTCATCAGCACATGTTCTCAAAAATGTAAACTGTCAGTCAGCTGTCACATACAGAGTCTGAAGGCATCACCAAAACACACACACAGACGTTAAGGTAAACAGCACAAATTATCCAGCTGGATCAAGAGAAAGAAAAACTCTAAGGGTGTGACATTAAATGTCATCTCTAAGCAGGGGCGTAGTTTATGGGGGGGATGGGGGGGAGGTAACCCCCCCAATATTCAAATCCATCAGTTACAACCCCTCCAATATTTCAACATGAAAATGACAGTAGATCAAATGAAAAATATGTAGAATTACTTTATTTTGTGACAATAATTTTGTTCCTAATCAAATATGAGTTTGTCATAATAAATTAGACAAAAAATACTCCCCCTCCATTGAACCGATTGGTAACGCCAAACCAATGAGTCGCACTTTCACCAAAACAACGCGAGTGGTGTTTTAATGGGAGAGCACACGGGTAAATTACCGTACGCCAAAAATGAAAAGAAGCGCTGCACATCGGACTATATTTAACAGCTGGTCAGAGAGGGATGCAAAAAAAAATAAAGCATGTACTGAGAATGAGGTATGAGAATATTGTGTAGTAATAGCTAAATACACACCATATTGTTAGCTAGCTAATCCATTGCAATGTATTTAGCTATAATTATCAGTATAACAAGTTACCAAAGCAGCCATCTGTTTTGCTAGTTCATTTTTCGATAGTGTCTGTAATTATCAATGACAAAAGCATTCACATTGATGTTTGTTTTCTTCCTAAAATAATCTGACTTTTGAACGAATTGGATGAATGAATAATTTAAGTGGCTCACTCATTAAAACAGTGAATCGCTGCCGCCTACTGGCGCTTTCAATACTTAATTTCTTTCTTTTTAGAATCTCTTCTATGTTAGAATTTATGTCAGTTTAACATACATTCTAAATCATTACATCTTAAAGACATCCTCTAACAGGAAACGTCCTATAGACGTATTGCAGATGAGCAAACACTCTAAAAAATACGTCTTCCAGATGTAAACACACACATCAAATAGACGTCTCCGTGATGTTCGTGTGCTATCTGGGACGTTCAACCCCCCCAATGTTCAAACCAAATCTACGCCCTTGTCTCTAAGCCACACAAAACTTAAAGGTCCCGTTTGTGCATCTAGTGTTGGGGTTACGAATTACAACCAACTGCTCACTCCACCCCTCGCACCTCTCTTTGAAAGCACTACGATGGCTGACACAGAATTTGGATGTTTTTGCATCTTTGCAAATAACGTATTTACGAAATGCCCTTTTAGGGCTACTGTAGTACAGCATGGAGTGTTCCACATAAGTGGACCCATGGTGTGTGTATTCTAAGGAAATAAAAACATAACACTTCATTGTCTTTATACACCTTTGAAGACAAAGTTATGTATATTGAATTGCATTTCTGTAAATAGATCCTCCATAATATCACACACTGCTCCTTTAACCTACATATAATATTTATACACATAGCCAGTGGAGGAAATTATTAAAATTCACTGAGGGGACTCTAGTTTGGGCATAATTTATATTTCTAAACCGTAATTGCAAAAACAGCCACTATTTGAAATTTGCATAGCGTTTGAAGGCCTTCTCATGGATTAAAGAAGGAAATCTTCTAGATTTTAAGATGGAATTCTATACCCCTCTTAAATTCACTCCCTGGACTCCGTTTACACACGCCCCCCCCCCCCCCCCCAATTTCCATTCCTGCATATAGCTAAACAAATGTAGAAGAAGCTTCTTATAAAGGTTGTATTTTTGGACTGAGTTCCATCAAAACTGCAAAATAGAAATGTGGGAAAAATGTTCAACAAATCAAGACTACCTTATATATAGATCCTTTAAAGTAGTTCGCAGATTATGCAGCTCTTTTCTTATCCAAGATCCTGAGGCAAGTCCTGGCAAGCTTTTTAATGTTCACTGAGGAAAATCCCATATCATTCAAATTTTAGTTATGTAAAAAAATTCACATGTAAGCACTTTAAAAAAGAAATATTTAAGAGGCTTTTGCATAACCTTTAGATCAAAAGATCAAAGACCAAAAGATACAAATTCAGACAAATGTGTTTCGAAAAATGACCGCTAGTGTACTGTATAAATGTTTTAAGGCGTTTTAATGACTGAATATAAGGTATTTGATGTACTAATCTGATCTCCTTTCAATTTCTCTCTCTCTCTCTCTCTCCCTCTCTCACTACACCCCCCACTCTCTCACGAACACACACATTCTCTCATATTCTCTCATATTCACTTAGATTGCTCAGTTTTTCATTCAATGTTTTTGTCCTTCCAGAAGTCTTCTCATCATTCCTCTTCATATTACTCCACTCATTCACCCGCTCCATTATACATCTCCACATCTCATCATCTTTAATCATCTCACCAGTTTCTCTTCCCTGGCATCTCATTTCATTCCTCTGCCTCTTCACACTTTCTTTTTTACAAGCACAATTTGCTGCTAGTCGTTTTTTTCCTTCAATGGAGGCTGATGCAGTTTACAGCTTCAGAGCGACAGAATGTGATGAGCTGAGTTTTCAGAAGGGGGACATCCTGAAGGTGAGTGCAAGCATGTGTGCTGTATGCATGTGTACAATGATACTATAAGGATGCTGGACCATATTGCACGTGTGCTTACAGTGATTCATATGTGTTTTACAAACACAGCATATTATCAAGATAACCAAAATTTGTATTCCTTACATTAGGCATGTTGTAAAGTGAATAGCATTACATGAGGTCGTCTTGAAAGGACTTCAATATATTGTACTAGAAATGCAGAGAAAAATCATATTTTAAATTATTTTACATTTAATAATTCTATGTTGTATAATAACAACTTTATATAAAAGTGTAGTATGTTATTGCTTACTATGGTTACTGTCACAAGACAATGGCAAATTTGCGGTTATTATGGTTTGACTACAAGTTCCATGGTTTTAGCATTAAGTAAAACATTAGCCTACATTTTACAAATCTGCTTAAATAAGATAAAACAGATTAAATAAGATAAGACACCTGTTGTCTTTATACACTGAAACAGGAGTTATGAGCCTTGAGGAATGTAAACAAAAATACGACCTGTCATATTTATAGTTTTACTCACCAGATCGCTTTGAGGTGCTTTCTGCCTGTCAATCATTTTTGCGCCGTTGACAGGACAGTCCATATATGGAAAACAGGAAGTGGAAGGAGTTTGTAAAATATTGGTTTGTCATGGGGAACGCTGCATTTCAGCAGTTGTTTTTGGCAACTAAAGGCTAAGTATAAGGGCGGTGTTAAGCTGAAGTTAGCCTTGAGAATTGATGTTTACTTTACCTTGTGACAGCAAGAGATCGAACCGACCGAGAAGCAACTCGAGCTTCTCTGCGGGGGAGGTTTTTGTGAGAAGGGGCGTGTCTAATCCTGTAGCTACTAGCTAAAGTTAACACACCTCTAACTTTAGCCAGTAAACATTTTTTTTCTTTTATCTTAACATAAATCGGAAGGCCAATAATATGCACTGGTTGGTTGTTTTAACCCAATTGTTGTCTTGCTATGAGCTGTTGTTGGTCTTTGAAAGTTACTTTCCCACTACACAATAGGTTAAATAACTTGCTTGCTTGCTTTTAAGTAAGTTTTGTGTGAGTTGAGCCTCACTAGCAAAACGTGTTCATAAACGATTTTGATCTTATGCTGAATTTGAAAGAACACAGTGTATTTATCGCACCTAAACTGCTTTGCGAATGGTTTCCACCACATATAAACTAATTTTATACAATATGTGTAAAACCATTACACGATTATTTTGGTTTTTGGGCCTTATTCCAGTAGGATTTCATGGTGTTCCATTAGTTCATGTCTGGCCGATGAATTCCCACCAATAGAGCTTGTTAATCGACGTCACGCCAGGTTGAATGTTGCGCCATCTTGGTAGGATGCCTGCTAGTGCCTTAAATGCAGTGTTTTGTTTTCTTGTTCGATTAGGAAATTATAACTATGATAGGTCGGTCTTGTGTTAAAAACTTCACAAGCCTTACTTAGAGTCGTTCAGGAAAAGCCCATTGTTCTTTTACTTTCGATTTCATCATATATCAAACAAAACAAGTAACATTACAAATCAAAAAAGTAATAGCAGTGGAGTGTTAACCTCCCAAGATGGCGGCGACACTGCAACATGCAACATAGGGCTAGACGTCAGCTTCACATTCTCTATAGAACCCTAAAGCAATACCAGTAGAACCCATTGAGGCCATTATAGATCCCATTAATATCAATACAATTCACATTACACCCGTTAAATCCACTACAAGTTGTGTAATCTTGCCCATCTTAGGTCGCAAATATGGATGACGATCCAAATTGGTACAAAGCTGAGCTGCAGGGCATACGAGGATATGTACCGAAGAACTATATCAATGTAAGACCTCATGCGTAAGTATCACACACGTACGGTAGATGGAACCACAACTACTGTGAAGGAACTCATACTTTTGTATTTAACATCTATCAAAAAGATTTATGTTTTGATGAGTTTCAACAGATGGTTATTGTCACAGTTCCAGCCTTGATCTACATGCTACACAACTAATCTACTGCAACATCAGAGGTAGTTTATGGTTAGGCACTTGTAAAATGGTTAAATGCCATATATTCACATTATATGAATCTGGGTCATCCCAAGCAATGCTGTCTAAGCAAATGGCTTCATTTATTGTCCAATTTTGGGAAGTCCCTGGCATATAACCTCTCTGACTCAACAACTATGGGTTTGCCCTTCCGGCGTGACTTGAATTGAGATTGCTATGTAGAGATGTTTTTAAAATCCCTTACCATGCAGTTCTTCAACCCGGATGACTAAGAAATTCGTCAGACAGACAAAGTCGAAATCCAAAGCAAATCCCAGTAGACATGCTGTGTCTTGACCTCAATAGAGAAGTTCATGCCTTCCTACCTCCCATTCATTCAATGATTTAACAGATGAATCAGATTCAATTCCCATATTGAAATGACAATGACTATTGCATTACGGGGAAAAAAGACATATATTTAAAAAGATATAATATATTGAGTGTGCATACATTTCCACACAAAGAATATAGGTGCTGAAAGATTTGCTAAAAGTGTAAAACTATATGTAGTTAATATATTTTTGTGTGATTGCCATTCTTCTATGAATGTTATAAAAACAATCAGTGTGACAATCACAAAATGAAAAACCAAACAAACCAATTTGGTTGAAAAAATTGTATATGGTAGACCCCTTTTAATTTATGACAATGAAGTGCGAAGTGATGATCATGTATTTCACAGGTGGTTCGTGGGAGGAATTTCACGTCTGGATGCGGAAAACCGTCTGAGACCTCTGGAGTGTGGAGCATTTCTTATCAGGGACAGCGAGAGCACTCCTGGAGAATTCTCAGTGTCTGTCAGGTCAGATACAACCCTTAAAATGAAACCTATACACAAGAGACCACAATCACTTGCACTTCATGTACTGTGTTAATTATAAAAGCTTGTTTTATTCCCTACATATGCTACAAATATCAGTAACATGATTGAACTTGCATATGTGTGTGTGTTAAAGCATGTCCTTGTTACCCTATCTGGTTCTTCATTAACGTACTTTAATTAGAGCGGCTGTGATGTAATCTCTTTGCTTCCAGCTCTTTGAAACCTATTTAAACAGTTCAGTACTCTGAATCCTTTAGATATAGAAATGACCAAAATTAAGCTGTTTCAGTAATACTTGCTTTGAAGTATTTGACGTTGGATGGCTTTATGTCACTCATGAGGTTTAATTTTGTTGAAATTAAACAAACACTGGACTGGAATGGCCACAATACATCTACAATGAAAATGAAATACTGTAGGCTTCATTATTGTTATCTATAGACGGTTTCATCGGATGCACTCGTTGGCCCCAAGTTAACTTTCAGTCAGTGTTTGGTTATAATTTAACCATTTACTTAATAATTAATTTATATTCATATAATGGTATATAAATATTTGATTGCACATTAATTGTATTAAATTAAATAAAAGCAACTCAATTGATTCTTCGAGTTGTTCTAAATCTGCATTCATTTCTTAGTACTGATGAACAAAGAGAAAGATATTTGGAAGACTACTTATAACCAAACAGTTCTTGGACCCCATTGACTACAATAGTAGGAAAAATTACTTTATCTATTTTTTGTTCTGTTGAACAGAGAAGAAGATATTATGAAGAATGTAGGACATCATACAGTTCTGGGGCACTTTTGGGGTCAATGGGGTCCAAGAACTGTTACAAGCATTCATCCAAATATCTTTCTCTGTGTTCAACCACACAAAGAAATGTATACAGGTTTGTCACAAGCAGATAGTAAGTAATTCATGACAGAATTTTCCTTTTTGGGTGAAGTATCCATTAATGTTTTGTTTATGTCGCTGCCGCTGCCGCTGAAACTGTGTATATGTGACCCTTGATCACAAAACCAGTCTTAAGTAGCACTGGAACATTTTTAGTAAGAGACAAAAATACATTGTATGGGTCAAAATTATCCATTTTTCTTTTATGCTAAAAATCAGTAGTATATGAAGTAAATATCATGTTCCATGAAGATATTTTGTATATTTCCTACCTTGAATATATGAGAACTTTATTTTTCTGCTACAGTGCCCCTGATTAAAAACTTCAAAGGCAATTTTCTCAATATTTAGCTTTTTTGCATTCTCAGATTCCTGAGTTTAAACGGTTGTATTTCAGCCAAATATTGTCTTATTCTAACAACTCATGCATCAATATAAAGCTTATTCATTCATCTCTCAGATTATGTAAAAAATTCAATTTCTAAAAATTGACCCATGAGACTGGTTTTGTTGTCCAGGGTCACATATTTCATATTTTATGTAACAATTTGCTATTAGAACCACCTAGTCTTTCACTCATCTTGAATTATTTTTCCTCTAATTCATGTAAACACACACAGAAACATCTGTGCTGGCCTGAGGTTCTAAAGCTTGTTAGGAGGCTTTATGCTGCTAACACAAGACATGCCCCGGTTGGTTTCCTTGTGCTGTGAATTGCATGATCTCCCTTGATTTCATTTTCTGTCACATATTTTAGGTCAGATCTTCAGAGGTCTAAAGCAATGTGCTCTAAATGAAGAATTCTAGGAGCTATAAATAAAAGAGGTAATAATCAGATACAGTTGTGCTCAAAAGTTTACATACCCCTTGCAGAATCTGGAAAAAGCTGAAACATTTGGAAAAATAAGAGGATTTTTGAAAATAAAGGTTTCTTTTTAATTTAGTCCTGCCCTGAGCAAGTTATTTCACTAAAGAAATGTTAACATAAAGTTCACACTAAAGAATAATTACAGAATTTCTAAAAATACCCTAGGGCAAAAGTTTACATACCCCTGATTCTTAATACTTTATGATGTTACCTAAACATTTACATTTAGTCATTTAGCAAACGCTTTATCCAAAGCGACTTACAAGTTCGGTAAGCAATGGAAGAAATTGGGTCAAACATTGGGACAAAAAGCATAAGATCAATAAAAACGTGTCTCACAAAGGCTACTGCAGTGTACAGAGCCAAGTTTAGTTTATCTAAGCTTAAATAAGCAACCATTTATTGAAGAGTGGAGTGATGTGTGCTCTCTTCGGTTCATTGAAGACCACTCTTGCCGCTGCATTCTGGACCATCTGTAGAGGTTTGGTCGTGCAAGCAGGAAGTCCAGCTAGTAGTGCATTGCAATAGTCCAGTCTGGACAGAACAAGAGCCTGGACTAGGACCTGCGTAGCATGCTCGGATATGATAGATCAACCTTGACTGATATTGTAGAGGATGAATCTACAGGACTGAGTGGTGCTGGCAACCTGATCTGTGAAGTTTAGGTGATCATTGATCACCACTCCAAGGTTTCTGGCCGTTCTGGAAGATGTGATTGTTGATGAGCCCAGTTGAATGGAGAAGTTGTGAATTTAGGGTCGGACGGGATTACAAGCAGTTCTGTTTTTGCAAGGTTCAGCTGCAGGTGATGGTCCTTCATCCAGAGTGAAATGTCACTCAGGCATGCTGAAATGCGTGCGGAAACAGTCGGATCTTCAGGCTGAAATAACAGGTGGAGTTATGTATCATCCGCATAGCAGTGATGGGAAAAGCCATGTTTCCGAATGACAGAGCCAAGGGATGTCACGTTTACAGAAATGAGCAACAGCCCAAGCACTGAGCCCTGAAGCATCCCTGTATCAAGATGTTGGGATTGCAACCCTCACCTCTCCAAGATACTCTAAATGACCTACCTGAAAGGTAAGACCTGAACCATTGAAGCACCATTCCGGAGACACCCATAGCCTTGAGGATCGACAGGAGGATGTGGTGATTAACGGTGTCAAAGGCAGTAGATAGATCCAGTAGGATGAGTACAGATGAGTTCGAAGTTCGACTTTTTCAGCATTTCTGGATATTTTACTCTATATGCAGCAGTAACTGTATGATGTTGAGATTCCTCTTCTGACATTGCGGACAATTAAGAGACTCATACACAACTATTACAATAGATAGAAACGTTCAGTGCTGCCCACCAAGTCAACACCATTCATTTAAAGTCAGGTGGCTATAAAACCTCTGAAAATGGTTTTCAGCAATAGTTAGACTGCAGATTACAATTAGATCCCCACTGGTTTGTCTTTGAATGTGCAAATGAATGTTCAAAAACAAAACAATGTTGAACATATAGACAGTCTCAGTGGCAACAACATAGACAAATGTTATGTGGCCCAAACGTAATTTCTGGAAGACCTTCACAAAGAATCAATAACCTTTTTAATACAATTGATATACAATAAAATATTAATATAAATTAATATTGATATATAATTGAATCTAAAAAATTTTTTTTTTCCCAAACACAGACTGGAAGTCATTCATTTTCATTTTGAAGTCATTGTTCATTTTGAATAATCATGATTAATTGACTAGTTATTTTTGTATAAATTGACAGCAGTAATAAATATGTACAATCCAAATACATTTAAATCTAAATGATTTATGATTAAAGAAAGAAATGCACAACGCTTTTTGTAGGTTGTATTTTTTCAAAGTATTTTGAATCTAAAAATATCAACACAATGCGATTAATTTTCTATTCGGCCTATTAATCCAAACGCTTCCAAAAAATCAGCTGAACGCTGCTAAAGAATTTTGTCTTTGTTAATTATTAACTTATGGCAAGTGTATTGTATTGTGAAGGGTGACCCAGCTTGCTTTTCCTAAATGTGCCTTTTGTTGTGTGACAAACATAACTCACAAACACGCACATAGATCCACATCCTTTAGGCAATTCCTCATTCTGTTACAGTGTTTCTGTCTGAACAAGCAGAGTGGAGTGTGTAGCTCTGAGTGGGGTGACTGACATTTGTGTGTGTATGTGTGAGCCCGTATTAAGAGCAGGTGTGGTAGGGTGGAGTCCACATGTGATTGAAGACATGCCGCAGGCACAGGGTGTGCATCAGCGCTTAAATATTTCTCGGCAAGCCAGAAACGATTAAAAGCTGGTTTTAAATGTGTTTCTTTTTGGATAAAGATGAACGGTAGACGTTCCTTTTTAAATAAAAAATGCTTTAACAATTTAAGGTGACATTAGTTATTGAAGTTGGATTAAAGTGATACAACTTTAAGTACAGCCACAGAAAAAAATAATTAAATCAGTCTTTTATACATTTTCTTTTAAGCAGCATTTCTAAATGTATTGTGGACATTCCAGTCCAGTGTCTGTTAAATTTCAACAAAATCAAACCTCAGGAGAGACATAAAGTCATCCAACAGCAACTGACATCATGTCGAAGTGTACAAATATTACTTTTGTTTTGTTTTGTTTTGAAAGTCAAACTTTCTTTGCAGTATTTGAGGTCTGAAACATACAGAGCATCTTTTCAGTTACTTTCACCTGTTTGTCCAGGTTTCGTTTTCTGCAAATAGAAACAATAATTGAATTTGAAATTTGGGAGAAAAATTGTAAGTAGTTTGATAACAAAAATTGATAACTCACCTTAACACATTGAATAGTACATTCAGAAAAACTAAAAAAATAAATCAATTGTCTCTTAATTATTACATTAGTATTATCTATATTTTATTTATTAAAATCATTTGCTACTAGTCTGGTTTTGAAGTAAAACTTGCATTTTCTGTCATGGAGCTTTGGAACGATGTGAAAAGGGCAACAAGAGACATCTGAACTGAATGGAATTGTACCTGCTGTGTAATAATATATTTGCATGTGATCGTCTCTGTGTTTGGATCGGTCCAGTGTAATCCTGGGTGCTGTTTTGTCCTTTTTATTTGTGGTTGCATTTTTATTGCTAAACTTCACATTACATTATATTGTTTATACTCCAAACTAATAATTCATCTGAATAATTCATCCAAAAATGGAAATTCTGTCATCATTTACTCACCACCCTTTCTTAACGGGCACCTATTCACTTGAATTGTTTTTATGTCCATACAATAGAAGTGAATGGGGAAACTTACTTTTTAATCTAGCATAATTGATCATTTTCACATCTCACCGGCACAGACTTGTTCAGAGTTTCATTTAATATCATTAAACTTTTTAACATTGTATTTGGGTGACTCCAGATCATTGTGTGAATGTCAAACTTTGATCACCGATATTGTGACATTCTTATCTTCCAGATTCATGTGGTAAGTCGAGCCAAGATTTACTCCCTTATCTTCCGGGTAAACAACTCTTAAACTTTCTTTTTCTTTCTCACTAGTTATGGAGACCACGTGCAGCACTTTAAAGTGTTGAAGGACGGACTGGGTCAGTACTTTATATGGGACGAAGTCTTCAGCTCCCTCAACCAACTGGTGAATTTTTACAAAATCAACAGTATTGCCAGAGAGAGGAGCGTCTTCCTTCAAGAGCCCGAATGCTCACTACCTGTAAGAAGAATTTAAACACATTCCCCGTAATTTCATGTTTCTCAACCAAACTTCAGATTTTGGGATTAGATTAAAGGTCAAGTTTAAGCTTCGGATATATACGGATAGAGGTCAGGACTGTGTTCGTTTGATAGGAATGTTGGTCGAGGACCAAACTAAACTTGATACTGAAGATCTCTGACATGTGTTTCTGTCCCAGAGGCCACGTCACGCCCACGCGCTCTTTGACTTCACACCTCATCATCCGACTCACCTGCGTTTCTTGCGCGGTGATGTCATCGACCTGCTCGACTGTTCGGACGCCCAGTGCTGGAGGGGGCGGTGCCGAGGCAGAGTGGGCGTGTTCCCGCCGGAGTACGTGCAGCCAATTTATAACTGAACTTCAGATGGTCACCAATTTCATTCCCTGGAAGTCTCAGACATATTCATTCATTCCTATTAATTTTGCTCGTTCTTTGTAAAGGTTTAACAGCCTTGACTATGGTTTGTTATAACGAGTTTGACTTACCTCTTTGTTACTAATTGTTGAACAATCAGAGGGCAATGGTTGCGTGTAACATCTCAAGAACCAAAATAAATGACCAGTCAATGACTTACTATTTGCTCATTGATTAACCATCACCTGAGGTTTGCAGTTCATTGTGAAGTCATTTTAAATGGAGGTTTGAGATCGGAAACACCCTATTAGACTCACTATCTAATAGCGGGTCGTCGTCACTTCCACAAAAACAGTCGTGCATGACCAAAGCATCTTTAAGGGCAGTGGAGGACCAGACCTTCAATTCCCTTATGAAGCGCAGTGGACATGCCCAAAATCATTCACTCATCCTCGTGTTGTCTCTTTCTTCTGTGAAACATGTAAGAAGTTATTCTGAGAAATGTCTCAGAGTGGTTTTGTGTCCTTACAATTGAAGTCAATAGGGGTCAATTTTGTTTGGTAATCAGCGTTCTTCAAAATATCTTCTTTTGTGTTCTGCAGAAGAAAGTCATGCAGGTTTGGAATGACAGAAATTTCGGGTGAACAGTCCCTTTAAGGAAATCAATTTTATAACTGATGTTGATTTGCTTTATTATTTATTTATTGTCTTTCATACTGTTAAGTGTGTTAGATTTTATCAGAACCATGTCACTATTAAAGATTTTAGTCATTGTTTTTATTGTATTACTGTAATATAGTTAGCAAACACTAATATTTCAGTGAAAAAAATAAATTATTATGCAATAATTTATATAAATTCCCAAACATGCTGATTCACACATCAACTCAGCAAATATACTCAAGTTGTTAAATAAATTAAACAATTATCTTTGATAAAAAATTAATTGTCTGTTCTTAATATTATATATAATTTTTATCTAGAAAAAAAACTATATTGGATGGGCTTTCCATTGTGAATATTCGTGTATGTCTGTGTTCAGGAAGTCCACCGACTCATGATTTTATGACAAAATAAATTAATGTTGAATCCACCTTGGCCTTGTGAAACATTTGTTTTCTATTGTTGTTAAGAGAAAGGACTGGTAGCAATACCACGCAATTAAATACAAATAATTAAAGTTATTAAATTAATTAAACTTTCTCACTAATAAATCTGTTGATCTCAAACATTTCATTTAAATGCCTGATATGTAAAATAAATAGTTGGATTTATGCTAAATTGTTTATTCCCTTCAAATTTCACATTCTGTTTACTTACATGCAAAATATATTCAAAAAGATAAACATTGTGAAATGCAAATGTACAGACATATTGTGCAATAACGTGAGAGACTTAGACCTATGTGTACAACAAGTTAAGACCGAACACATTAAATCTTAATTATCTCATTTAAATCATGCCAAGTGTAATATTGCAATCCAAAAAGGATTAGTTCAATTTCCTTGGTGGCAAGGTATGCTTTTTATAAACTGCAATGAAGTTTTTTAGTTATTCTAAAATGATTTGTCATATTGTTGGTTTTATTTTGAGCTTTTATAGAATTACCAGTTCAATACGACTTGCGCTGCAGTTGCATAGTAATCCGCTTTCCTTGTTCTGCCACCATTATCTGATGCATTCAATGGAGTTGATAAGCAAACTGTGCACATTATATATGTGCAAACTGAATATTGCACTTGATGTTTGCATTTACGTTTAGTTTTCAAAAACAACAATCCAAAAAACATTGCATTGATTTTAATTATATCCATTACTGGCATGCGCTTTCAAAAACAAATAAATCAAGAAAAATATGATGTCCTTGCAATCATTTACAAGCTGTTCACACAATCATACGGTAGATATTCTCACGCTATTATTGATATAATTATAAATAGCCATCAATCTACTGTACCGTACATTACACTATTACATTACATCTTAATCACCTTTTGTTAATTTCTATGAAGCAAGACTGCAGTTGAACACCCACCCCTTTGGGAGTGTCGGATAATGTTACAATTTCTTTTTGTCTTAAGTGAATGTGAACGTATTTAACAGTCATTTATACTGACACCAAGATCTAAATGTACAGTATCTGGCCACTAGTTAAATAACCATTCTAAGATTATTTAAGAAATCAAACACATTTACACTTGTAAAAGCGTAAATACAATCTTGACAAGTTTACACTTGTTAAAGCTAATGTGTGACATTTCTTTGCTCAGAATTGAAAAATAATAATTTTTCAAAAAAAGGTTTTAGAACAATCCCCTGTCCACCATTGGTCAGCAAACATACGGTCCCGCCCCAAAATCTTGTGATTGATTGAGCTAACGTTGCTATGTCGGGTTGGTCAGGAAACTCCAAGAGGCTGTTTTGACGGCGACACTGTCACAGTTTACCCTTTTCTGGGAACTCAACCAACCAATAAGTTACTTACATTTGTCTGCGTATTAAGCTGAAAGAAGACACAAATACAGTACTACACACTTTGGCCTTTTAACATATTCATATCAAAAGCTTTAAATGAAAATCTAGCTTTAAAAACACTTTAATGCATTATAAATATTAGACATTCACCCGGTTGGTGTAAATAAGGTCCTTTCACACCGAACTGCATCTGGATTTTTGTATCAACTGTCATTCAAAGAATGAGACATGTGGAAGATGAAATGATCCACGTCTTGACAAAACCCAGATGTGTGTGATGACTTTTGTGTGACTGTTACGCGTAGTAAGCATACAAAAAGATGTTGACGCACACCAGAATGATGGCATTGACACAGCAGAAGCGAGACCAGAATGGGTCCTCTTTGATCCCAGGAATTGTGGGAGGCGGAGTCCCGGCTGCAAGTCTTCCGGGTCGAGGACTGCAGAACCCGGCTGTGCGAACGCACTTACCCCTGCGTGTAGACTCGCATCCTGTTTGCAAAAAATAAACAAGAGGAGATTTTTATAGCACTAATAGCACACCATAGACTGTAAAAAAAGAAAGAAGTCATACAGGTTTGAAATGACAAGAGGGGGAGTAAATGATGGCAGAATTTTAATTTTAAAGGTCAACTTCTCCTTTAAATTATTTTGATAAGTTAAAGTATGTAAAAACATGTTGCCATGCATGACTCATTGATCACATTATTCTTACAGTGCATGAAAATGAGGCTTTCAGATGGTTTTATATAACCTCATATCGTTTTTGAACACTTATCCCGTGTATAAAAAATGATTGTGGACCTTAGAACAAGTTAAACTTTTATGGATAATTTTGCACCTTATTAACCAACTGGTCCTAAGGTCAAGTGTAGGTTTAAGTCAGTTCGCCTCACATTTACACAGATAAAATCTCAAATGTACAATACACAAACTGAATTCACTAAGTCTGACAACGAGAAAGTGTCCACGTATTTTCTGAATTTGAATCTGTATTTTACTGCATTTATGTGGTATATTAATGAGGTCTTTTATGTAAGCGACAAAGTGGACAAAACCAGATATTGCTTTGAAACTGAATGAGATGGCATCTTACATTACAACAATGATTGAAACAAATTAAACATCAATTTTTAAACACAGTATAGAAAAAACGGGTCAAGATATTATTGCCTTCTGCAGCGAGCTTTTACACATTCAAAACTTCAAGATTAAAATTAATGGTATTTTTGCAGTTCCTTGTTTGTTTGTTCTCACGCATATTAAACGTTTTTGTTTTGTCAACTGATACATGTAGATGTAGAACACAACCACACCCTGATGAATAGGGCAGAAAGATCCTCCTGAGATCTATCATCTGCAGTAAACTCCTCTCACACCTCATGCTACATTCAGGAAGCAGCAGTGTGTGTGTGGGTTTGCGCTACATACCTTCAGTCCTGCGGCTCAGCGTGGATACTTTCTGTAAAGCTATTTCTCTTTCACTGGTGTTGCTCAAAGTCCACCAGGTCAGATTATGTGTCTGAAACATAAAAATAAAACAAAAGCCATTTTATACAGACAACACACGCTGCCTTTGGATTTAAAAATGGTACAGATTTAATGAAATTAGGTCTTATCATAATAGACAAATATTAAATGTAATGTTGAATATGTTTCCTATATGCAACTTTTGTGAGTCCTATTGGAAACAAAAGTATAAACTACATCAAAACCAAATTTACATTGCATTCCAAATGTTTGAGAAAAGCATACTAACGACATGAAATGAACATGTGCCAAAATCATGTTATCACATGTGAAAGATAAATAATCCACATTTTTTATTTTTGTAAATTTTACGAAACCCTACACACAACTGGTTATCCACATGTCACCACGTTTCAGAAGTGTTCCCATGGGTTTCACATGTATTTCCATCGACGTTCTACATGTGTTTTTTCTATGTAATATTGCAATATACAATATATGAAGAGTTTGGTTCAAAAACGAGATAACACCATTTAAAAATTATGTATTTTAATATGTTATCATGTTTTCATTTGTGTTTTATTGTGTTAGTTAGATGTATTTTTTGTGATTATGGCTTAAATCAAAACAAACCAACTGCAGTTTGATTTATAGTAATACACAGTAAAAATGCTAAAGTGAAGTTGTCTAATTTTGGAACCAAACTCTTCATATACACATATGTATATATATATATATATATACACACATATATACATCATATAATAAATATATATAAAGTATATGGTGTGGTTTTTCTGCAGTATACAAAATTTTAAATTTGAACAGTTCGTTAATAATATTCTGTGTTTTCTATAGAATATATTTCATAATATCTCTACTTTCTGCAATATGTGTTTAGTGTAAAGCTGCTTTGCATAAATGCAAATAAAATGGAATTCAGTTTTGCATGGAATTTGATATTATAGACTTCAAGGGAGAACAATAAAAGCAACTGCACAAATATTTTTGGAATAATCTTAGAAGTTTGTAAAACAAATACTTTAACAAGAATCCTGGACAGATTTCAATCGGATTGGTTTGACCACTCCGAGGTGATTTAAAAAAAAAAGTACCGTGTGTTAAAGAGCATTATTGTACCTGTTCCTCTGTGGGTGGTGGTGTAAGTAAACTAATCACTGCAACCACAAAAGCAGTAAGAGCGCAGAGAATGATGGCGAAGTGCAGGTAATGTACCCTCCTCAGAACAGCAGGTGCAGGATCGAACACACCGCAGCGAGGAGGAGGGAATGCAAATTCTAGAACCATCCGTGTCAATCCCACCGCTAAACCCACCATCAGGCCCCAGAATGCTCCCTACGTAGACAACACATATCAGAACACCTCCCATAAAGCAACAGTTCATTTGAATTTCTTTATGAAACACAGAAAGCAATGTTTTGCATAAGGTCTGCATTAATGTTTTGCATTCAATAAATGCACAGATCCATTTTATGACCAAAGTGCATAGACACAAATTAAGGGGGTTATTTCACTCTATGGAACACAAAACATGTTTTGTGAAAAGTCTCAGCGGTTTTGTGATCGGGTTTGATGGCAGCGAAACCGCCGGTTCTTGCATGTCTCTTTAGCGCAGAAGAAAGAAAAGTTCTTGAAATGGCACAAGGTTGATGACAGATTTTTATTTTTGGATGAACTTTAACATTCTTGGTGGAATCTTCCCTTGTTCAGTGACACTAATTCCAGTATTCCTTTCTGCAAGTGTGCTTTATTTTATTTGGACGAACAGATGTCCTAATTATTGTTTTTTCTCTAACTGCAACATTCACTCCGGTATCTGAGAAGACACACTTGAATGAGTATCTAAGCAGAGCCCCGCCACAAACATTCCTGGCACGATATGCTTATTCAAGATACTTAAGGGAGGAGCACATGCTGAAATTCCCTTGAAAAGCAGGGAATTCTTTTAAATTGTCACGGTGTCATCTGTGGGTTCTGGTGTATCAAAGGGTGATATGTCAAAAACAGCAGAATTTAAAAAAGTTATGTAAGTAACGTCATTTTTGCACACACGCACATTCACTCAAATGCACAGGTGCTTTCACTGTAATGATTTATGTTTTTTCCAAAAGAATGTCACCCAAGCAGTTCACATTTGTTTCAGGGGAGCTTCCTTTTCTCTGCAGGGCAATAAGAACTTTCACAACATCAAGCCCACATACGTCAGTTGGTTCGCACAGTTCTGAAGACAAACATTTAGAGCGATTATATGCTTATCTGAGGTCTCATCTTCTAAACTGAGTATTTCCTATATCGGGGGTGAGGATAGCTTTCCAGTTAAGGATCCTTCAGGGGAAATTTTTCAAATTAACACAGCCCCCTTCCAATTTAAATGTTTTTGTTCAACAGGTTTCTATTTAAGTACCAGTTTTTGAGCTCACCTGTGCATGACTATTGATTGACGGGAGTGTTGAATGCAAACAGACAGTCTTAGGCCACTTTCAGAATAACACTGTAAAAAAACATCCAAGAACTGAACTGGATTTCAGTGACATATGATGTTTTAAAGTGGACGGCTGCTAACTTACATTGAAAAAGCAGGAAGAGTTACATGACAAATTTACATTTACATTTTTATATTTGGCAGACGCTTTTATCCAGACTACATTTCCCGGGATTGAACCCATGACCTTCAAGAAGAAACAAATATGAGTACTTTAAAACACTAAAATGTGATCTTACAATAGTAGCTAGGTTTCCATTACAGATTTGTATGAATTGTATGCAATATTTTCTAAATGTCAATAAAAAATGTTGAAAATGATGGCATTTTCATGCGTTATGTGACTGAAACATAAATATATATTTTCTGACGATAAGTCATTCTTGCTCAACTTCTTGGGTTTTATGGTGGGTTGCGAACAGACTTTGGCAGTGCGTGTCACCACATACTAAGCCCAACCATACCGGGCCATCTTAAAAGAATGTTCATGTGAAGTTTTCGTATGTCACGTGACTTGTAAATGCGACTAAAACTGTTTCCATTTCGTGAAATATTCCTTGAAGGAAGTGTCTGAAAAAACCCCTCATGCGTCAACACTTTTCTTTGATTTATGGGAGTTTTTGCAAAATTGACGTGTTTGAATTTCAGTGCAATTTCAGTTTGAGCAATTTGAAGGGAAATCGAAATGCAGCTAAGGATTATAAGATGTAGAAAGTAAATACAAGGAGATGAAATGCTAAGGATTGTCTAATGCACACATTCTCTCTCTCACTGCATTTATATTGATTTCAAGTAAACACTTCATGCTGGTTTTCCCACTCTATCAAAACTGTTACAGTAAAAAAAGGTTTTCAGAATACAATGGAATAAAAACAATTATACAACAGACGAAACAATACAACACTGGAAAGTTCCAGATGCAGCAACTTGTTTTTCGGGGTGATTAACCAACTAGACTAAATCTACGTTTAGTAAATGGCTAAAGATACAGACTCACAATTGCTGTAGAGAACAATTTTAATATTTAGAAATAAATTTTCAGATTTATCATTTAATATATCCTATGTTTTTCTGCCAAAACTGCACAGAATTTTTAGAAATATCTGGAGATTATATATTGGCGCCATGCCTGAACCTATCACGGCTAATTCATAAATCACAGGTTCCTTGAAGCATAAAACTCAACACAAAGTTACAATAAAACAGTCTCTGAAATGCTCTGACACAGATCTCTGATATCATTTTCTATCGCGTGGCCCCGCCCACAAGTGACATTCTTCATGCTTCAACTCTGTCATGTCAATCAGTGCATGTTTTGTGTCGGCTGTGCACGTCGATCAATCATCATGCGAGTCTAAAAACAATACGACCGCCTATGTGCGACATGAAATGTGTATTTGCCACTATTAGTAAAATCATTTTAAATACATTAATGTAACCATTAATTGCAATAAGCTGTAACAGGCCTTGAACGCCATTCTGTCTGGCTATCACCTACAAGTGGAAGTTGTCTTGTTCTGTCATTTAGACATACAGACAGGCCCTTTGTCTTTTTGCACGGACAAAACACACACACACCTTAACCAGAGCATAAAAATACCCAGGGCCAGACATTCCACACTCACTCGAAGGAAGCTTCTTTGAATGCATGATGTGACTTTTGTCTGTATTTAAATACACACCCTGTGCTAGGCCCCAGATTTCAGTTTGTTCAGTGTGTTTTTGCGTGCAGAGAAGTGAAACATATTTTATATTACCGCTTCATTGGTTCGTTTCCAGAAAATAGCCATTACAAATATGGCCGTCACAGGAGGGGCCAGGTAGCTGGTCACTGACTGGATGTAGACGTAAAGCTGACCGCTGTTGGCGCTCTGAAGAATCGGGATCCAAACCACGCTTACCACCACCAGAATAACAGTCACTATTCTGAGAGAACAAATACAAACACACTGTATTATAATCTGAGCTTTTAGTAACATCCTACCCTCAGCGGGATACATTTGCAATCTCATTTCCATCAATCACTTTAATTTGGCAATGCTTCACAAATCATACTCTTAAAGCATCAATTTACATCACATGCAAAATGGCATAAAACATCGCAATGTTACATTTTTAATAATATACCTAAAACATGCCATATGCTGTATATTTTATGTTAGGACATTAGAATAATTGATATAATTAATTTGATCTAAATGATCAGTCTACTCCCTTGCCAGCATGTTTGATTTCATACAACACCCTGATGCTGTACCTTGAATAACCACACCACATTGATAGATGGTTTTAAGTGACTCATTTTAACAGCGAGCGCACAGACACAATAACACATTAACACCTGCCAACCAGCAGCAGTTCCTTCTCGCTGGCACCTCTACGATATTTCTTCCAAATGTCCATGGTGAAAAGGGTGCTGCTGCTGTTGAAAATGGAGGTCAGCGATGACATCAGGGCGGCCATCATGACAGCTATCATTAACCCCCGGAGACCTGGAACCAACATTTACCGGTAAAATATTTCTTAGGATTGACAATAGATACGTATCCAGTAAAACAACGAATTATTGAGGATACACACACATACGTAAAGATTCACATTACCGCTTGGCATGAGTTCGATGACCAGTTTTGGGAATGCGATGTTGGAACATCCCACCTCTGCACCACAGACCTTTAGACACTCCTCAGGGTCAACACAGGCCACTATGTCTGAATACAAAAATATACAAGGGCTTTACAAAGGGTAAGTTCTCCGATGATGTCATACAAGTGATGACATAATATAATACTGTGAGGGTTTTATTTACAGTAGCCTAACTACTATGTGTGACGTACATATGATATATGCCATGAAACTGAATAATTGGCTATTTGTTTTTCATAGCATTTACTAGTTTCGACAACTACACAAGCTGTATGCTTTTTTTGTATAAAGAATTCGAAGTAATGTAGTATTGAAGTACTGTGACGAAGTGTTAAAGGCATTTGAAGTATTTAAGTATCAAAGTATTGTAGGTTGAAGTATCAAAGCATTGCAAGCACTGCAGTGTCAAGTATTGTAGTATCACAGTATTTTAAGTAGTATTATATGATAAAATTGAAGTATTTATTATGAATTCAAACTATTGTAAGTGGAGCAAGTGATGGCGGCGGTGTAAACACAAGGGTAATTGTTTTTTCTATCTCTAAGATAAACATTCAACTTGCTTTGATATCCGGTTATCTACTGTGGTTGTAGATAACACACAGCCCTGCTGTAAACCAAAGCCTGCAAACATCATTACTCTGCAGCAAAGTCTGGGGGAAAAGGAAGTTGTCTGCGTTTCACTTTCTTCCGGGACACTCCGCCCCAAACCATCCGGCGCACACGTAACTGTTGACTCAACAGCAGTCTGTTCGACCGGCGTGCCGCGTCATGCGCTCGTGCCTCTTCCTCTTTCTCAACAGCTCGACCAAACTGGGTCAAAGTAACACAAAAACCTCACAGTCGCATTCAAATTCGACTTTATTTCAATTATAGGAACATTGAAGGAGTTGTGAAAGTCTTGTCTGCGCCGCGACGTTCCGGCGACGGTCCGGCGACCATCCGACAACTTTCGGTCGGCTCGCGATACCAAGCAGCGTGTGGACTTTCTGAGCAGAAGATCTCGTATTTGGATCCAGTGTGTGTGTGTTTGCCCCTCCCGGTCAGGTGACTAAGGTGTGTCGAATCGCAAGAGATGCTTTTGTTCTCATCTACCTGCCGGTGAATTGAAAGGTGATCTCCAGCGCGGCGGTAAACGGCTTTTATACTGAAGCGGCACTCCGGCTCCGGGCGACAAAATGATCAAGTAACTTCGTTTCAATTGTTCGTATATTTGTTTAACGATATCGCTGTTATTTACACGCTTAACTGAGCTTTTTTATGGCAAATTCACCGCCGAGCACAGACATATCAAACGTCTCACTTTTACCATGGAAACGCTTTACCGCAACCGCAGGGCGATCAATTTAGGCTGCAGGCCCGTTAACTGAGGAAACAGACTTTTCTTACTTTTTTGTGTTAATAAAAACAGCAACAGTATAAAGGAATCCGCTTTTTTTTAACACGTTTGGATTTTAAACCGCACCATGGCTCTTTCTCAACTCCAGTGTCTCGATGACAACCACGTAAACTGGCGCACAAACGAATCCAAACCGGAGTTCTTTTACAGCGAGGACCAGCGGCTCGCGCTCGAGGCGTACATCACCAGAGGACGTGATGCGTTTGACAGTTACGTCAAAGAGCGCGAGCTGCGTCCGTTCCTCTCTGAGCCGGAGCTCGAGCATCTCCGCAGGATTATCGAAGACTACAAACCCGGTTCCGAGCATCAAAAAACGGATGGTACGACGGACGGAGAAGATTTAGCGGTGTCATTGCAGTACTGGCCGGACCGCTCGGATACTTCCGTTCCGAATTTGGACCTCGGATGGCCGGACTGCAATTCGTATCGCGGGGTGACGCGTGTAAACGTGTACACGCATCCGCCGTCGGACGGACATGCGCATATCAAAGAGGTGGTGAGAAAGGCCATCGCACAAGCACAAAAGGTCAGTCGGCTTTGATTAACTGGAAAAACTTGTCAAATGTGTGACCTGTTGAACAAAACCAATAGAAATTCTAGTGGTTTCCGTCGCAAATACCTTCCATTGTTTTCCAGTAAAACTATCAACAAAACAACATTACTTTATGCCAGGGTTAAATTTTGTTATTTTGGTTCAACAGATTGCATCCCAACAGTAGAACCCAATGCATTACCAGTAGAGACCATTATAGTTTCTACTAAAACCTATACAATCTCCATTATAACTACTAAATCTATTATCTGCCCCAACAACCTCCCAAACTATTACCAATACATGTTAAAGTTAAGCAAACGTTTTTTAATCAGGAATCATTGCATCATTTGTGCTGTCTATATAGGTTATTGGAGATTGCTGCGGTCACAAGCTCTACACAACAGATTTAGTGTATCGTTTACTGGGATCTTTAAATAAAGCCCAAGTACAAAGATGGACTCGTAAGAACCCGAGAATAAAAGCCTCTTTGTGCGATTCAGCAAGTTTCCCCTGTGGCATCAGGGTTTGTGCAGAGGAAGTAAAACGTATTTGCATCTGATTACGCTCAATATTAGATTATATGATAATACATCCAACTTTGTTTTTTTAGAGAGAACCAAAACTGTCCAAAAGTTTGGATCAAACTTTTTAAAGTCACTAAATTGTGTATGCTTTAATAAGTCTTTAAATACTTCAGATTTTGAGCCAAGCATTTAAAACTCATTCTGACTTATGTTGAATATTGAACATCCACCTTAATGTCTGTTGTGCTTACAGCCCAAGGCACACATGGCGACAACTGACAATATGGCCTAATCAACAACAACTACACAGGCCTATCAGTTAATGATGAGCTGTCTTTAAAAAACAAAGTGACATCAGATGTGGAATTTCCCAAATTGCTCTCCATCTTCATCTATCAATCATTAATACCCGTTCCATTTCATAATGTCAGCTGGTTTTCTAACCTACTCATCTGTCCTGTCAGAACATGCTAAAGCTTCATCGCTCTGGCCCATGACACATACCATCGTCAATTCTCTCCCACCCCCTCTCTGCTAAAAAACACATTCACTTTCAAATACTCAGTCAATCAAAAGAAATCCCTTTATCTGAAGATATTTCACACAATGAGTGATTATAATGTAACGGAGGTTGTAATGGGAGCAGTACAAGAAGCGTAGGGTGTGTATGAGTTGTTTTGTAGCTGCATCATCATCATGATGTCTATTTGGTAAAAAGAATCTACACAATGCTTACAATAGAACAGTAAGTTAGAAGAACACTGTTGTGACTTGTATTTTTACTTACAATGTTATTTTAACAATATGTTACTGTAAAAGTAAATGTATTTTCTTGTTGTATTTTGTATAGCTTTCCATTGTAAAATTATATCAAATAGCAATTCATACCTTTAACATCGGATTGGCCAACATATGCATTTGTGTTTTTTTTGTTTTGCAGATGATTGCGGTGGTAATGGATGTTTTCACAGACGTCGACATTTTTAAGGACCTCATAGAGGTTGGATTTAAAAAGAAAGTAGCAATATATATTATTATAGATCACACAGCTGTACAGAACTTCCTACACATGTGCGAGAGAGCAAATATGCACAGAGGACATCTCAACGTGAGTTAAGCACCTGCGCATATTCATGTCTGTTTTGTAGCATTTCTGTACATTTGATTGGTTAAAAATGGGGTTTATTCGTTTTTAGAATCTGCGGGTACGATGCATCGGCGGTGCAGACTTTTACACCCGCTCGGCTCAGAGGGTCTTTGGATCTTTGGGTTCGAGATTCATGTTTGTGGATGGAGACCGTGCTGTTTCCGGATCATACAGGTTTGTGTGGAAATACAGGCTAATCCCACAAGACATCTGCTTCGTGTGCCTTTAGGGTGATTCTCTTCAAAATATACATGCGCACACACAAACACACACAAACAGCACATACTGTATAGATGTACATAATAATAAATAAAATGTCCTCAGCACTGCCCATTTTGGATGTCTCAACCTTTTGGCATGCCCATTTAATGTTATTAGCTGATATGTCAAATGAATAGTTTACCCAAAAATGAAAATGATCCCATCATTTGCACAGATAGGGTAAATTATAGCAGGGCTGTACAGTGCGACGCAACAAATGCTACGAATTTGTTTTTTTTCCTGCCGCAGTCCATATGATCTAAGAGCCCTGTGATTTCCGCCGATGTGAGAATAGGGAGGGGCTATCCAGCTTTTTCAATATGTCACCTGCTTGTTTTGCGTGAATATGAATGAGCTGCACAGTTTCACGGATTGGCGTTCGTGCATTTGTCTCCGTCTTTGTATGAGGACATGAACACATGAACTCCATCTGCAGAGCCGATCTGAGAGTTTATTTCATAAGCATTTCACTGTTAGAGAAAATATATCATCAAGCACACACACTTTAAGACAACCTGTCAAAATAAAAGTCTGGTCAATTTGAGTATCCAGATTAAAAACACTGTACTGTATTATAATATTTACTATAATAATTTGTAGTATTCTATTTGTAATTTGATAGTATTTTGCAGTAAATTGAAGTATAAACACTAGAGTATAGTTATGTTTATTAAACTAATATTACACATATATATATATATATATATATATATATATATATATATATATATATATATATATATAGTATAAAATAAAACACCATTTTATCCACAAAAGGAGGAATTTTACTGCAGTTTACCATTGTAAATAATAAAAGAATGGAAAATACAGAACTCAGAAAAATTCAACCGGAAAAGGAACTTGGGAAAACTTATATTATTAATTAATTATTAATTATATTGCCCTAATTTAGCATTAATGTCCTTCATCTGTTACCTGCTTATTTATGTGATAAACTACACATAAATATGTTTGTGTATATTTTTTCTAATATAACAGATGTGTAGTACAACTGTTTGTCCTGTGCTTCAAAACTTTAAACATCGGTAGCAGCAGTGCTGCGTGCAAAAAAAGTTAATATAAAACCCTGTATAAGGTATAGGTAAATTATTAATCTTTTTGAGATTTAATCTATTTGAGTATGAACTATCTCCTAAAATTCATGTGTATTAAATAGATACTGAAAATGCATCTATTAATTACGCGCATAATATTTTGATTACATTCATTATAAACATGACTTTAATACTGAGGTGAAAGTATTAAAAAAGGTAAATTAAATGCTATTTATATATTAGAATTTGAAAATGGCAACTTCAATAAATCTGTACATGTTGTGTTTTGTTTCTGACTTTTTTAGTTTTACATGGACCGCCTCTCGTTTGGACCGCAACATCATTACAGTTCTGACAGGACAAGCTGTTGAAACCTTTGACAATCAGTTCCGTGAGCTATACTTGAACTCCCATGGGGTCAACCTATCCAAGGTTCCAATGGGGGACCCTCCGGAGCCTGAGCCCACCATAGTTACTGTCCCTCCCCCTGTATCTGCGACAGTTGCAAGAAAGCTAATTAACCCAAAATATGCATTGGTAAATGTAGACGCATCGAGCAAAACTTCTTCAGACAAGGCTAGTGCCAAAAACAGCAGCTCGCATCATCCTATGACCCCCGTTCCTAAGCCCAATCGCGAAGTAACCGAAAAACCAAAGCTACACCCGGGACTTGAAGGCTTGCTTAAGGCAGATCTCATTCCTTACTTGCCAACCTGGCCTGAGCCAGACCCATCCAGTGACGTTATTGGGTTTATTAATATCAGAGACACAAGTAAACCAGCACCTGTGCATTTAATGCGTTCGCAAATGTTCGGAACATCACAAGCGATCCGCTTCAAAGACCCTTTCACCGCCCCACCTGAGGATCCGCTACCGGAAAAGGCAATTTTTCATCTTAAGAAAACAAATGAGGTCAAAAAAGATGCTGTCGATGCAAACGTTCAATCAAGTAACCAGCCCTCAAAAGATGACCAGCTGAATACCCAGCCTGTGGTAAACTTACAGCCAGAGACTAACTTCAACAGCAACCATCAAGATGTACCGGTTCACTCATCCAATTCTCCAAACACCCAAACCCAGCACAATGACCCCAAACCCAACCCTCCTCCAGAAGAGCAGCAGCCCAACCCTAAACCGATGAATACCTCTTGTGAGAACCAACAAGCTTTACAGCAACCTGTGCCCAAACCACGCACATTGCAGGTGGTGGTTAATAAGGCAGAGGGAACTAAAGATGCAAAGATCACTTTAGTCAGACGGGAGGAGAACCAGACGATAAACCCGACGGTTACGCACACGGACACTCGTGACAATGATGCTGACAGCATGGCTGTGACTTGTGCGCATTCATTGAAGGATAAAGATGAAGCGTCAACAACATCAGATGAATACTTTGAGTGCGCCGACTCTGACACGGCCAGTCCTACCGACTTGCTCCCTAACGGAAGGATGACCGGTTCTGGTCGCGTTGACCGAAGTCCTGACTCCCTTAACGTAATGGCCCGGCTCTCTCAATCCATGCTGGACTTGCGATCAGACGATGATAATAAAAGTACTCTTGAGAAAAATCTGCTGAACACACAGAACACGGAGAAGCAAAGGTAGGACTTTGGTTCATTATGTCTATCTGTGTGTGTGTGTGTGTGTGTGTGTGTGACTGAATGTGAAAGTGTTTTTTATCAGATCTGGCTCAACACTTCTAGTCCATAAACCTGGGCGTGTCTCAAATAGATGAAAAGAAGTCAGGCGTGTGTCATGGAACGCAATAGGGTGTGTTATGCTTTCCGGGATTCTGTTGTCATTTACAGCACGTCTGAACCTGCTGTCAGAGCTACACGTATGGGGGTGGCAGGAGGGTGCCATATGTATATATGGTAACGTATCAGTGGAGAACAGGGTAGGCTGCCTCGATTTGGGGGAATTTTTCCATGGTAGCAGCCAACCAAAGGCGGCTATAACAACAAGTTAACGAGTTCTCAGGAAATTAAGGCACAGCCCTCTATTGTTTGTCTTATATTGCAGTCCTTGATAATGCAAACCGTTTAGTTTAGTTCTTAAATTTTTCTAACGTTTTTAAATAAAATTCTTAAATTGAGTTGACTACCTTGTAAGAAAATCCAGTTAAAATCAGTTTAAAAGGAATGGTTCACCCAAATATGGACATTCTCTCAATTTTACAATAAAATATTTTGAGAACATTAATATTTTTTAATAATTAATTGATCAATATGTCTTATCCAGTGGAAACATACAGATCAGCACAGTAAAATCAAATATAGAGGCATGTAGATGACTTCCAAACTAATTGTTTCTTGCGTGTCTAATGACTAGTTGTCATATGTGTGTTTCATCACAAAACATAAAAAAGATTAAAAATTATTGACATGCAAAAAAGGCTGGGTTTTTCTTAAGCAAGCATTGAGTCAATGAGGCTGAACCCAACTGTTGGGTTGTAAATTAACCTATGCTTGGTTGTATCAGCCCAAAATTATAAATTTTTGGGTCAAATATAACCCAACACTGGGTTGAAAATAACCCAGAATTTATTAGAGCTATGGTTATATGAAGGTATTTTGATATAAAAGAAAGGATGCTGCCTAGATAGTAAACTTTAAAAGAATTTTCATATTTGCTTGAACTATTCCTTCAAGGTTGTGGCTGGTTTTACACGGTTACTGGCTAATCCAAGCTGGTCCAGTATGGTTTCAATGTGGTCCCCCTTCACTGTTTGGTCAGATTCTAAACGGGTCAAGCTGCCTAAATCTGATAGAACCCACCTTGGACCAGCAACAAACAAGCTACCATGTTCCCCAAACCACCTTAAACCTATGATCTGGTTCTTCTGTAACCTGAAAGGCTTAAAAGGGACAAAACATTGAATCGGGGCAGAAATGGGAGCAGTGGAGTGTGTGTAGTACCTGGGTAGAGGGCCCTGCTGATCATGCCAGGTAGGATTATGAAGATCATGGGGAGCATCTTGAGATAGCTGGCAAAGATGGACGCTCCTTTGGCGTGACTAAGATTCTTGGCTGACAGAGACCTCTGCACGATTACCTGTTGAGTCAGATTGTCCTCCAACATTATTATCACTAGTGGCCCTTTCATGTTTAGGCATAACTATTAAAGAAAAGACAAGACAAATTATAGCATGAACTATTGACAGCATTAAACTAAGACTCATTCGGTTGATTGACGTGTAAAACGACTATTGAAAAAGATTTGTTATACTTTCTCTTTCCACATGTACCTTCAGCTTTATCGAACTGTCTCCAGGTCACCTGTTCAAGACATCTACGGCCGAGCCAAAGTGGTGAATACTAAACCTGGAGCCTTCCATACACCCCCCAATAGCAGCGGGGATGTGATCGGGGGACACAGGTACTGGCAGGGGAAGATGTATGACCCCGATCTCCCCTCAAGTGGATTACAACAGCAAAACCTGAATCGTACTGGCTGGTCCCCTCAAAGACACAACCCTGCCTATGGGATCCACGGACTCCAATCGGCGGTCTTACAGAGAAAATCGCCTCAGAGACAGGTTGAGACTCGCACACCATTAGGAATCTCCTTTTCGAAACTTGCCAGCTACAAACACCTTAGAGGGAAGGTTTCAGTAAACCCGGCTGGTTTTCCCTTAGGGGATCAGTTGTCACGGGGGCACAATGACATTTAACTGATTTAACAACTTTGTATTGAGTACAAAGGCATGAATGTGCAATGATGTAGCGACCAATCTCCATTAATACAGACTTGAAACCGGAGTTAAACTGGATGTTTGAACTAATACAGTGTTACGGCAATAAAACAAACACTGAATTTATTAGATGGACTGTATATTTCTGTAAGCCAATGAGAGATGCACAATTATCTATTACAAACAGCCTTAATCTTTTGTTTATGTACCTTATGAATAATGAGGACTGAAATTTTGTGCGGACTGGAATTTGGTGGTGGATTTGTGACTGTGGTGATGGCAATTTTGCATTTACCTCTTTTATTGGCTAATAATTTCTTAGATTAAAAAAAAAGTGAAATGCTGCCCAACACAGTAAACCCAATATTGTCTGTCCACTAGGGGTTGCACTGACTAACCGATTATTCCAAGATGCACTGGCCAAATGTATTTGTAATATACAAAGGGATAAACATTCAACTCATAATGAATTAATCTTTACAGTGTTGACATTAGCCAAAATTCTTGCGAATCACTCTGAAACCGATCGTTATTGGGAAATAGTTTTTTGTATGCAAAACAATGCTATGTCAACATACTGTCTTGCATCATCTCAATTCTTCCACTAACATTGTAAGCCGTCAGACTGCCGATGTAGCATGGCATATGTTGAACGCTGATGGCCGACTAGTTGACTACTTTCTTTTCTACAAGTATTCGACTAGTAACAAATTAGTCGTGCAAGCCCTAGTGTCTGGTTGTTTTTTGTGTCAATTTAATTGCACAGAATGGCTAGATTTTTTTTTTTTTAGTTTTTTTTTTTTTTAGAGTTTTGTAATTTCCTACAATATTACAGATTTTCTTTACCTGCCAAAGAGGTATTGGAAATTTCTAAGGATGTGATGTGCACTGTAACCTATGGAAATTGTTACGAATACAGTCTTCTTAATGACATCTCAAACGTTTGCTTATAAATTTGCATTATTTCACTCCTGATTGAGTGAATTACTATAGCTTTTACATCAAATACTTGAATTTTTAAGGTGAACTTTCAAATGAATGCAGATGCCTTAGCTTTATTAATATAGACCCCATATTTCATTGGTTGTGAAATAAAACAACACGGTGAGGGATAGACGTATGGTCCTTTTAGAAGGTTGTGCTGTCATGTTCTATGGTTGTCGACAGATTAGAAAAAACACATTTCCCCCAAAAAGATTAGATAACATTCGTTGTCGTAACTATACGTATACATTTCTCACAGGCACAGCCTTTCCCAGAAGGCCTCTGCCTCTGTCTCTCAAACTATGCAACTCGCAATGCAAGGTATGTTTGCAATGCTGCTCTTTACGTGAGACTCTTTACATTTTGTGAAGGGTTGGTAGATTACTATTTTTATGTGAGTGTTTACGCGTACCTGATCAGTGCACCAGTACCATGTTGCCAGAATGGTTAAGCCCAGTGTCATGCCTGGCCAGGGTAAATCTCCATGAACCGGGTCTCTGAACAAGTGCATGGCATCAGCCCTGGGCAGGTGACATGTCGTGTTCGGGATGATCTTCGATGGCACAGCTTTCAGATACGCACTCTCCAGGTTGCTGTAGCCTCCAATCTTATTGAAAGCTGCAATAGAGATACATATCAGATAAATCTAGTCAAAATGTATTATTGTAATAGCAATAAAACAATAATGTGGTTTCATTGGATTACAAGAACGGAATGTACATTTTAAGTTTATGCAATTAAAAAATATATTTAAATTCTTGACTTGTTTGAGCTATGTATGTAATGTGTCTCACAGTGCTTGTTTGAGATGGGTAGGATTCTGTAAATAGCTAGGCGCATTTAGTTTTTTTCCGCATTCTCAAAGAAATTAGGCTAGCAATGCAGATTCTAAATTTGGAAATAAGTGTCCTATAATAAAAAAATTTGTCTTGAGAGTGCCGGTCAGGAAAATCGTGGACAACTACTCGCTGAAGGAATAGGTAATTGAAACGTTCATTTCTGGTCTAACGTTTTATTTAAAGGCAGTGATAAATCGCACCTCACGGATTGTCATCTATATAAATATCAGTATTTTAAGAATGATTTAGCGTATTTCTTCAGGTGAAGTGGTAAATTTAACCTAGTTTTTGTGACATTGCATTAGTCCGTGATATTATTTTAGGTATTCTGCCATATGTGACTCTGGATCACAAAACCAGTCTTTAAGTAGTACGGGAACGTTTTTAGTAAAAGACAAAAATACATTGTATGGGTCAAAATGATCGATTTTTGCTAATCGATTTAAAATACTTTGTTTGCTAATCAACAGGCAATATACCCAAATTTTGTTTTTAAAATGTATTATAAAGAACCTGCTGAAGAAAACTATAGCACTATTTGTTAATTTCTAATGGATTTATTGGTTATGAGAATTGCAATTACATTGTCATTTATGAGAATTGTGTTGGTTTAATGAAAGCTATATTGGTTTATACTGTCTGCGAGTTGGTGTGTTGGGAACCAATAGAACACTATTAAATAAAACTGGAATAAAGGCTAAAACACACTAGGAAAGTTGTTTTATTTGTAAACAACCGATGCTTCTTAATGCTTTTTACAATGGAAACCTATTTAGTTTGTATTGATTTTTCATCCTTGCAGTAAACTGCCACCTTCAATGCAAGGTATGATACATATTTATCAGCATTTTGTTAAACATATTGGTAATATGAAATATATGTGTTTACATAACTTTCAACTTATGTCTGTTAAGGATGTATTTTAACAGATGACTGGAGAATAAAAGAAGACTTGAGACCGGCTGACCTGTGATGGTAAGGATGACTGCTCCAATGATCATGACGAACGTCTGAAGAGTATCAGTGTAGATAACAGCAGCCAAGCCACCTGGAAAAACCGAGGACTTAAATGGGTATTGCTCAACTTTCTAATGAAGTTTAATAAGATCTAAGTCATCGAGGTCAACCCTGAATCAGCACAGAGGAGTGAATACGGTAAGATCAGAGCCACAGATTAAGCAATTATGTACTTATCCTAGAATCAATCATTGTAGTCTATAATTATTACCGCAGAAATGATCTGTTATTGAACCACATTGCTTTAGTGGGAACGTTTTCAAAAGAAATTCAGTAAAAGTTTTATTTCGTGCTTGAGGGCACAGTGATTGTTTGACATCTATAAACTGATCGTCTTTAAGAATCGTTACTAATTTTTATTAGTACTTTATAACGTTGAATAAAGGGACCAAATACTAATTTAGAAGGTACTTCTCTTTAAAGTGGCTTTAAAATAAGAAAAACGTTTCTGTAAAACATGAACAGAATTTGCCCATTTTCTTTAGTGTAGTAAAGAAAATAGCTTTAATTAAAAGTTCTTTCATTTTTACTGTCAAATAGTGAAACACTTGAAATCAATAAAAATCAATTAATGTCGTGTCAGTAGTACAGCATTACATTTAAGTTGTACTAGTCTCTCGAAATCAATGAGTTTATAAATGGTAGCGATACTGTTAAAGTGCTAGTTTACCCGAAACTTTTTTCTGTATGCGTTTGTAAATGCCATTTTATTACAATCCAAGAAAACGTAGGACATGATGGACTCTAACAAATACAAACCTGCGATGGTGTAGAGAGCAGTCACCACTAACATGAGCACAGTGGAGAGGTAAAGGTTCCAGCCCAAACAAACCTGGACAAACAGAGCTCCAGAATACAGGTCTGTCTGCAAACAGACAAACGCATACTGTAAACATCACCAACATGTTATGCTTGGAGGTTGAACTTTTCTCGCTCTCTTGCACTTTTCTTTCAACTCATTTATATACAATGTCTCAGTTTCTTCCAAAATTGTAACACTTGATGGCACACAATAACATTACTGAGCTATAACATTAGTGTGTAAATATACTTTAAAATTGAAGTGCTAAAACATTTTCTTAGGAACAGTGTCATAAAGTCAACAGGGTTTTTCCTGGCTCAAAATGAGGCGGAGGTGGTGCCATCTTGATCTTGTGCACACACGCACGTGTAGGCCTACCGTACCTTTAAGTGTCATAAAGAGTTAAGAAAATTAGATGAAAATGACAATAAAGTTAAATAAAGCTTTTTTTTAGAAAAAATTAAATACATTCAACCAAACAGAAAGTTGTTTAAAATCAAATTTAAGCTTTTGTCATTTTTAGCCCACAAGAGCCAACTGAATTTATCAATCTTACTATATGAGCAACTCATTCTTACTCATTCACATCCTGCGTTTTTGTGGTTCAATGAGCTTTGAATGATTCGTTTCAATTGTTTAAACGAATCGGTTCAAAAGAGTCATTTGTTTGCAAGTCGTTCTGATCACAGTGTGCGTTCTTAGACCAACTCGATGTGTACAGTGTATGTTGTGTAAAGGGAAGCAACGAGACATCTGCACTTACAACACTACACTGAACACAACGTTCATTTAAGAAACATTTTCAAGAAATTGAACGCACAGCAGCATAATAGAGCTCCTCATATAGCTGAGGAAAATAAACATCAACTCACTGCACTAATAACTAAACATAATAAATAATTACGTAATGCCACAAGTGCAGTTAAAAAATGACAGTCCATTGAGTGAATGCAGTGTTTTGTGAGAATTTTGTTGAGACTCTGAGACGGCACTAAATTTGACGGAGGCGCCTCCAATTTTTGTATGCAGGAAAAACCCTGGGCAACATTTTTGGTTATTTTGGTAGAAAAAACGTTTCTGTCCAAACTTCGTAGTCTGCAAACATTTTCCATTTAGAAAAAACATTTGTGCAATCGAAAGGATTCAAATAAGCAAAGGACCCTTGAGAAATCTTTATATTATAGTTGAGATATTTTATATATATATTTTTTGCAGATTTCTGTATCATCTGCTCTGAGCACAGTTCGAGACATTGAGAGTCTTTACTCTGTAAAACTTAAACTGAGGCCTCCATTCAATTTGTATTCAGTTGCATAGTTGTTTTTTCATGTTGGTGTTGCCAGGGCATTTTCATGTTCTGTGGCGGTCTAGTGCATTGCTTCTGAATGTGGTTGCTGGGGATTCTGGATGGTTGCTAAGATGTTCTGGAAGATTGCTTAAATCCCCTAAAAAGTATAAAAAGTCCATCCCCACGTCTCTGTCATGTTCTAGTCCTTAAATATGCTTTTTATTACTTTTTTTCATTATTTCAATATACATTTTTCATTCAAAGAGCCAATATTATCCACTTCGCAAAAACCTACTTAAGTCTAATAAAGTGGTAGCACTCTTGAGTAATGGCGTGAATACACTACAAGACTTCAAAATCTGAACAGACTTTTTTTAACTAGATCTCATACACTTGCAGACGTGATTGTTTCTGATAGAAACACACTAACTGATAAAATCTGCAGACTTGCACAGACGTTCTGCAACAAGTCCAGACTGAAGATCTGGGCAAAATCTGAGCAAAAGTATTGTAGTGAGTTTTAGCCTTAAGGTGTCAAAGTTTAATACTTAGTTGATAAATGCCCTTATAACAAGGCAATGTTCTTCTGTGTGTGTGTGTGTAGTGTACAGTTAAAAACAGATGTTGAAACCAGGCTAAACACCACTTTCTTTCACAACGTGACATTCCTTGGAAACCGAAACATGCCAGCTATGTGAAAAGACATGTTGAGTGAAGCCTTTTGTCAGATTAGTGTTTGTCTTGTTCTTTGTAGATTAAAGAGAATTGCTCTGAATGTGAATGCGTGTTTGTGTTTTACATGCTTACTGAGATCTTGGTGAACACAGACAGCAACAAACTAAGAACTGACAAGTACGTGCGAATTCTCTCTCCTCCGAACCTCCGACCCAAATATTCTGGCATTGTGACAATCTGTGTGAGAGAGAGAGAGAGGAAGTGGAGAGGGAATGCCACGATCTAAGCAAATTAACAGGCAAATGAGAGAAAGTAGAACATGCGGCGTGTGTGTATATGAGATTGAGAGCGACTGTGAGTCTTTGGGTATGTGGGGCAGCGTTAAACATTGTGTCTCAATTATTAACATATTTATAAATTCAACTGATATTGTTGGTAAAAACAGAGGCTTTGTTGTTTTAATCTCACCCCAGAAGAGACATAAACTGGGACAAAGATCCATGCAAGAGCCAACAGGACATAAGTTGCCTAATGGAGAGATAGAGAGGGGTGTTAACACATTCCAAAAATTAATTTCTTGATCAGTATCTTACTTATACAGTAATTCGAGTCATTAGCTTGAAGAGCAAATCTGGATGTGTAATGTTAAACGTATGAAATGCTAACAAATGATGCCAGATAATTTCTCAGAACCAATGTCACCTTCTTACGTGGTTTTTGAGAGTACTCGTGATGAATATGTTTATGGACATATGAAATCCACTTAACCTATAAAACGCCTTTTTTGAAGAACTCGTTCCTTGGTTTAATATTTTGTTGTGATACGATTACCTTAGAGTCTGGTTTCCTTTGCGTTTTGTCTAAAATTAGTGAGGTGTATATAAGTAAAAAGTGCAAAATACTTGTTAATGTTTATTTTAATTTTATTTTTGACATGCTTTTACTTTTTCCTTGCATTCAAGTCACTTAAATCCACGAGACACATGCAAGCACAAGACAAAAATACTCATTAATGTTTATTTTAATTTTATTTTTGACATGCTTTAACTCTTTCCTTGCATGCAAGTCACTTAAATCCACGAGACACATGCAAGCACAAGACAAAATGAGCTTCTTTTCGAGGGAAATTGCTAAATGCAATTATGTTTTCCTAAAGAATTGTTCTTCTTTTAAGGATAGTTCAAAATGTGTGCTTGAAAACATGACAAAGATATCAAATAGGTCGTTAGAATGCACATGTCGAATTGAGACACAAATTGATCCTCTGGCTCCCCCTGGTGCTCACACGCATAAGAACATGACGGTGACTTTTTAAAGTTCCAATAGTGACAAATAATTATTTTGGGAAAAAACATAATGATGACACTCACATTCCATTCAAAACCAGCCACAGCGATTCCCCCGGCGGCCCCCGTACCAGCCAGACCGATGAATAATCCAGAACCCTCACTGCTGGCAAACAGAGATGCCCCAATCTGCACCCATTCACATTACACATTAGTGTGACATTCGCACTAAAATGATATTGTACATGATACAGGATTGAAGTGCTAATAATAAAACTACTTTTACATTTCAATGCAGTACGATCCAGATCACAAAAAAAGTAGTTGATGTGATATTTCAGGCAACATTGTGTTATACTTCATCTAAACCTAAAACTTCAGCTTTACATATTCCTGTACACATTTGCATCCATCCTTTATGACTTAAAGTGATAGTTCACCATAAAATAAAAATTCTGTCATCATTCACTCAACCCCTTTTCATTTCAAACCCCTGTGAATTTCTTTCCTCCACAGAACACAAAAGGGTATTTAGAAGAACCGGCACCCATTCACTTGCAATGGTTTTGTGTCTATAAAATAGGAGAGAATGGGTGCCGGCGCCGTTCCGTTACCAACTTTCTTTAAAATAACTTTGACTGCAGAACACAAAAGAAAGAAAGTAATACGGATTTGTAATGACATGCAGGTTAATAAATGATGAAAGAATTTTCATCTTTGAGCTCTGCCTTTAATATTGAGATTTTGTACTTATCACAACATTATATTGACTTTATTTATATATAGCAGCTGTAAAATCATGCATGATAGCACTTTATTTTACACTGCTGTTCTACATATACTTGCTTAGTACTGTGTAGCTATGCATTTAATTCAGTCCTGAACTTTAAACCGAACCCATATTCGGTTTAGGTTGGGGTTATATTATTTTGTATTTTGTTTGTAAATTGTGAGTTCAATTTTAATTGTAAGGAAATACAGTATACATGTATATAAGTGCATGCTGTGTAAAATAAAGTACAACCAATATGGTGCAGAAATGTTGTCCGCATTCAGACAGTGGTCTATATTCACATTTTTGGTTGCGTCATTACAAACAAAACCAAAAATCAGTAATTACGTTGTCACACAAAACACATTTGTTTATAAATTAATCCCAAATTATTTGTGAGATAGTAGCATACTACATTTACTTTTTCAATTAACTAGTGTTTACTAGGTCACTGATCATTCATTACTATGAGTGTTGTTCAAATGTTTGTCTGATCTGCACTTACCGGCCACCAAGCCATGTCCCTACCAGCCAGGAAATATCCACTGAGTGTGTTTCTGCTCACTCTGCAAGATGACTGAAACACACACACGTGCAGCAGTTTGGCCAAAATATAAAATCATTTCATTTCTTAACAACTAAGTTTAGTGTTAACTGTTAGATTGTACCTCATAACCAAACACCTGTTTGATTCCAGTTAACCTCCACTTTAATCTATGCAATTAATGATAATATATTGTAAAGTTCAACCCATTGTGTAAACATACAATCGAGTTCATTTAAATACTTTTGAAATAATAATAATAATGTTTAAGTCAACCAACACCCAAACATACGCACACAAAGGCCTCACCCATATCCCAACTGCGACGTTCAATAAGAAATACGCTCCGATCACGATGATATCAGATACGCTAAAGGACTGAGAGAGTGCAAAAAATTTGGTGGTGGAGTTCGACGCCATGTCCTGCCTACACGTACGCTACACACAGACTAAGACAACAGGACAGGGAGGGATGAGAAGACACAGAGTGTTCAGGTCAGTCAGCTCCGTGTGTGAATTGATGATTAAACGCATCAGTTTAATGAAGCAAACTTGCACCTTCGTGTAAACAACAGGACAGATGAGAGACTTCCCTGAAGGCCGAACCTGCTGCTTGTAGTTTCAGAGGCTTACAAACACACACCTGTGTGCCAAAGCGAACGCACACGGCCGAACGCACTGGCACACGTATAATCAGAGAGCAGAGATGTGTAAACTGACAAACCTAATGTGACTAAAGAAGTCTAAAAAACATCCCTAGACACACTTAAAGTCAATCATTTACTTAAACATGTACTGGTGCTACCCATTAACACACACACACCTGCACTAACCATTAGCATCAATCTTACACATGGACATCATGTATACACACCATCTTTAACTGAAGTGTTAACGGCGGTCACTGTTACAATACATCAGCTGTACTTTATCACAGTATGGAAGAAGTGTTTGCAATGTCCTTTTTTGGCATTTTTAAATATGTAGAAATCAACCCAATTTGTAATGTAAATTAACTTACCACTATATGTATTTCAATGTACGATGTCATAAAAACAAGAGACCAAAAGAATGTCTAATGCTTAATTAGTAACAAAGTTTTGAAAACAGTGTGATGAATAAATAATCTGTTCTGCTGACCTAATCTCTGCCATGCACAATTTCGGATTTGCAATGCAAGTCGCTTTGGATAAAAGCTTCTGCCAAATGCATAAATGTAATTGTGCCAACATACTGACGTGTTTTATTACAAAACATTTTTTTTACTTAAAAATGTTCTTAATATGGATAAAGCAACAAGAGCCCAGAATACATGGAAACTCTTTCAGTTCTGTTCACCCAAAAATGAAAGTTCTCATCATTTATCTGTGATCTTACTTGTCATTTCAAACCTGTATGACTTTCTTTCTTCTGCAGAACACATAAGAAGAAAATTTGAAGTGGTGGACAACGGCTGTATCCATTCGCTCGCATTGTTCATATACCAACATTCTTCAAAAATGTCTTCTTTTGTGTTTGAAATGACAAGTACAATCGTACATAAATGAGAGAATTTTCATTTTTGGGCGTGCTATCACTTTAAGAAGTTGGTTTTTTGCAAAAACAAGCAAATTACAAGGGGACCACATTGAAGATGCTACCATATAACACACAACCTAATTTATTTATTCCCATAGCTACTATTGTTTTAGTCCATGGTGTACGATTTAAAAAAATATGGCTGATCTCAAAATATGGAAATAATGATTGAATGACCCTAAACATGGGTTTGATGAAGAGCCTGTGTGCTCGAAACATCACACGCCATGTAAAAGTGTTTAAATTATTCATTTTTGAATATTTTTGGAGCTTTGGTGTGCATGTAAAGTTAGTCATTGGAGCAGCCTTGTATAATTGTCAGGGCAAAATAAGTAGAAGATGGCCAGTTACTCGCTGACTGATGTGGGTTAGAAGGGAGCTGGAATTAGACATCTGTTCTGGTTTTACTGACACCCTTGGGGATTTTATCATTTCACAGACTTTTTAATTGTGAGAATATCACAAAAATATATGTGATGGCAGACAGAGTGGATAAAGAATGATCTGAACTAAAAACAAATAGCAATCAAGTGTTGCTATCAAGTGCTCCCCCTTGTGCTGTTCCAAATCTGTATTTTCTTGAAACAAAAGATGTGGTTTGATTAGTGTTTACATGTTACAGAAAACCACAACTACAAGTTTATTTATTTATTAGATTTTATATTAAATTGGGAAATCATTTTAGCAAGGTTAGTCTAAATGTGAATGTGACTGGGCCCATCCTTATGTCTGATGGCCATATGGACAATAATAAAATTATTATTTAAAACACAACTTGAATACATTTGAATCATAATAATAATAATAACAACTATTATAGTTATCACATGTATTTTTTTTTGAATAAGCTTATTTTATTACTTCTTTCTTCAAGGGCTGTGCAGCTTTATCTTGATTTATAGTCATTTATAAGCATGGTCTGAAAAACTTGTCTTGATCTATATGGTCAGCAGTATCAATGGTATACTAAACTCTGTCCTGTGACCTTTCTCTTCATAAACACGCACAACACAATATTTTGCTCACTTTTAATCTGTCATGCCCATGGGAAAGGGGTCTATTTAGTCACGCCCCCTGTTGATGCCGCACCATCAATTTAACCAAAGCAATCTCTCTCTCTCTCATTCTCTCTCTCTCTCTCTCTCTCTCTCTCTCTCTCACACACACACACACACACACGCGCACCATCTTTCTCTCTCTCACACACATACATACACACATACGCACGCACACACACACACATGCGCACATGAAAAAGCGACAGCGGATTACAACCTCCAGCGCCCGCGCGCACACATCTGCCTGGATGTTTATGTAATATATATCTTTCTTCCAGCTGCATTCCGGTTCAAAGATACGATTTCCGTTTTATGCGCACAACATCTGTTAATTTGTAATGTTGCTTTAAAGTCGCCGTGCGTAAATACGCGCTGTCCCTATTACCCGAAAACGCCTGGACTCTGTCAACCCGCTTCGTCACATTAGTACAAAATAATCGCGTTTTTTTGGTCGTGGACGCCGCGGTCACTCCACCGATCATGCAACGCGTCTAGCGCGTCTCTGCGCACTCGACCTTTAACGATGAACGGCGGGGACGCGCTGGCGTTTACGGCACCGTTGCGGTCGCCTGGCCCAATGAAGATACGCTGGATGTAGAAGTATAGACATGACTGCATGTGTGAGAGAGGGTGTGTGAGTGAACAGGATGGGGAAAGAACAGGAACTCTTACAGGCGGTGAAGACGGAAGACCTGGTTACCGTCCAGCGCCTCCTGCAGAGACCCAAACAGGGCAAAGCGAGTGAGTATCACACCCACCGATTTTTCAAATGCCCCCTTAAAGCATCACGGTCTCCACATCACTCCATACAGCCATGCGTACGGGTTGGACTTGCACGGATGTGGATTGGACCGGTCAGGAACCGTGTGGACGTTAAAAGGGCGCAGTGGGTTATTTAACGACATTTGGTTACGTTTACGCCTTACAAATAAACATGACATGAACACTTCAGTTTCCACATTTTACAGTGTAAAATGTGTTGACGGGCCTCGTTGCATATGTCGTAATCACAGAAACCCGCTATATATTCACTTTTTAATTATAAAGGCCACTTGCATTTGCGCGATTTGCGGTCATTCGTTTACGTTTTCTATCGGCTTTATCCAATGCGTTAAGTTTGCACTTATACCTAAATAATTGCGATTTCGATAACCTGCTGAATAAGTACAGATATCGTTATGGACTATTAGCAGTTTACTACTAAATCAATTACAAATTTGGGCCTTATTCCAGTTGGATTTAGCAGCGTTCAATTGGTTCCCACACGAGATAACACCCCACAGTTAAAACCTGATACAATACCTACTGAGTTTCTATTTAAACTATAGGCAATATGGACATTAAATTAGGATATCTGTGACGGTTTATGTTATTCCCAGACGGACTCGTTCATTATAACCAGACTTTTCTAGTTTTCTCGCGTCTGTGAACTGTAGACGGGTCAATAATGATGCCACACGCAAGCGACCGCACGCGCCCAAATCCGCTTTGATATCCAGATGAGCGCGCGCGGATGTGGCAGGTGGCTCAAGATCGCCAAAGATTAAACAGATTGCGCATTGAAGAAAATAGATGAATAGTGTTGTGGTTAAATCACAATTTTATTTCCAAGTAACTGCACTCAATGGTAAAGCATGACGATTTTTTTACGATAGGCTACACAGTTACCCTCTTGTTGGTATTAACTGGAAGGGCGGAGGGATTATATTAGTGAAAAGCGCCAGATGTTTGAGTAATAACAGTGCGTGCTGGTATAGGAGAGAGCGAGAGACCACTCAGCTGTTTGGGCGTGTCTGTCATGACGTATAAAAGGGGCGTTCACGCAGTAGGAAAACGGATAGAAGGCTGGGCCAACTCTAGAAATTCTGATGTATTTAATGCTTATAGTAAGAATTGTGTTGGTTTGAATGAAAACTAGATGTTAGCTGTGATGTGAGTGGTTTACCCAACAAGATGTCATCAAACAATGAGGATGCAGGGGCAGTACTCTATGGGACTGTTTTGGAAGGTCAAATAATGTGCTAGGCTGTGTGAGGCTGGTGTAATTCAGATCATTCACTGTTTTTTTCTATTGGGTTCTACAACAACTGCAGACAGTAGTGTCGTCCAAATGGCCTTTGGATACGTAACATACTGAAACGATGACAGAAGACATGCACACACATACACAACATACACATGCACACATGTCTATAATTGAAATGCAATTACCACTTCCAGTGCCGGGTAACATCCCAGGTGGTGAAAGAAGCATCTCCTGCTATGGTAGGAGGGGCAGCCTGAAATGGAAGCAGGGCAATGTGTGTGTGTGTGAGAGAGAGAGCATTACAATAATAGAAGAATGCTTAAAATGCCCTTCTTTTCCATGTGATGTTAAAGTAACCATTCCATTTTTTTGATGCAGCCGCGGCTCCACAATAACTGTAAAAATGTATTTGATATAAAATAACAGCGTACCAATGCTAAATGTAGGGGCTGGATAGAATGTAATATGGAAAAAGGGAATGTTTATTGTTTACCACACTAATTTAATTGCTCATAATGTTACTTTATTCAAAGTATTTGCCGTAAAATATGGACTTGTTATATGCCTATTTGTTTTATTTGATATGTTTGTTTTGAAGGAGCAATAACCTTGATAACACACATACATCTGGGAGATGTCTATTTGATGTCTTCATTTACGTCTTTAAGGTGTATTTTAATGCTTGCTTACCTGCAAAAAACATCTCTGAGTTGTTGCCATATAGACATCTTGAAGACGTCTGTGAGATGTTTATGACTTAGAATTGATGTAAAATAGCTTTTTCTAAGACGTTTTCATCTGGGAGATGTCTATTTGATGTCTGCATTTACATCTTAAAGATGTATTTTTTTAAATGTTTGCTCATCTGCAAAACCTCTCTGAGTTGTTGCCATTTAGACATCTTGAAGACGTCTGTGACATGTTTATGACTTAGAATTGATGTAAAATAGCTTTTTCTTAAAGTTTTTACTCGGCATATGTTTTTTCTGATATTTTAAGATCTTGTTTTTAGTGGAAGTTATTCATTGAAAAAAAAGCAGGACAAATTTGATTCATTTATGTATAGATTTTAGTTGATAAATCTCTAAACCAATTTGGCTATTGAATGACATTCAACAATGCACGGAAGAACAGTTTACACAGAAACTCATTCTGCACACTTACCAGTATAATCCTTTCTCTCTCTGGTGTTTGGACATAATCGGAGTTGAATTTTTCACTATAGCTGGGCTTGAAATTCACAGCAGACACATGCCTATAATGTACGAAATTCCCACGAATATTTATGTAGATTAATAAAGCAAATACTTTGACTTTCTTTTGACTGGTTTCATTGCCCATGCGCCAGTTCTTACATAGTTTTAAACTACACTGGGTTCACGAATTAAGCGTTTTGGGTTAGTAAATAACATAAAAAGTCAATGCAAAGAAGTGTGCAGAAGCAAATTTATGAATGACGGTAATCGGGCGGTGAGATTGCCGTGAACGGGCAACACAGTGAACGCAATTGTTTGCGTTTGGTGTAAACCCAGCATTAGAGTGCTACTTGAAGTAGTTAGAGGTTGTTCAAGCTGTAAATTGTTAATTTGACACGCAAACAATTTCAGACTGCCAAAAAACAATCACCCACAACTAAATGAAGCATACGTGACATGAATGGTGTCTCCAGCACTTCTTCACAACTTTGAACCTGATGTTTTTAAGGCAACTTTTCATTGATTTGAGCATTGACTTTTGCATTGCATTACTTAGTTTGGTTGTTGTTGTCCATTTTATTCTACCAAAAATAACACTAGGGGCATTACACTGTGCTGAAAAACAAGCAGCAGAAAGGATCATGTTTACACAGAGCTTGTTTGCTGGAGTGCAGGTCCATCGTGGGTTGTGTGTGTTTGGGCAGTTCGAAATGTTGTGCCTGGACCAGACGGGCTCACTAAATGCGAGTGTATGGGGGCTTGGGACCGACCTTTTAATTTTGTCCCAAGCCCCATGAATTCTAAGGGCAGCCCTGCTGGGGCATAAACAGCTTAGAAAGAATATTTATCATCAAACCTAAAGTATTATTTGTCGAGAGACATAGACTTGTACAGTAAATCTGTATTACATAACATTGTCTTGGCTTTGATAGCTTCAATCTCTTGTTAAGTTGTCCTTTATGTCTTTTCTCAACACATTTCCTACACCGGGAACTGAACAAATAATTCGTTTGATTGCGTTTCTACCTGAAGATTAAAATGGACGTTTAGCTGGAACATATTCATTTGGCAATTGTGGAGATGCTGTTTTATGGATGAAATTTACGGTAAACTAGTTTGGGAAATCCTATTCTTGCATGGACAAGAAACCACTGAGTGATGACACCAGAGCTCCTTATGCACCTGGAAAATAAGAGGGAAGAAAGAGGACAGATTTTTCTGTTAAAACCCAAAATAAATTGTAATATTGCAAAATAAATAATGAATTGCTTCTCATGCTGTTTCAAATCTTTTATGAATGACGGCCAGATATTCATTCAAATAATATAAGGAAAAATTAAATAAGCGTGTCAAAAATATTTGTTAATGATTTTCTATACTGCTGCGCACAATATGGCACATGTGGCCTAATTTTAGTGTGTATCTGACACTAATTTCATTTAGGGATGCACTGATAAGTAAATATTGGCCGATAACTATAACCGATCATTCTTGAACATTGGAAGCCGATATCCGATGTATTGGCCAACATACAGTATCTAAATATAATTTTCTGAGACTGAAAATATTATTTTCTCCTGAAAATCGTGTACCAAGCCTACTTTACACAAGTTGAAGATTGTTTAAATTTTAAACTTTTCGGGCATAATGTTTATTTAATAAAAAAATGTAAGAAAGGTGTTCACAATAATCACAAGTCTTAACAGGTCTCAAAACAGAAAGCATTCAGACAGCAGTCGGCGTCAAACAATATGGTTTTGTTCCTATAATTTAAACATAAGTATCTACATACTACATCAATAATGGTGAAGTGAAGGAACACGGATCACTGGATTTTAACTGTGAGTAGCGTGCAGCTGCTGTGGTTCAACCAGTGGAAATTATTCATAATTTATTGGCTATTATATATCGGCCTACATTTTATTATCTTGTTACCTTTATTACCTTTGGGAATTAAATGAAATTAGGGATAAATGATAAATGATCTGCCATATCGGTGTGAGCCGATACGATAACATTCAAAATGACCATTTTTAGGCCAATACCGATATGACTAGAGATGATTTGTGCATCCCTAATTTCATTTAATTTCCAAAGGTCTTAAGAGATAGAAAAAGGGAAATAACTGATAACACCGGTTGTGATCATTTAACATGGTTATTTTAAATCTTGTGTTTCATTGTAAATATTATGCGGTTAAATCTTTACTCAATTATGCTGTATTGTAAATGCAGCCAATGAAAAAAATAAAAGACTATTGCAAATTTTCATATAATCATCATTTCTAGATGTATTGTGGCCATTCCAGTCAAGTGTTTGTTAAATTTAAACAAAGTCAAACTTCTAGAGGTACATTAATTCATCCAACAGCAACGTGACAAAATAATAAGGTCACATAAAAAAAATATTTTCCCAAATGCATGTCGAAATATTACTGTTTCATTGCTAAAAATTTAATATTAGCTTGTTTTCTTTGCAGTATTTGAGGTTTGAAAAAAATAAAACACATTTTTTCTGTTCTTGTGACCTATTTCTCCAGTTTTCATTTGCTGCAAATAAATTCAAATAGAAACAATATTTTTATGTGAAATTTGGTAGGAATATTGTCAGTACTAGTAATTTTTCCTAAACACATACTAATAGTCAATTCCGGAAAACTGAAAATATTATTTTTTTCCCAGCTGTGTACTGTAGTCATAACAAGGTAAATGTGTCTCTAGAAAATAGTGAATTATCTTGAGGCTGGTTTCGTAAGCTTTTAAATGTAAGTCGTAAGTCTAGAAATGTGTAGTATCTCTGTGATAAATGTTATCAGGCAGCTTTTACAAATAATGTTGTGGAACGTTCAAACATAAGCGACGCAAACTTGAGTGATGTTTCTGGGCTACGGTTACAACTCTTGAAACAAACTTATTTCATGCCTATCCATTTGTCTTTCGCCGTGCGTCCTCTCAGGGCCTCATCTCTGCACAATGAATGAGCGTGTGTGTTTGTTTCTTGCCACTGTGTATAGTGCGAGCAGGACATTCCCAAACCAGTGAAGAGAAAATGCCAGAACATATCAGCTCACCCGGCCATGAACATCAATGCGATCAGAGAAAAAGGGAGAGAGAGAAACATCACTTAGCTCACCCTGAAGGAAAATGAATGCGATCAGTTTTAGACTGCACATACCATATAAGATATATTATATTGAAAATGTTCTACAGTTATTTAACAATTTTGTGAAAAACATAGGTCAAGGCATTGAGGCTTTGTCTCTTTAAATGAAGTCAGATTTTGAGAAGTAGTGAGTCGATAAAAATACAAGCAAAGACCATTTTTTCTGGCAACTTTTTCGTTTTGAAAACCAAGAGCTAAAGCGTGTTTTATGAAAGGATCCTCAGAGGTGATTTTGTGGCTGTCGTTGTCAGTATGTCACACTATAAACACAAGTTGATCTGTCCGCGGTTGCTGTTGACACTGATAGCTTGAGCCGTGATTTTCTCAGACAAGGTTTCATTCGGACTGGAGGCCAAATGTGGAGGAATGTGAACGTGCCCATTCTGCCCAAGACTACTCTATGTATTGTGTGCGAGGTGCAGAATGATACGCCACAGATCCTTCACTTCTGGAAGATGATTTTTTGTGACCATGCAACTGATCTCAGTGATGGGTTGGATGAAACATTGATGGCATATTTTCTTTTTTCAGTTTGTCCACATATGCTTGATATATTGTATGCTAAATTGTACACGATTAACAGTTGAGAGCAAAGAGCTGGTGTATGTTAATGTCTATAGGTCTCCTGGGAAATGTTGGCCGTATGGGGTCAGGGTCAAGGTCATCTGGTGATATTTATAGTGTGCTAGTGGGATGAAAATCAGTTAGCCAAGATTGAAGCTTAACTGGGTTGTATATTGACAGCCACATACTGTTATATTTCTTCGATATGATGTTGAACTTACAACACCTTGCATCTCACCCGAGGACATGCTACTTTCCAAGTGAAGTCAGTTATTAGATATGACTTTATTAAATATGTGCTTTTCATTAGAATGATCCTGCTAGACTTATATTACATTTCGAACTATTACATCTTTCTATGGGAACTGTTTAAGCTGAAGGCTAATTCATGCACTTCCCTAAGCATTCACCCTAAGCGTGACATAGAAACTAATGGCAGAAATATTTTAACATTGAAGGAATTACACAATTTTGGCATCACCTTTTAGTGAGTTTGCAAAATAGTAAGCACAGTATGATAATAGCAGAGTGCAGGCATATACAGATGCAACCGGACAAACAGCAGTGTCCCGTATTTATGTATTCATCTGAATTCAAAGCTGTTCTTGTTGATATGTATTAAGGCATTTCAAGGGCCATTGCGGGTCCGGTAAAGCCTGGTATACTCAGGATTTTGCAGCATTGTCTGTAACATGTCAGGTCATGTCTTGAAGACACTACAGGCAAGCGTTTAATAAGATGACTGTGTCAGTTTATAGAGCTGTTGGTTGATTATGACAATGGATGTGAGAATTTTCGGGTGTGTTTGGCATGTAGGGTCTACAGTATTTTGGGATCTAAAAACAAATGTATGTGTTTTCATATTTTACAAGAATTCTTCCAGAAAGATTACATTTATATTTGATATTGTATGAATATATTGCACATTTACTTTTTTTATTCAAATAAATAAGAGGGTTTGGGTGCATTTTTAAGCACCGTTAGAGCACTTGGAGTTTCTATAGATATTTTGAACAAGATATTTTGGTGACCTAATAAACCCTGACTGTATCTATAGGACTATAGAACCCTGGAATAATCTAAAGAACTATAGGACCCTGGGATAAACTATAGAGCTATAGAACCCTGGAAGAATATATATAACGCTATAGAACCTTGGGATAATCTATAGTGCTATAGAACCCTGGAATAATCTAAAGAACTAAAGAACCCAAGGATAATCTTTAAAGCTATAGAAACTTGGGTGAATCTATAGAACTGTACAACTCTGGGCGAATCTGTAGATCTGTAGAATCCTGCAAGAATCAATAGATCTATAGAAACCTATGAGTATCTATAGAGCTATAGAATCATGGAGAATCTACAGCTGTAGAACCCTAGAAGAAATGAGAGATCTTTAGAACTCTTGGAGTATCTATAGAGCAATAGAAATCCTGGGAATATCTGTAGATCTGTAGAACCCTAGGAGTATCTAAAGAGATATAGAACCATGCAAGAATCTTGAAAACTATAGAAACCTGGGATAATATATAGAGCTATAGAACCCTGGGAAAATCTGTAAAGCTAAAGAACGCTTGGAGAATCTATAGATCTATAGAACCCTGGTAAATTTTTAAAAGCTTTAGCACTCTGTGAGAATCTATAGAGCTGCAGAACCCTAGGAAAATCTATAGAACTGTACAACCATTGGCGAATACATAGCGCAACAGAACCCTGGGAGAATATGTAGATCGATAAAACCCTGCGAGAATCTCCATATCTATAAAAACCTGTGAGTGTCTATAGAGCTTTAGAATCATGCAAGAATCTATAGATCTAAAGAACTCTGGGAGTATCTATAGAGCTGTAGAATCATGCAAGAATATATAGAGCTATAGAACTCTGGGAGTATCTGGATTTAGATTTTGGTCTCTTGTTGTTGAGATCTCTGAAACTCTGTAGTACAAATGAAAGATTGAATGTGTAAACGTATAGCTGTCAATGAAAAAAAGTTGTGATATTAAAGAGATCCTATTAAAGATTTTTCTTTGCTGAGTGTTCCCTCACACATAATTTGAAGAGTACAGTGTAAGTACAGTCACGTGTATGGCATGTGAGACCAACTAGTGGAAGCAAATTATTACTCTCTCTCTCTCTCTCTCTCTCTCTCTCTCTCTCTCTTTCTGTCTGCTTCGGCTCCAGGCCATAGTGCTTTTAACGGCACACAGTTAGATGACGGTGAGGGTTTGTGTGTATTTTGTGAGTGTGGGTATTTAAATTGCAGTGCACACTAGCTGTTTTTGGTGGTCGTAAAGACACAGTGCTACATTTAGTTTGACACGAAGAATACAAAAAAAACATTGAATATTCTAAGTGGTAAACATGGTAGTTAATCCTTGGTGTTTAAAAAAACTTTTGTAAGCACATTTATTGCTTATACTTCTGGGTTATCATAAGATAATATAATAAAATCTATAATTATAGCTGTGGGTTAGGGCCTAGTCAATGGGGGAGGAGGACAATTTGTGTGTGTGTGTTCAGATTATTGTGTTCGTCCCAGATTCCCAGCAGAGAGATTAATTTTTTGAAGCATGAGGGAATGTCATCATTTTATCTGTGCTTTTTAAATATGTTTGGATACTCAATTTACTTACCTGCGTGACGCAGCCTTTATGTGGTTTATGCCATCATAAGTATAAATATAATGAATAGCACAAAGCATATAGTTAAATATATCAAAATGTAGTAGGTATTATATTGTATTATATGAGCATATTAAGTGTATGGTGGTCAATTTTCCTTTTTTTGTCATTCGTAATGTTTATAAGAGTAAATAAAATACAAACCGGACATGGTTTCCAGGTCACACTTCACCTTAAAAAGGAAAACAAAGAAATGATATTGCATAAAGAGAACAAGGGGATTTTAACACGTTTAACAATTTTATGCAGCTTAATCATAATCATAATTAAGCACATTCTCACATCTTTCCCAGACTTCTCATGACTGTAAATGTTTTGAAATGGTTTACTTGAAAATAATTGGAATTTTAAAAACTCAATTTCTGTAATTCTGTTTTTATTGAATTGAATACATCAGAATAAATTAAAAACCTTGTTTCATTATGATGTAGAAATTCATTTTAGATCATTTGCTTCATCTTTTGATTATATAATTAACATTTCAAATGTATATGTATTGATTTACATTTTGCTATTTATACATTGAATTCAAATATGCTTAAGGTGGAATAATTTGAATATAAGTTTATGTTTATTTCTTTTGGTTTTAGGACAAGTGCTCATCATATCTAGTAGATTCACTGGTGAAGTATATCAATCAGGTCTTCAAAGTGAATCGTATCTGCTGCGATAAATTAAACTCAACACCCTTTCTACAGTCCTCTTGGGGCAGTGCACTTGAGTAACCTTAATCTCATCCCTGCACTGGGGATGTTCACGTCAATGTAATATAAGATCTTTGGCTCAACAGAGATGTGACAAACGGCCCTCTCATTCACTATCTTCTCCACCAATGATAAGGCTGAATAAGTCTTCCTTCAAGGGATTTGAAGCCTGGTTATGTTGTGAGTTATGTTGTGTGCACTCTCCATCCATTGGTCTTGCATCGATATCAGAGGTTGACGGATTGATGGCATCTCATAAGAATGTTTAAGCCTTTGACATTTATCTAAAAACGATTTTTTGTTTGTTTTTGATGCATTAGTTGTGAAGACATGCTAGTAATGCAAACTATTTATATTTCTTCTAACTTTTCTTTAATGTAATGTTCTTGATTGGTATGAAGATTTCATCATTTAATCATATTCATGTCATTCTAAACCTGTATGACTTTCTTCTGCGGACTACAAATATGTTGTGAGGAACGTTGGTTACAAAATGACATTAGACCCCTTTGACCCAAAACCACTGAGACATTTCTCAAAGTATCTTCTGTGTTCCACAAAAGAAAGAAAGCTGTACAGGTTTTGATTGACATGAGGGTGAATAAACGATAGCACTTATTTATTTAGATATCCAGTGAAATAAAAAATGACAATGCCTATTTTTTCGTAAAATATTGCAGCGTTTATTGTAAATAGTTTGGGTCATTCTCTTTGTAAAAGTTGTGTTCCCTCATAATCTTCATTTAAAATATGAATATGCATTTGCTTCCTGTGATGACGATCCATCTCAAATGACACATGTCAGACGACTTGGGCGGAGCATCCGTTAACTCCTCTTTAACTGTCAGTCTGCTGTCAGTTCCATCTCAAAATACATCCAATTAAATTGCAAAGAAAGATGAAAGCCACGCCCACTATTTTTCTCATTTAAAATTCAATTTCTTCAGAAATGCGTCAAAATACGGAAGTAAAAACGACCGCGACTTCCGTTTCAAAGGGACTTTAAAATAAGCTTAGTTAATAAAAATGACTTTTCCTGTAAATTTATTTTTCTTGTCTAAATGTTTTCTTTTATAAAATATGCGCTTATATGTACTATGGGTGGGGTAAGAAACCAATGTAGTTATATAGCGTAGCTTATTCCCCCTAATAAAAAAAACACATCAACATTTGTTGTCGGCAAATTTTACCTATCGTGAGTAAATCACGGTCGTTTAATTTGTACTTGTGCAGTTTGTGACTTGGACGATGACACTAAATATTCCTATTGTTAGCCTAAGGGGGTGAATTAGTGAAGTATTGATATACTGATACATCATTGACATTTGGATCTGACATGTGGTTCGAGTCTCCCCTACAGGGCTGCATATTTGCTTCAGCATTGATCTTTTGATCCGAGAGCTGATGTCAATCAGACGCCTGGCTGGAAGCTTGTGTCACTAGCTGTCAATGAATCGATTACTTAATTACTAAGAGAATGAAGTACAATATAGAGGCTTAAAAGCTGCGATAACCATCCTCTTTTCTCGGCCTGTCTTAAACATGGACATACTAAATACAACAGCTCCCAAATGTGACCAGGGGGCGAGAAGCTCTGTAATTATCCTCCAGGCTGTCGGACAGGACCGGAGTTAATGGTCCGTAGTCCAGAGCAGGCTAGAAACCAAAGCGTTACGTTCTAACAAACTTTAATTAAAAAAGTACTAAAGAACTTGAAGAGAAGAAGGATTATTGAAAAGAAGTGAACATATGAGTTTTATATCATGTTTAAAACAGTACGAGGATAGACTGGGCAACACTGATTGTTATTGTCATGGTTAAGGTCAAGGTTTCCATAGCAACAGGCACCGATGAGGTTGCAGTGATAATGGTATGAATAATTTATCACATGAGAGGATTATGAGGTCCATCTCACAGTGTGACTGCATCATCCACCTGTGAATGTATAGAAAATGTGCGTTTCCATCATTTTTCATGATACTATCATCGTAGATAAAAAGAGACATTCCATGGCAACTCAAGGTGAGGCGTTGCCATGGTATTTTTGTCACATTATCTAATTAACGTCACGGTGACACGAGTCGTCATGGAAATGCTCATTTGCGTTTTGTTCCTTTTCTGTACATAGTGTTTTTGAAGGTGACTCGAATGCTCGGCAGTGTGTTTATAGCTCTATATATACACATGTAGATGTGGCGTGTGTGGGTTACAAATGAGATTCTTAATTCGTTGTTGTGCATTAAGTGTGTAATAATTAGATATCTATTCATTTAACGTTTCGAAGAGATACAAAAAGAAATGAATTTAGTAATTCATCATCATCACCGAGGCATTGGAATAATGGATTTGGCCGTGATCATTGAATATAAATGATATCATAATTCATGCATACTGAATAGCTTCTTAGTCATGTTGAGACTGCTATTAAGATTAAATGAATAGCGCACACACATGCTCAACGTCCCCTCACCCCGGCAGAAATCTACCATCTGGACCATTTTCATTTAGCACACAAGTGAACTGCTTATACATCTGGAGAGTCATATATGTGAAGACGAAGACATTTGATGGGAAAATCATCAAGTATATTGTATACAACATGTAGTGTAATTGTTTTTAAATGGGATTGTCAGTATTTTTAATGGGATTTGTTGTTGTGCCGTTCATAACCGGCTGTGATTAAAGGGTTTGGCTTGTGTCTAATGATTGGAAACCTTACCTGCTTTAGGATGGAATCCCCTCAGTGTCTGATCCACTTTTGTAATCTGACCTTTGTCCTGATTATAAACATTACATTGAAATTATTTAAAGCTGCAAATCAAGATCCTGTTGTCAAGTATGAAAGCTGTGTCGTAATGAAGTTTAACACAACAAAGGGTGGGCACTGATTGTAGATTTCAATTTTATTCCTGGATTTAAAATCAATTTGAATTAAGGCACTAAACGGGATGCATAATTGAAATGTGAGCTGAAGAAATGAGTATTCAAATGAATAAAAATGCTTGTAACGTATTATATTCCAATAAAAAAATGAAGAGTGCACTCTGGGTTTGTCTTTAATCAGCATTTCTACATGTGCTCATTGAATTTCAACGGAAACAAACATCAGGAATGACTTGCATGTTATGTCACCCAACAGCAATGTGAATTACTGAGAGAATACAAAGACTCATGAATGATTGTAAAAAAAGGCGAGGCTTATTCCATCATGTATTCATTTTTTAACTGTTCCTAGAATTCATGTAAAAGCATTAGTATTGCATTGTTGAAACATGAATATGAACGTTCATTTCATATTGGATCAGTTTGTCCATTTAAAATTTTCCACAAATAAATGCCAATAAAAAAACTGTCTTTTACTTGGAATTAGGGAGAAATGTTTTCAGTAGTTTGCAGAATGAAACATAAATCTCATTTTTGTCAAAGAAAAGTATCATTTAATTATACGTTTATACACTGTATAGACAATTCAGAAAGAACTGAAAATAATGTGGAGTAGTCTCTTAACTTTTTGATGATGTGTATATCAGCTACATGCTAATTATTAAAATATTGTGAGTAGAAATGCATAGCCCACTATAATCAGATGAATAAAAATGCATATACTGTCCATCTAATGGCTAACAATATAACATTTTTTTAATTTATATAAATATATTATTATATTATTATGTTCTATAATAATGGTAATTTTTTTTTACCTTTTTTTTTGTTAATTCTATTAAATAAATAATACGTTGAATGGTTTGTTTAACTTTGTCGCATTAAAGTTTGAAGTACACTCATTCAAGTGTCTGGCAACTCTTAAGAGGAGGGGCAAAACCCTCCCCAATATTTGGAATTTGGACTGCGATACCAAGTTCAACCGCTAGGTGTCAATGTTACATATAGCTCCTTTAAGTTCGGGCTACAAAATCGTGTATGTGCATCAACATTTGTTTATGTCTTTGCTTTGAAACCGTCTCTAAGTTACATTCCAATTTGAATGCATTTTTATTTGGAAACACCGCATCGTTTTAATATTCAAAGTTTAAAATGGCACCTTTAGAAATGTGTTTAATGTTTTATTCTGGTTTCTCCCGCAGAGCTCCTGGGAGCTGCTAAGAAGGTGAATGTGAACTTCCAGGATACAGACGGGTGGGTTCATCAGCAGTGCACTGACACCACATAATCATTCAGTCATACATACTGTATATAACTCTTCAAACTAATTTTCTTTACAAAAAAAAGTGAATGCTACAAACATTTTCTGTCTTCTATGACAGTATTTTCATATCTCATACAAGCAACAGTGTCTCAAGATTAGTCAGTTAAGATGTTTCAGATTTTGTATGAATTTCTAAGATTCGTACAGTTCATGATTTAATATTTGAAACATTTGTGGCAGTGAATGAATAGAAGTGTGTTGTTAGAATGATGCAGAGTAGAAGAAGGATGGAGAAATAAAATAAGAGAGTGTGTGTGTGGCTTGGGGCTGTGACAGAGAAAAAAGCTCTTACGCTTGGAAGTAGGTCATAGTCTCCTGCTCACTTAGTCAGTTAGGGACTGGAGCAAAGTGACAGAGTTAAACTGAAATGAGGACCGATAAGGGACCCTCTGCAAAGTTATGCTTGAAGCTTAAAGCTCAGGGGTGACAACAGAGTATTAGTATTAGAGCATTATGAAAGAATATATTAGCCTGTTTAAAAAAAGATTTCCACAGAATTCACGTCTACTACATGGCATTCATTTCATTTCTTTTATTTGAATTGCATTTTGAAAGTTATAAATAGAAATGTACGCTTGTGTTTAATAGGTTATCTGCCCTGCATCATGCTGCTCTTAACGGTAACGTGGAGGTGATCGCATTGCTGCTGGAGTCCCAGTCCATCGTTGACATCAAAGACCACAAAGGTGCAAAACACAGGCAGTCAAGTGAAAATGTGTTACTGGTTAATGCAGAAACAAGTTAACCATATAATGACAGTCTTTATGTCAGCAGAAAATACTTGACAAAGGTTAAAACTACATTCTAGGGCATAATATTAAAGGCAGGGCACACTGGACACGCGCTTGCTTTCTTTCCCATTTTATCACGTCTTGTTGTTTATTCAGCATCATTTGCCACGCACTTTACATTTTCAATGTATTCATGTATTCATTTTTGTAATGATTGGCATTCTCACATATTTCTCCAACATATTATTTTCCTCCCTTTATAATAGTAGGTTAAACAAGTATAGGTTTTAAATCTATTACACTTAGTTTATATTTCTATTAAATGTGTACATTGTTGGAGGATCTTTTGACAGGTGAATAAAGACCTCAATGAAGCATTATGTTTTGTAGTACCTTAGAATGAGCTTTTTCTATCTACATACACAGCGGGTCCCCTTGCATGGAATTCGCCATTTTGTTTCTACAGTAGCCCTTAATGGACAAAATGCTCTACAGAGCGCGTTTCGTAAATACGTAACCTTCTTCGCCAAAGAAGCAAAAACTTGACGACATCTTAGTCCTGTGTCAGCCACCGTAGCTCTTCGAAGGAGAGGGGTGGCATGAGCCATTGGTTGCAATTCACAACTTTACCACTAGATGCTACTCAAGTTCATACACCGGACCTTTAAGTTTAATTTTTTTAGGTTTTCATTACTTTTTTACATCTGTGATATTTTCTAATTTTTGTTTAGTTTCCCTGTATATTTTATTTAGTAATATGTAAACGTATTTTGTTTTTAAATGCGTTTAACTTTGTTAAATTTGGGTCAGGGTTAAGATATCTAGTAGTACTTTAATTTTAAAAATAAATATAACGTTGTAACTCTTAGACGTATTTTATGTCTTAAAGTGTTTCCCCCCCATTTATATTAATAGTACTTCTCCTACGGTTTCCATTCTACTTTTACACTTTCCTTCTATTTATTTTCCTTGATCCTCCAAAGGGATGCGGCCGCTGCACTACGCTGCTTGGCAGGGCAAGTGTGAGCCAATGAAGATGCTGCTCAAGGCGGGGTCATCCGTGAACAGCCAATCAGATGAAGGACAGATCCCTTTACACCTCTCATCACAACACGGCCATTATGAAGGAGTCAGTACACACATAAAAAATGTATGTGTCATGCATACGTACTGTACATGCTTACTGTGTTGTGCTGTCTGTTTGCAGAGTGAGATGCTGCTTCAACATCAGTCAAACCCGTGCCTCAGAGACAACGCAGGGAAAACCCCCCTTGACTTGGCCTGCGAATTCGGAAGAGTCACGGTCAGTCAGCCGTGTTTGTGTGTGTTCGGGGATGTTTGTGATAGATGTTTGGGAGGTGATGCTCGCCTGAGGGATTGTGGGAACTACACCTCTTCTCACTTTCACGCAGATGCATTCTCACCTTGGTTTCCTCTGCTTTCATAGACGTGACACACAATTTATATAAACTTTATTTTAATATGGCAGCATTTTGTATTTAAACTTAGTTACACAGCCAGTGTTAAACAAGTTACATTATCCCTCTTTTTCAAAGAACAGTAATCTTTTTATTAACTTTGCACCTCAGTTATTTTAAGTAATGTGTGTTATTTTTCTTATTATTTAGTTTACTTGTTGACAAACGACATCCAAACAAAATCTTAACATTTGTGTCTTTTCTACAGATGGTTCAGTTGCTTCTTAGCAGTAACATGTGTGCTGCAATGTTAGAACCCAAACCCTCCGATCCCAATGGCATCAGTCCACTACACCTGGCGGCTAAGAACGGACATATCGAGATCATCAAGTAGGTGTTTATTGACTTGGTCTGTTGACTAGTTTTAAAAAGAACTTGCACCAGTATTTTCTTATACTACTTTTTGTTATAGTGTATCATGAAATCATCTAAAACTAAGGAATAGTGTTTTGCATATATGTTGTACGTTTTTCAATTTTCTACTTATTAATGATGCGGATCGTCCTGTTTTACTTTGAAGCTTTTTCAACGGATTTTATTAGATTCTAATTCTTATATAAAAAATGTTTTTCGTATTACAGTTAAAATGTAAGTCATGCAGCTTAGCATCAAGGCAGCACAACGGATAATATCATAATTTACACGGTAATTTTTACGTATTACAGTGATAAGAAAGAGTTTTGCATTGCATTAATGACAGTTTTGCGGGGGATGTAAACATGCAAAAAATATACAATAGGCATCATGCAAAATATAATTGGGGTGTAGAAACCCACAGATGCGGACTGACCATTAGGACATTATGTCAAAGTCCAGAACGGCCGTCCCAATGACAGCTTATAGCCGCGATCACCGCCTGGTGCCCGCTATTATAAACGCGTAATTTTATAAACTATTGTATACATGATTATAAACATGTAATTGTGTAACACGTTACATACAACACCCCCCCCGTCGACAGATTTGATGGAGGGCCGATGCCATCAAGCACATTGCACACATCCACCCCCCCCCCCGTTGACAGAATTAGAATAGGGCCGATGTGGGCCAAAAATTCCAGGGACGAATATGCTTCCCAGTCCACCCCTGGTGACCCAGACAGGTTTTGCTATAATATTTTTATCTTTTGTTCAGGAAAAAACTAAATAAAACCTAAATTAAGGTTCGTATTAGATTCATTATTGCTTTCGCGGGCAGACATTGATGGCACGAAATCCTGACACAGCATTTAGCTCCCTGACACCAAACTGTCTCTGTCACATGATTGATGTGTTAAGACAGGTCAGGAGCGAAGAGATCAAGGCTGATGGGGAAAATAGTCCAGTGGAAAAATACCACTGTGAGCTACAGTATCCCATCAGCCCCTGAAGGCTTCATTCATGACACACAAACACACACACACACTGAATGTCCTCATTTCAAATCTTTGATTGACAGCGTCATAACTGCCTCTTGATGCATATCATTAATTAGTAATCATCTAATAAAAATAACTAATAGCACATTTTAGGTTGATTGTTTATTAATGTGTATGACGTGTGAATGTGTTTGTGAACTTGAACATTCCGTCCTGATATCAATCCTGTAGGGAACCAGCATTTTTGTTTGACCCTCCGTATGATATTGATGAAAATCTTTGCTTTCACTGCTCATAAACTGAAAGAATTCAGGCCAACCAACTTCAACTTTTTTTCTGGCTACCGAAGTTATCCAAAGTTTTAGTTTCAGATGTATTTCTGCAAGTAAACCTTCAGACGAATTAAACGCAGCTGACTTTTTGCGTGGTGCATTGTAAAAGAGTTTAAAACCTTTTGCTTGTTTTTGTATGTATTCAGGTTACTAATCCAGGCTGGTATAGATATAAACAGGCAGACTAAATCAGGCACGGCGCTGCATGAAGCCGCTCTCTGCGGGAAAACCGAGACAGTCCGGCTACTTTTGGATGTGAGTATTTTATTTGACTTTGAACTGGATTTGTGACCGTAAAGCTTCACTATTGTGACTGGTGAAAAGTGGTCTCAGATTTTTCTCTCCACTTCGACGGAGTCTCAGTGCCTAAGCACTGTGTTTCATATTAAGGCCTTTATTATTATTCATTAGATTACATAAGCATGTTTAAACAAATGCATTAAAAAATGAACACCCTGAATTTTTAATTCGCAAATAATTATTTAGAGACAAATTTTGGATGACTCGGTTAGGTAGATTAATCATATCACAAGATTAAATTACATGCTGACATCTGCCTGGGTCGATATGATACGTCTACAGCCGTGGGAAGAGTCCTGTATTTCAAATTTTAATTGAATAAGCATTTGTAGAGGCATTGTGGCCATTCCAAAACAGTGTCTGTTGAATTTCAACAAAATCAAACCCCAAGAGTGACAAAGTCATCCAACAGCAATGTGAAAGCCTGACAGAATGACAAGACACATGAAAACTTTGATAAAAATCAAGGTTATTACATAAAAATGATGTTCAAACTCTGGACGACAAAACCAGTCTTATGGGTCAATTTTTAATCCGAAAGTTTAATAAACAAGTTTTTTGTTGATGTATGGGTTGTTAGGATAGGACAATATCTGGCTGAGATACAACCGTTTAAAACTTTGAAATCTGAGGAAGCCAAAAAATCTAAATATTGAGAAAAGTGCCTTTGGAGTTGTTAATCAGAGGCCTTTTAGCAGGCCATCCACTCACAAAAATAAAGTTTTTATATATTTACGGTAGGACACTTACAAAATATCTTCATGGACCATGATCCTTACTTAATATCCTAATGATTTTTGACATAAAAGAAAAATCGATAATTTTTGACCCATACAAGGAATTTTTGGCTTTTACTAAAAATGTTCCCGTGCTACATAAGACTGCTTTTGTGATCCACAAAAATACACGTGGGTCAAAGACGTCAAAAAGAAATGTCATAATAAATTTATAATAGTGATTTTCTGTCCATAGAAAGCAATTAAATGTAAGTAAAATGTCTACTTTTTGGTTTCAACGAAGCTGGATCACAAAACAAGTCTTAAGTAACACGGGACATTTTTTGGTTAAAGACAAAAATACAATATGGATCAAAATTATCGATTTTTCTTTTATGCCAAATATAATTAGGATTTAAGTAAAGATCATGTTCAATGAAGATATTTTGTAAATTTCCTACCTTAAATATATAAAAACGTTATTTTTGTGGGTGGATGTCCAGCCACAGAGCCCCCGATTAACAACTTCAAAGGGAATTTTCTCAATATTTAGATTTTTTTGCACTCTCAGATTCCTGAGTTTTAAACGGTTGTATCTCAGCCAGATATTGTCATATTCTAACAACTCATAAATCAATAGAAATCTTTTTTATTCAGTTTTCAGATTATGTAAAACCTCAATTTCGAAAAATTGACCCAGAAGACTGGTTTTGTTATCCAGGTTCACATTTTGAGTAAAGATTATGTTGGCACATGAATTAGAAAAAGAGAATGACCCACATTGACAAACTATTTGCAATAAACGCTGCAATATTTAATGGAAAATTAGGCATTGTCATTTTTTATTTCACTAGACTTTAATCCCTTTTTCGTCTTTGATTTCTTAAAAGTGAATATGAACTTGTTTCCTTTGGAGTATTTGAGTTCTGAAAAAATTATCTGTGTTAAGTTTCTGTGAAAAGTTTCTCCGGTGTCTATTTTCTGCAAATTAATGCAAATAGAAATGGAGCAAATATGATTATTTTAAAGAAACACACACCCATAAAAAGTTTATTCAGAAAAACTGAAAATAATTCTGAAATGGTCTTTTCCGCGGGTGTATATATAGTGTTGCATTTGTTCAGCAATTTTTCACGCTTTTCGAAATTGCCATTATTAGCGTTCCACACAGCCAGCTGGCTTTCTTATTTCAATTTTAAGTGAATGAAGATTTTTCACAGACACCTGAAACACAGTAAGTGTAAAAACTGTGTACACCAGTTGTGTGAGTGTGATCCTGTTTCTCTCTTCAGAGCGGCATCAGTGCAGGTGTGAGGAACACGTTCAGTCAAACTGCGCTGGACATTGTAAACCAGTTCACCACAACTCAAGCCAGCAAAGAAATCAAACAGATGCTAAGAGGTACGTTGAGAGAATATATGAAAGCTCATATTCACATAGAAATGTTAAGAGTTTCTGAACTCTGTGTTTGCATCTGTGTACACAGACGCATCAGCAGCCATGCAAGTGAGAGCGCTGAAGGATTACTGCAACAATTATGACCTTACAAGCCTCAACATTAAAACAGGCGACATCATAACGGTAATAATACAATTCTCAACCTTTTCTTGTGATATTACGTTTCAGACTTATAGTTTGCAACTATTTAAAAACAATATGGTGGTGCAACGCATTCATACATAAGTCGTCTTTATGTTACTGATTGGTCCGCAGGTCTTGGAGCAGCATTCTGATGGACTATGGAAGGGCTGTATCCACGACAACCGTACAGGAAATGACCGCGTGGGCTACTTTCCATCCAACATGGTGGAAGTCATCAAGAGGGCAGGTGTGTTATCGCATCATCACATGATCTATCTGGGTAGTCTTGTGACACATTTTACCACAAGGTCAATCTAAAACTCGCCACATTAAATAAAATGTATGTTCAGCGTGTGTGCTGGGGCGAGTTGGTATTTATTGCATGCGGTTCAGCATACAGTACATACGAGTGTTTGTGTGTGTGTTAGGGATGAGTATTTTGGACCATTAAATTGACCGCTAGGGGGCGTACACATTGGCGCTATTTGTATTTTAGAATCTAACGTTTTTAAGCATCTCACAGCTTCCAAAAAAATCATTCAGCTATTTAAAAGTGCATCATTTTGCTTATGGAGTTATTTCCTAGTGTTCTAGTACTTATGCTCATCCCAAGTGTGTTTGTGTATATGTTTGGTTTATTGGGACTATATCCTTCTGTCCTGCCCTTATCATCAGTCATGTGATTTTAATTAACGCTGTTAGCTTGAATGAAAGAAAGCGCAGATGAGAGAGTGTCTGATTGATGTGTTACATTAAATCATCTCCACATCCACCTGTCTGCAGTGTTGCTCCCACAAACTGCTTTTAAAAACGGTTTCTTAAAGCTGATGTGTGTAATGTTGTGGCACTAGCATCACCAACTGACACTGCAAAAGTAATGTTTGACTTTAAAACACTACTTCCCAAACACTCCTGTCTTCCATTGGAAGGACGAACCGAAATTCCCACTCCGTTGGTTGCGTTTGGCTAGCCAGGATCTAAATGACATAGGACAAAATGTTTACACTTTTGGGGACATGGACCAACAAATTAAGAGTTTGGTTCCAAAATGAGATAACTCCACTTAAAAGCTTTTTCAAAAATCTTGTTTTTTATTTTGTTATCATGTTTTTATTGTGTTAGTTAGCTGTATTTTTTTTTGTTATTATGGCCTAAATCAAAACAAACCAACTTTTGTTTGATTGATATTCACTGGAACGCACAATAAGAAAACATGGTTTCATTCTGCAACAAAACTCTTCAAATATATTTATCTTAACATGATATGACTCTTAAAGCGATACTTCACCCAAAAATGAAAATTCTGTCATTATTTACTCACCTTCGAGTTGTTCCAAATCTGTATACATTTCTTTGTTCTGATGAACACAGAGAAAGATATTTGGAAGAATGATTATAACCACATAGTTCAATATGTCTTCTTTTGTGTCCAATAGAACAAAATATGGGAGTCAAGAATCTTTTTGGTTATATGCATTCTTCCAAATATATTTCTCTATGTTCATCAGAAAAAAGATATTTATACAGATTTTAAACAATTCGAAGGTTAATTGATGACAGAATTTAAATTTTTGAGTGAACTATCCCTTTAACAACAAAATTAATAAACAAAACTGTGTTTTTACTACAAATTGGCAGCATACATTACATAGTCCTGCCTGAAACTTTGTTATTGTTACTTTGGTGTTATTGACTGTTTGTTGCAAAGTTTGAGAACTCGGCCAACACAGAAGACTTCTTTCTGTGACTTCATGGGACCCAAAATGGCGTTTTTACAACGTAAGGGCCTATTGATATTGATGTTTGCACAATTCAAATTACTCTTTTATGTCCATTTCAAGTGATAGTTTACCCAAGAGAAGAATTATGTCATCAATTACTCCCACTCTTGTCATTTCAAACCTGTATGGCTTTTTTTTTCTTAAGAACACAAAAATATATTTTGAAGACAATTGTAACCAAAGAACGGCAGTAACCATTCACTATTGCTTGGATACAAAACCAATGCAATACCGCCGTTGTTCCAGCATTCTTCAAAATATCTTTATTTGTGTTCTGCAGAAGGAATCGTACAGGTTTGAAATGACAAGAGGGTGAATAAATGATGACAGAATTTTAATTTTGGAGTGAACTATCCCTTGTAGCGTCCATGCAACCGTACACATAATTTAACACGGATTGAAACGGGTTATGCGGCTGGGTGACATCTTACATTTTTGTTTACCACAATATTATAATAAGCCAAGAAGGTTATATAAAATACATCATATATATATATATATATAGATACCCCCATTATTTATGTTTTTTATGCATGAATGTATACTGCATGCATAGCACTTCAAGTGATTTTGGACAATGCATTGCAAGTTTGTTTCGTGGAATAGTATGCATGACTGATCTTTTTTTTGTAACATAGCTGTTAGAAACGGTACATATCTTCATTTTCTCCATGCATGTTAACTTACAGCATTCTGTAAAGTTAAGCTCACAGATAGAGCTAGATATTCTTGCTTGAACATGTTTTATTTTGTGTTTCCTTTCCTTTCCTGTTTCGTTGTTGTGTGTGTTGTTGTTGTTTTTTGGTGTTGCCGTTCTGTGGTACCCAGGTCCCTCAACCCAACAGTATCTTAAGATACAGATCCGTCCCCCGGCAATTGGTTCAGTTGTCATGGTGAACGGTGACTCCTCCCACATTTTTTCTCTACCCCTCAACCCTCCTCCCCCTCCCGCCCTGCCCTTTTCCCATCAGCCCCTGTTCACCTCATTTGGCTATAATATGCCCACCTGCAGCACATTTGGGTATGAACCGGCCTCCTCGCACTCTGAGGAGCCAGAAAAAGAGACAGGTATAAACACACACATACACGTACAGCCATCACATGCCATACATGACACATGCCAGCATTTCTTAAATTCATGACCACAGTTAAGGTGCAGGAATGGAGCGCGAATCTGAATGTGTTTTGAAAAGTCGGATGTTTAAGACAAATATTACACATGTGGGAAAAAATGAATATATCATATTTAAAGTCTTTATATCAACATCATTATGATTTCGGGCATGTTGTCATTATTTTCATGACAACTAAGTAGGAAACAGTCACTGTATATCAGTAATGAGAATCTAATGACAGCCACCATTAAGAATAATGAAGGTGAAACTCAAACATTACAGTAATGACAATTTGGAGGGAGAATGTGCTTGTCAGAAATCTTAATGGTATTAAAATTAGGCTCCATTTTCTTATTAAAATGTTTTTTGTTTTTTCAGTTTACTGTATTTATTACAGCTTTATTGTATTGTCATTGTGCCTTAAAAGAAATTATTTAACTTCATCTTTCACTATATGGATTTTTCCTGAAATCAATGCTTTAGATTGAGTGACTCATAAATGACACGTAAACAGATGGTGTTGCTTGTGGTCTCTTGTTGGTCCCTATTTAGAAATATTTAAATACCAATTTTAATTTACAAACTATATCTATAATAAAAAAAGATATATCATTATTTAAGAATTATTAAATAATATTTAAACAATTATAGTCATCATTGATATAATAATTGTAAACTTGTAGTTGTAAAAAAGTATGGTAATAGTTCAATATAGGGGGCATTTCTCACTTTTAACTAATTGTTATTAGCATGCCTATTATTGGCATATTGGCTATTTATTAGTACTTAAAAAGCACATATTCTGCATTACCATACTCTATATCCCTGATCCTACCCAATCCCTAAACCTAATAACTACCGTACTACATATTAATAAGCCACAAATGAATAGTTAATTGGGGAAAAAGTCGTAGTTAATGGTTTGTTAATAGCGAGAATTGCTCCTATTCTGAAGTGTGACCAAAATTATTATTATAGTATAATATGAAATTATTTAGAAGTATTTAAATTCAATTCATAAATATATTAGTTTTGTCTCATAAAGCAAATATATTATTTAACTATATAACGTTACTATTTAAATTATTATAAGTATTAAACATGATTTAAATGATTGTTATCACAATTATTATATTATATTATGAATTATACCAATTATTATATTGGTATTATATTATTAAATTATACCAATAAAATAATTAATAATAATAAATACAATTTATTTATTAATTTATTAAAATTATGTATTATGTCAAATATTTATTTTTTGAGTTTTGTTACCTATGCATATTCACTTTTTAACCTGTGTGTGCACTGGTAGCTTCTGTCACTAAGACAAATTCCTTGTGTGTCCAAGAACACTTGGCAATAAAGCTCTTTCTGATTCTGATAAATTTATATTATAAATAATATAATTATAATTTTGAACATGCCAAGCAATATAGCAACTGAATTGTAAGTATTATTATAGTATAAAATAATACTAAATTATTTCGAAAATTTAAATACATAAAACAAAAAAATATTTATTTATAAAATTATTATAAATAATGTAATAATAATTGTAAACTTGGGAAGCAACATAGCAACTGTATAGTAAGTATATGTAGTAAAATATGAAATTGTGCTGTCACACGTGTATTACAGGTTTGTACATTCAATCAGAATTGAGGTCAATTTGTTTTTATTAATATGGTTTTGCCACCCGTGTTAATGTTGACATCCTTCTTGTAATTTTACCAGCAGTCCTTTAGATTAGATTGATAGAACATTGTTCTCATAATTGTGCTTTGAATTGATGCAATTTGTTCTCACATAAGCCTACAATCAATCACAGCTCATGCACTCCAGAAACATTATGAAGAAAATTACAGTGTTGTGTTTCCTCTTCAGCACAATATTTCAGCTGTAACTGATGGGATATATGAGCGTGTAATTGATCAGGTGTTGGCTTTTTTATTTTCAATTTGATCAAATTGTGTGTATTTGTAAAGATAGTTCAGATTTCTAGTTAGCCATGATGTCACATTCTGGTGATGATGTAAATGTGCCACCAGCTGCACAGAAAATGTATTTCCTAAAGACACCCACCACCCTCTCTAGATTACCTAGCCAGTAAAAATGTATTAAACACGTCTTCAGTTCGGGAATACTTTCATGTTGGGCAAGTTGCTGACATAGGCATGCTTACGTGTAAAAAAAAATCGCTGCAAGTTTGATCTTTAAAATATCTTAAAGTCATCCTTGTGATGCTGATATTTGTGTTTTATGACCTTTTTTGTCTCTCTGTACTTTGTAACACGTTCTGATTTTGCTGTTATATTTGGTGAGGATGCTTTTCACAGGTAGCCAGACGTTAACATATTGGAGTGATCACCTGATGCATATCTTGTGTTGATCATCAATTTAAGATCACTTTTTTTCATCTGTTAACATTGTGTGTGTAACATATTTCAGGTTCAAGAGGATCTGTGTCCAGTCCTCATGGTTCTCCGACCCTCAGCGGCCAGCAGAGCAGCGCTAATGAAGATATTTGGGTGTTGAGAAAACCTTTAGCAGGTACCTTCAAAGGCATAATTCCCTTCCCAGGAATAAAAATGAATATGGAAAACAATGTGGAATACTTTGGTTTCCTGTCGCCCCTGACATTAACCCTAACAAATAAAACTTTTTTTTACTAAACCAAGTTATGAATTGCAGACATTAAACATACATTTTGGAATTAATTTGAGTTTTTCTTGCGTGATATTTGCCAGCAGGGGGCAGTGTTGGAAGTATGGGCAGCACGGGCAGCCTAACCAGCGCACGTTCATCTACAAGCGTGCAAAGCGGTAATGCCAACGCTCACCTCACCAACTCGCCCGTCCCTGTGCCGACCACACCAACACACTCACCTGGAATTAACGCGCACGGCATCAACGTCCCGGGACTGCACGCCCAATCCGAGGGTGTGAAGGTGCGACACAAATCAATCCCACATTAGAACAAATGTGTAAATTCTCTTTTATTCTCTTTGTCTGTCGTTCTCTCTGTGTCTCATTTTATTGATGTGTATGTGTGCATTTGTGTGTGTTTTAGCTGTTGGCCACGGTGCTGTCCCAATCAGCCAAAGCAAAAGAGCATCTAATGGACCAATCACAATCTTTAGATCCTAATAATTCAGGTACTACAATATTTACCTCATATGATTCAATAACTTAAAATCAGAATTATTATTTACTTTGTCTCATTTGCTTACATGTAATATAGCCATTGTGTCATGCCCACAAATTTATATTTGATTATATAAATTTAATTAAAGTATTATATTGATCAGGTTTATTTCATGGTATCACCCCTTAAATTTGCAGCGTTGGCTGTTTTACTTTCATATTTCAATGTCGGGGATGGGGATCGAGTCTGTCAATATGTCCCAAGGAAATTTGTGACCATGAGCCACAGGCTGTCTTTTCATATATATGCGATATTCTTCTAATTGTCCTTCCACCTACACTGCATATGATGCTGGGAATGTACCATGCTCGCGAAAAACAAAAACATACTGATGTGCATGCTTATGTGCTATGAGTTATGATAGGAAAATGTTTTATTATTAAATTTATACAGAGATCACAGACATATATAATGTAAACACAACTGTTTATTCTGGATGCGATTAATCATTATTAATTGTTTGACATCCCTTTGTTGTTTTACTCGAAGTAAAAATAGCAAAGGTTTTATACTGCATCGCATTTTGTTTACTTTTTGCCGTAGCCTCTTCTCAGCGCACTCAGAGTACATCTGGTGTCCCACGGCAACCGAGAAAGAAACCCTTTGTGGATCCGTTGCTACAGAGAAAAGATGAAGCCTCTGCTGAAAGCAAGGCAAGTGTGTGATTGTGGCACAGATTTTAGATTGAGAATAAATATTGGATTATGACTAAAATAATATATACTTACATATCAAGTATTTTTGAAATATATTCAAGAAATATTTAATCATTCTCAAATAAATGTGTACTATGGTACTATGTCCAGTAGGGTGGTAATAAGTCAACATGACCTGACATTCAGGGATTCCAAATATAAATGTTATTTGCTGCCACACTGTGGCTGTAGGTGTTAATGCATGACACATTTATACCAGGACATCATCAACCTGTCAAGAACTGTCTGGATTTTTTATGTGGTTTTCTATCTTTCTGTCCCGTGTGTACATGGTTTGTAGAGCTCAGAGGCTGTTGTTGAATGGCTCACTAGTGCTCAACTTCAGTTCTACACAACCAACTTTCTTACTGCTGGTTATGACCTGCAAACAATCAGCAAGATGACACCAGAGGTACAACAAGCACAACACACACACAAGAATTTCACGCAACTCACTGCCTGTCATCATGACAAGCATTTACTTTACCGTATAAGCATCAGAGTACCTTTATCAATTTAAAGTGATAGTTCACCCAAAAATAAATAAATCTGACATCATTTTCTCACCAACTTGTCATTTTAAACCTTTATGACTTTCTTTCTTAAGTAGATATTTTGAAATAGAAAAAAGAGGGAATAAATGATGACAGAGTTTTCATTTTAAAGTATGTGTTTCCCACAGAGGTCTTTAAATTCAATTTCAAAGTAATTTCAACATCATTTATGTTTAATAATATTAATAAACAATAGACGTATGTAAATATAAATAAATATTTAATCATATCAGTAAATGTTGGAGTCAGCAAATAGAAAACAATCAATTTGCGCATATTGTTAAAGCTTTGGTGCACATTTTTTTATATGGACATGTTTTATTTACATACATTTTATTTTCACATTTACAATATTTCTTTATATATTCATGTATATATTTTTTTCTTTTTTGTCCTATTTATTTTATCCAGTTAATCATAAAGATCTGCCATCTTTCCTTAAACATTTCTCATTTTCCGTAAAATTAAAATAATTTTTATGAATATTTCTTCAGCTCAACCTCAATTCTACGTTGAATGTTGAGTTTTTAAAAAAGTTTTTCTGGAGTTATCTTTTTATTTTAAGCACAATTGAAACACAATATTTAAAGCTAATAGGGTATAAATATTAAAGGGAAGGTTAGAAAAATGAAAATTGTAAATCTGTTTTAAATCTCAAAAAAAAATATTGTTCTGTTGAACACTTAAGAAGATATTTAGAATAATGTGGGAAACTAAACTGTTCTGGGCATCATTGATTAACATAGTAGTTTCATTTCCTATGGAAGTCAATGGTGCCCCAGAACTGTTTGATTTAAAACCTTCTTCCAAATATCTTCTTTTGTGTTCAGTTTAACAATAAAATTAATACAGGTTTGAAACAACTTAAGGCTGAGTAAATGATCTCAGAAAACAGAGAAGAAAAAAAACGGTAAACTGCTCATAAAAATCGCTGTATTAGCTATGACAGTTCTTGAGCTTGTGTATTGCCCTTACAGGACCTCACAGCAATAGGAGTGACAAAACCAGGACACAGGAAGAAGATGCTGTCAGAGATCAGCAAGATGAACATCCCGGACTGGATACCTCCAGAGAAACCCGTAAGAGAAGTTTGTACACATACACTCAACAACCATTACAATCACATTACTTATTACACTTCTTAAATATCTTTGTATCTTACAGTCCAGTCTGGCTGAGTGGCTCACCGCGATAGGTCTGAATCAGCATTACCAGACTCTGGTTCTGAACGGTTATGACAATATGGACTTCATTAGTGATATTACTCTGGAGGACCTGAAGGAGATTGGCATCACCAAACTAGGCATGTATATTCCATTACGATTACAAACATTGGTGGCCCTACCTGTGAAAACCAACTAAAACAAGAATAAGTAACCGTCCACCTCATTTTTATTCCCAACAAGGACACCAGAAAAAGTTGATGTTAGCTGTCAAACGACTAAACGAACCGCCATCAGAAGCAGCAACTCCCATGGAGAGCCAATCAGAAGACAGCTCGGACTCGAAACAAAGTTCGGAAACCAGCGCGAGCAGCACGGAACCGGATGTGAACTCCGCCCCCGCTGTTCGAGTGCGCAAGAGATCAGAAGGGCATGGCTCTCCCCGACACAACACTCAAGGGCGTGGCATACAAAGAGCAAATGCCCCGCCCCCTCTGAGGAGGCCTGGCTCGATCGAAAGCCCCTCCCCAACACCCCCACACACACCCACTAAGGGTAAAACCCCATCTGCATCGAAGTCTCCCTCGCCGTCCTCTCCGCTGAAAACACAAGCCAGGTCCAGAGGACCCTGCGACTCACCGCGTTCTCACACCCGTGCCATTCCGTTACTTTTCCTACCAACTGAAGGAGAAACCGAAGGTGGTAACGGTCAAGCTCCACCCCAGGGGAGGCGCGGACAGCTCTCGAGTACCAACGACCTGCCCTTGCCGGATTCTTCTGTAAAATACGCCACGCTAGGGGGACACAGGGTCACTCCAAGCGACTCTCAGAGATCCTCTGGAGACAGCCTTGACATCAACAGCGTCAATCGCAGTCAGTCGTTCGCTACGGCCACCAGGCCTCGCAGAAGGACTCGACCCCCGACTCCGCCTAAACGCTCCTGCTCTTCCATCTCGACCGGTAACCTGGCCGACGAGGCAGGGGCGGATGACGGGTCTGGCGAAAACAGGGCTAACAATCTACTCCTCAACGTGACTTACAGGGAGCGACGGCGCAGCGACTGTGGCATCGCCTCCGAGAAGAGCTCATCTGGAGGCAGCGTCAGGGATATCGCTGCCATGCTTGAGATGTCGAATCTTGGGGGCAGTGGAAAAGGAAGTGCTAGTAGTTATTTACAGGTGATTCAACATGATGCAAACCCAAAAATCCTAAAACTTAATTGGTTATGACGTCACATTATCAGCAATAACTGCAAATAATTTTAATGTTTTAAAGACAACATGAATCAGAATTTACCTTATTTACTTTAGGAATACTAAAGTCATTATTTATTTAAAGTCATCATTAGTTTTTGTCTGTGTAGTAGTGAGCATTTTGCTAAACATCTTTCACCTGTTTCTCAGGCGAGCCCAAACCTTTTGCGGCAGAACCGGGACGTTCTCAATTCCGACGCGGAAAGTCGACGGCGCACAATTAGCGGATTGGCAGATCTAGCCGACTCTCAAAAGCATCTCGACGATGTCTCAACACAGATGAACCGAGCCACACAAGACCCCCCACAATACAGATCAGCCCCTCGTAAAACACCTGCAACGGAACAGGCCCCCGAGCCACGCCCACGTTCCATGATTGGTCATTTGGAAGGGGGCGTAGCATATCTGCCCCAAGAGGAGTGGTCACGAATGGATGCCACGGCAACTTTGAGAAGACCACGTCCACCACATCCCTCACATGACGAAAGTTTTAACTTTGCGGAAAGCAGTACAATAAAAAGACGGCCCAGAGCATTAGCTCCACCACAGAGTAACGGAACGGACGGAGGTGGGCTGGAAGATGCTAGAAGAAGGCCTGTTTCAGAAGCTTGTGCTGGTGGTAGAGATGAAGAGCCGTATGCTGATGGTTTTGGATCTCTTCCGAGACAAATACATAGACCGCCAGTTTCACCCAAACCAGCGATGGCCCTTCGAAAAATAGATCCCCCAACCCCGACGAGAAGAGTTCCTTTACCCGGACCAGATGGTCAACACAGTCCAGGTAATGCTGAATATCATTTTGATATCAAAAACTTTATAAAACAACGACAGAAAGAAAATACACTGAAAGAGTCAACAGTAGAAGCTACAATTTACTATCTCATTCATATTTAATCGACATTTTATCAATATTAAACTTCTCAAATATTACAAATCTATATAAAGGATGTTCCATAATTTGCAGGAATCGTTACTCTTTAATAAAAGTTGATAAGGTTTCACCCAGAGATGCTTTTAAAGACAGTATTAAAGCAGTTTTCATGTTTTCTGTGCTCTTATTCATTTTTTTCCCCTTTTTATTACTTTGTTTGTTTGTAATTAGTCATCTAGTTTACAAAGCTGTTAAAAGCAAATTGAGTTTTCCAATTTATTAATATTTAATATTCAAATTAATATTTTGGAAAACTTTTTAATTTTGTAGCATTTTATTGACATTTTTTCAAGTTGTATTATTTTTAATATAAAAGCCAATATTTTTTAAGGTTGTAGCATTATTAATATTTAACTTAAAATTTTGCAACACCTTTTTTTTGTAGCTATTTATTGAATTTTTTAAGTTGTATTAATATTAAAGCTAATATTTTGGAACACATCTTTTATTTTGTGACATTTTTATTTACTTTTTTTAAGTTTTAGTATTATTAATAGTAAACGCAATACTCTGCAATAATATATTATTATTTTTTGTGGCTTTTTTATTGACTTTTTAAAGTTTAAGTATTACTAATATTAAAGCTTCATATTTTAAGCACATCATTTATTTAAATCTAAATAAACCTAAATTTTGGATTGTGTCGAAAGTTTCACCATTACTATGCAAAAATGAAACTTATTCTTTAATCGAATAATTTAGTTTATTATTGTGTACCAATTTGATGAGAATTTTTCAATGGGTAATATCGTATTAATGTAAAAATACTACAATCTTGTTTGATGTAAATAATTTTTCTGTCCTTATGTTCTTTATTTTCCATCTCTTTACAGGGGAGGGGAGGAAAATCCCTCCTCCCGTATCTCCCAAGCCAAGCCCACCTCCCACACTACCCAAACCAGTAAAAATCAAACCAGTCCATGTCATCGGAACCTCCAGCTCCCCTCAAGCCGATGTTCTCAGCCCATCCAGTGCCTCCATGAGTCCTACTCCAGCTGAACAAGCCGAACATCTATTACAGACTTTGAGTCCCACCACCCCAAAACCAATAGATGGAAACACGCTTTTCCCCCGAGCGTCGTCTTCTCCAGCTCAAAGCCCACAGACGCCCCAGACCCCTCAAACCCCGCAAACCCCCTCCACACCTGGGTCAGGCTCAGCTCCTGTGAAACCCCCACGATCCTCTATGGCAGGTCTGTCAGTGGACATCCCAGGACCTCTGGAGGTGGAGCTTCCTGGGACAGAGGTTGTGCAGAAACGATTTAGAGAAGTAGAAAAACATGAAGATGACGTCAGGAAGATCCAGATGGATCAAATGTTTGACCAAGCTGTGAATTTAGGGTTTCCAGGAGAAAGGCACTTCTCAGAAATGGGAGAGGGGGCGGGGCCTGTGGTTATGAGGAGGCGGAAGGTGGGTGTGGCCAGGCAGACACCGGTGGAGAGCGAACCACAGGATGGAGATGCGATGGAAAGCCAAGGGTTATTGAAGATTAATGAACTGGGGAGCTGCGCCTCAGGGGACAGAGCACATCTTAGACTGGAGGAGACCAGCGCTTCTCTGGCTGCTGCTCTGGAAGTGGTGGAGGAGAAGATTAAAAAGGATGACAGGTAGATATTTGAAAGATTGCATTGCAGTTTTTCTTTACCTAATAAAGTTTCATAAAAGAAAAGTTCACACAAATATGAAAATCTTGCTGGTTCTTGCATTGGCTCTCGTGACTAGTTATCATATTTGTGTTTTTGTTAGAAGACATGCGCAACATCGACGTCCCTCCATTTTGAATTTTACTTGCAAACCATCTAAATGTTGCCATGGAAACACGATTTACAGATCTCTAAATAATCTCAAAACCTCTTACAAACAGTTTGATTCGCTTAAATTCGGGTTCCATTTTTTATTCATTCTGTCTATTCTTTTTACTTCTTGTTTAGCTCTGTTGTGGACAACAAAAGCACAGTGAATATCCTTGATGACATCGGCAGCATGTTCGACGACCTGGCTGACCAGTTGGAGGCCATGTTAGATTAAAAATCACAAGCGAATCTGTTTGATTGCGAAGCGTTTCGCGTTAAGAACCAGCTCTTATTGTTGACTGGAAGATCACGGCACCCCAGCAAGGACCAGAAGGAAGTGAGGTCAAAATATTGCTATGGAATCGACAGATAAGGATAGAAAAGATATCGAGATGCCGAGGTTCAGAGATTAAAATGTTGGAAAGTCAGTAGACCTTTTCATCTTCATCACCAGCCTTTCGTCCTACCTTCGGTCTGAATAGATCCTGCTGGTGTAGATCCCGACCCGCTGTTATGCTGCTCCCTGAGATAAGCACAATTTTAAGAGTCTTTACGACGAGCTTTCTAAATGTCATTTAAGCAAAACACTAGTATGTGTGAATGTGTGTGCGTGGGGTAAACGAAGCTATTTCATTGGATGGTAAAGAGAAAAGCATCATGTCATTTTATGATGTTGGAAAGCTCACGTTTATCTCCGCTCTGCCAAATGTTAAGGGGAACTTTGAATTTCACCTTACGGTTTTCAGCAGGCCAAGCTTCTGATACAAACTTGATACGGACTGAATAAATACGAAAAGCACAGCCCATTTATGACCCTGATCGGACTTTTTCGTCCACAGTCAAGATTTCCTAGTTCCCTTCCGAGTATATAATGAAGAAATGCGTTGGACTTTTAAAAGGTATATTGTAATCTATATGTATGTTATTGTTGTACTTGTTGTTGTCAGTTTGTGTGAATGTTTGACTGTGTAGTGTTGTTCTTGCATCGACAAATCCCGCCCTGCTAAAGGTGTAGTAAATAGGTATAGACAGAATATACAGAATAAGCTGCTGGAGCGAGTAGTGTACAGTATACATATAAGTTATAGTTATCATTGATAGAGTAGTCAAGTATGGAATGCTACACACACTCCTCATTCCCAAACAATGTGTTTAATGTGTTTGTGCGCGTGTGCTGGATGTTGTGTGTTTGAAAGGAAGAGTATTTGCTTTTTGATCATTACCATGGTAAAACTACTATTTTTGGGCTGGCATGGTAATACAGTGGTATTCTTTAAGGTACCCCGCGGTGTTCGTACAACCTCATGGTATAAATACCACAGTATTAGCATCTGAAATGATGTGTGTTTGTATGGGGCTGAGAGTGTGTCATTGCTGAGTAAAAAAAGAAAACCTACTGACAGAATAATATTATAATTTCTGATTGTGTCATTGCAAGATGTATAAGACTACAGAGCAATATTTTTTATTCATGCACCATGTTGTTCATTTAGCTTTATAAGCGATACTTCAAAACCAGCCCTCCGGGATACAGCAGATCTGAGCATTTCCGACAATCTTGACGATGTTGTCCTTGATTTATGACCCTGCACAGTTCATGGTGTAGATGTTGGATTATAAACTCTTTTACAGTATAAAAGCTGTGTGATGATCCGGTTGTTATTTTGTGTAAACCTTCAGCTGGCTAACGTGTTCGTCTGACCCCGGTGAAAAAACTCATCAAAGACCTCTTCCATGTAAAGAGCATTGAAATATGTGGAATTAATATAAATAAATTGTTATGAATACAACCACAGTGATTGAGAGGATTTTTCATAATTGATTAAAACAAATCTGTATTGAAACGCATTTTACAATATGCATGAAACTAATTTTTGAATAATTCTGACAAAAATGTATAGTTTTCGTTCACAGGTGTCATTCAAGATCAGCTCAACAAGATTAACAGATTAACAAACTAACAGAACAGTTAAAACACTAAAGAACATCCAACTGCATATCATACATATCTACAAATACCATATTTACAAAGAAAGTATACATTGTGCTCAAAACGTCTATAGCCGACTATGAAAACTTGAGGACTATGGTTAAAAAAAGAAGCAAGGCCAACTACGGCATATCAAATAATACTTATGTAATTTAATAAACCTAAAGTGCAGACTACTTTTGCAAGATGTAAACACTGTTCCAAGGGTTATGCTAGACTACCAATGTTTAGCATGAATTCGTAACATGAATCATAATGAAAGTGAAAGTATTATAATGCAATATAAAGTTTTGTTGCAGTTCAGTTTCACAGCTTTACACAAACCAATTTAGAGACTGAGATTTATTTTACTCACACGGGACGAAAAACCCCAAAAGCGCAAAGTTGTGTTTTGTCAATCAACAGGTATTGAGAATATATCCATGTGAGCCATTTACAATTTTAAAATGTATGAGTCTAGTAGTTAAATAATAATAATACATTTGTAAGGTTTACACTGTAATACATTCTGTTAAATTAAAATTAAGATTAAGGACAAAGTAAAAAAGAGAGAAATTCTTAGCAATTCAAGAAAAATTTGTTTGTTTTGGCCAGTGGTTCCCAAACTTTTTGAAAGCAAGGCACCCCTTTGTAGTGTTTTTACCCTTGTAGTATTTTCGGCACTCCAACCCTGATACAATGTGCATGTGTACATACATATATCAAATTAAATCCAGATGAGCAAACAGCAAATTATGTATTAACGGCATTAATTTATTACAAATGCAGGAAAAAAGGTTTTATTATGTTAGTAATCATGTTTTTAGGTGGATTGCTAAAAATAGTTTACTTAAAATAAAAAGGTGTCCCATCACAAGCACTTTTGTGGGTTAACTCAACAAACAAACTGAAATTCACCCAACTCAAAATATTATGTGATTATGTGAAAGTTGAAGTTGTCAAGTTTACTTAATAAACAACAGAACTTTTTTTATGGCTGAACACAAGTAGAGAATGGTTATACATTTAAATAAGCAAACATTGTTATATTATTACTAGTTTATCTTTTACTACAACTGTATATATTCTCTGCTTTAGATAAATACCTGTTTAAACAGTTTGTTGAATGCATTTTTACTGGTTGTGTCACTACACAAATACACAAACCTCAACCATGGTAACAATCAACAAACATCATTTGTAGACATGCTGCATCCAGCAACTGGGGTGCAAATAATTGACATAAAATCAATAACACAGCAGAAAATTATTAAGAAATAAAGCGATGATACAGTTTGTTAAATTTTTGGGAATTATTGTGGAGCATATATTTTGATGCGTTTGCTTTTCCCTTGTGTTGATCTCTCTCTGCCACTCTAAGTGTTTACAGCGCTTCTAATGAGAGTGATGAATGTCGCTGTTTGTAAGCCTCTTGAAAGATGGACAAGCAGTGTCAGCTCTTTCTCTGCCCCCTTTTTATAAGCGCCACTATTTTTGAGCATTTTATTGATTGTAAAAACAAGTTAAACAACATAAATGTTGAGTGTTTTTGCTATCATATGATGCATAGTTTGTGATATTTGATTGAAAAATAATGTAAAACAAAGGTAATAAAAATGCAGACACAATACAAATGTAGTGGTTAAATAATAATTGTATATTTTAAGGAATATACTGTAAAAAAGGGAGGGAGTAAAGTAGAGGGACTAAAATCCACCCAACTAAAAATATTATGTGAAAGGTTTCAAAACACGTTAACTTAATGAACAACAGATCCTTTTTTGTTGGCTGAACATAAGTAGAAAATGGTTGATCATTTAAATAAATAAACCTTGTTATATTATGACATGTTTGTCTATTACTACAATTGTATATATTTTCTGCTTTAGACAGACCAAAACATTGGTCAAATAACTGTTTAAATTGTTTTTTGAATGCAATTTGACTGGTTGTGTCACTGACTCACTACACTAGCACTCCTCAACCATGGTAACAATCAACAAACATCATTCGTTCAAAAAAACTCTACACAGTGCCAACAACATTAAATCATGGATTTCCTCAGCTAGAACTAAAACACAAATCTTAAAAAACACGTTTAATCTTTCTCTATGTAATTGAGAAATAGTTTGGTTTGTCTGTAAGGAGCTTTTGCTGATTATTTATGATTTAGGACAGAATGGGATCATCGGCATCAAAATCCGTGCGACAACTTCCACCAAAATTTGAGGAAGAAAGACCTGGTAAAAATATATTTCACTTCCCATATACTGCAGTGCTCAAAATGAACACTCGCTATGTGTGCCAGTAAATTTCAACAGCCATTATCACCAGTGTTTGGTAAGTTTCTCTGAAAAAGTAATTAATTACTAGTTGCTAATTACATATTCAATAGTGTAATTAGATTACTGTACAAATTACTCCCTGCAAAAAGTATTATTTTTACTTCTTATAATATAAAAGTATTATAGTTACTTATTACAAATTACTTTCTATATTCTATCAACCTTGGTAAATTAAGTGATTCAAGGATGGACATGAAACGACTTATTTAATTTGTTTAAATAAATTATATTAAACTCCATAAAGTACTCTTATTTACCGACAAGATTATTACAAAATTATTACAACAAAAACTTGCAGCAACAGTATATTAAAGAGGTAAGATGATTTTATTTCACCTCAAATAACCAATATTTACATGAGCTGAATTAATATTACTTAACCTTCAACTTGCAGCACGAGTGTATGAACCAGGTGAGGAGTATTATTTCAAACATAAAACCAATGTTAACATGATCTGCATTATAAGATAGTTTGCAGAGCACACATAAGATTAACTGATGTTTTACAGTGGAGGAACTTTAAATGGGAGTAAGTAGCATTAAAGATGTTCTATAGGTTTCTGCAGGTGTGCATGTATACAGTGATGGTCAAAAGAAAAATATGAGGAATTATGAAAAAAAGGCATTGTTTTTATTTAGTCCTGCCCTGAAATAGTTATTTCACAAAACATACGCTAACGTACTCGGTTACTAACGTAACCTCGGTTCCCTGAGATACGGGAACGAATACTGCGTAGCAGGACGCTATGGGAAAACTCCTTTTCTCCGATGACTGAAGCTTTATAATAACGCAGCAAAATGCTGCACGGCCATTGGTGCGTGTAAAGTAAAACTTTACGCCAATGGCAGCGAAGCTGCACGGGCCTATGGCGATGGCGCCCGCCAAAAGGGGCGGGGCTCATGGCTATATAAGCAGACACATCGCCGTAGGAACCTCAGGTTATTTCGTCTGAAGCGACGACCATATGCAGCTTGTGAGCACGGCTAGGAACGCAGTACTCGTTCCCGTATCTCAGGGAACCGAGGTTACGTTAGTAACCGAGTACGTTCCCTATCGATACTTCACTCGTACTGCGTAGCAGGACGCTATGGGGAACCAGTATAATCCCGCCGTGCCACAAGTAGAACGAAAAACATCATATAATACCGGAGCCGTAGCTCGAGTATTTGTATAATGCAGGGAAGCCCTGTAGAAGACGGAAAAGCCAGGCTAATAGGTGGCTTAATCCAGTTAATCGTCCTAAGAATGTGCCAGATGCCAGTGTGGTTGAGAGCAACCACGGTCCAGCAGTCTAGTCTTAAGCAGAAAGGACCCGGGCCTGTAAGGCCGGAATGTCCAGACTGTAAAATCTGGTAAATGTGGAAGGCGAGGCCCAGCAAGCCGCCGCACAAATATCCGCTATGGAGACTCCGCTAGACCATGCCCATGAAGAGGCAACGCCTCTAGTAGAATGGGCCCTTACTCCCGTGGGGCATTGAAGGCCCAAGGAAGAATATGCCAGCGCGATAGCCTCAACTAGCCATTTAGATAGTCTCTGCTTGGTGACCGGGGACCCTTTGGTGCGGTCACCGAAGCAGACAAAAAGCTGTTCCGACTTCCTGAAGGCGGCGGAACGCTCAATGTAAATTTTTAGCGCTCTGACTGGGCAGAGCAGATAAAGCTCCGGGTCCTGCTCGGAGGGGGGGAGCGCAGATAATGTCACCACCTGTGCTCTAAACGGAGTAGAAAGCACCTTAGGTACATAACCGTGTCTTGGTTTGAGGACTACCCTAGAGTCATCAGGCCCAAATTCAAGACAGGAGGGGCTCACAGAGAGCGCCTCTAGATCACCCACACGTTTTACCGATGCTAACGCTAGAAGCAGTGCGGTTTTTAGTGTTAGGGGGCGGAGGTCTACGGACTGTAGAGGCTCGAAGGAAGAACCCTTCAGAGCTCTCAAAACAGTAGGTAGGTCCCATATAGGAACGGTGAGGGGGCGAGGGGGACGTAGCCGCCTGGAACACCTCAAGAAACGAATAATCAAGTCGTTCTTTCCCACTCCTTGGCCCGCTATAGGGGCATGGGAAGCTGCGATTGCTGCCACATATACCTTGACTGTTGAAGGGGAGCGGCCCTTATCCAACAGCTCTTGCAGGAATGACAGAATTATTGATATATCACAGGATTCTGGGTCTGTGCCGCGAGTAACACACCAGGCGGAGAAGACAGACCACTTAAGGGTATAGAGCCGTCTCGTAGACGGCGCTCTAGCCTGTGATATTGTGTTCATGACACTCTCGGGGAGAATCGTAGGCCCCCGTCGAGTGGCCAAAGGTGCAGTGCCCAGAGCTCTGGCTGGGGGTGCCAAATGGTGTTGCCTGCCTGAGAGAGGAGGTCCCGTCTCAGGGGAATAGGCCACGGGGCTGCTACGAGCAGCTGAGACAATTCCGAAACCCAAGGCTGGTTCTTCCAGAGTGGGGCTACGAACAGCACTGTGTGCGCTTGTTCCGTGATCCTCCTGATCGTCTGTGGTATAAGAGCGATCGGGGGGAAGGCGTAGAGGAGCCGGTTGGGCCAGTTGTGGGCCAAGGCGTCCTTGTCCTTTGAAAAATAGGTTGGGCAATGAGAGTTGTCTTTTGAGGCAAAAAGGTCGACTTCTGCCCTGCCGAAGACCTCCCAGATTTTCTGTACCGACCTGGGGTGGAGCGTCCATTCCTCTGAAGGGACATTGCTCTGGGATAGCATATCTGCTCCCTGGTTCAGTCTGCCCGGTACGTGAGTTGCTCTCAGTGTAGAATTTCTTCTTTAATATTGCTAGTTCGGAAAGGCTGAAGGCTAAAAGTTGCTTGTAAGGACAACAATGTCTCAATCCAGAGATTTCCAAATCTTGTTTATTGTAAACCTTGTGTGTGGTTCTGTAACATATAAATATAAAACAAACATGAAATATAGAAAAATATCACAAACATAAATCAACTAGTAAATACTTTAAACTGCTATAAATACTATAGATTAACAAACAAAGCATCAACTCTGAACACTTCTATACATGCGCTGCCCACGTGCAAGTGGCTGCTTCTCCACGTGCGCAGGTGCTAATTTAGCCAATAGCTCTGAACACTTATGCTATTCGCTATACTATTACCGAGTGCTTGTGCTAAGAAATAGACGTACTTGCATATACACACACATATATATATATATATATATATATATATACACACTTAACATGACTCACAAATATTAGGTAGTTAACATTCAAGAGCGCAATCACACAACTGTATTAAAGTAGACATATGAACATGACAGTACAGAATACAACAATAACATGCAAACAACCGAACAGATACAGGTATACATATTTCGGGTACTTACATTATGATGCACGCACACATATGCAAACAATGTACACTTCGAAAGTAAGATCCACCTGTTTATTCTCTAGACTTTACAGAGCACAGCTGAACTCTGTCCTACCGTTCACCTTTTCCCGCTCCGTTACCTGAAACCGCAGCACGCACTTTGGTACAGTCCATTTCAGTTCAAAGGATAGGGGTGATCGGGAGAGTCCATGTTTCAGGGGGAATACTTTCTGCAGCCGCCCCCAAATTCACAGTGTATTTGATCCATTATTTTGTTTCGTAGGGGAGAATAGGGGTTTACAGCTAATCCACAAGAGGGGGCAGACATACAATTTTGGCAACAGGTCGGATGTACCTTTTGTCCTTCACCTGAATCTCTGCTGATCTGATTCTCTTGTCAGTCCCAGGAAAGACATTAACAACCTTGCCCACTGGCCACAAGGCACGTGGTAGTTGCTGGTCGACAATCACAACAGCATCGCCAATCTGCAGATCAATTCCTTCTGTTTTCCATTTCTGTCTAATCTGAAGGTTTGGTAAGTAGTAACGGATAAAGTGTCTCCAGAAATGGTCAGCTAATAGTTGACTATGCTTCCATCTCCTACGGCTCAAGAGATCGGAATCGTGGTACATGACTTGAGGTAATGAGGCATCTCGCCGCCCCATCAACAAGATGTTTGGAGTTACTGGGTGGGGATCAGCGATGTCTGAAGAGGTGTAAGCGATGGGTTTGGAGTTGAGAATACCTTCTATTTCTATAAGGACTGTTCTCAGTACTTCTTCAGTGACCGTCTGGGCGCCGAGTGTAACTTGAAGTGCAGCTTTTAACGAACGGATCTCCCTCTCCCAGCATCCACCGAAATGGGGTGCACTGGGTGGATTGAAGAGAAATCTTATCTGTTGGTTGGCTAGATTGGCTTGTAGCTCAGGATGAAGAAGCATAAAGGATTCCCTTAATTCCCTTTCTCCTCCTTTGAAATTGCTACCCTGGTCTGCCAGGAGTTCAAATGGTTTGCCACGTCTGGAAATGAATCTTCGTATAGCCATTAAGAAGGAATCAGTGTCCATACTGGTAAGTATGTCAATGTGGGCTGCACGTGTGGTCATGCATTTAAAGATGATTCCCCATCTCTTTTCGTTCCTACGTCCCACCTTTATAGTGTAAGGTCCAAAACAGTCAACGCCTGTTGAGTGGAAGACTGGTTGATGGATTCTAAGCCTGGCGGGGGGGAGGTCCGCCATTCTGGGTGGATGTGGTTGTCCTCGCCACCGTTGACACTCTGTGCATTGTCGTTGATGACTTTTGACCGCTGCTCGTCCCCGTAGTACCCAGTATTTTCTCCGAAGCTCAGCAAACACCCTCTCTGGCCCTGGGTGATGCAACTGGTGATCATAATCTTTGATTATCAGCCTGGTAATGGGGTGATGCGAGTCAAGTACAATAGGATGTATAGCATCTTCCTCCAGCTCGCTGCACTGACGAAGGCGGCCACCAACTCGCATGAGTTTCAAAAGGGTGTCGAATTCGGGTGCTAAACCAAGCAATCTGCTGTGTTTTGGTAGGGGTTTATTGGTTCTTAAGGCCAGTAGTTCCTCTGCAAAGCAGTCGGTTTGGACTTGGTGCAGGGCTGCCAACTCTGCCTCTTTGTAGTCTTCTGCGGTTGGTGTGTTATCATGCTGAATGTAGGCTTTCAGCAGATCTGCAAAGTTTGTGTACTGCAGCGGGTCTGGGGTGAGCGGAGAGGAGACTGTTAAACCACAAAAGGCTGACTTTCTCGTCTCGTTGTCGTGGTCAGTGGTTGCTAGTGACAGCATCTCTGGCCACCTATCTGAAGTTTGGCTGAGAAATTCCGGTCCGTTGTGCCATCTGCTTTCGCATCTTATGTCAAGGATGAATTTTCCCCTTGTGATGTCGTCAGCCGGGTTGTCCTGTGATGGCACATATCTCCAGGTATCAGTCTCTGTGAGCTCCTGTATTTCGGCCACTCTGGTACCCACAAACACCTTGAATCTACATGACTGAGACAGTAGCCAGTTGAGCACAGTCGTGGAGTCGGACCACAGAGTGATGCTATAGATGGGTAATGTGAGCTCTGTCCTCAAAACCTTTGCAAGCTGTGCACCGGTCAGTGCAGCACATAACTCCAAGCGAGGGATGCTTTGCTGCTTTTTAGGAGCTACCCGGGATCTGGCAGTCATGAAAGCTACTTCCACTCTACCTTCTGGGTTTTCGGTTCGCAAATATGCTACTGAACCGTAGGCTTGTTCAGAAGCATCGCAGAAAACGTGTATTTGCCTTACACTGGTTGAGTGATCCAGCTCTTTGCTTGTGTAGCATCTTGGCCAGCTGATGCACTTTAGGTGTTCTAGCTCGCTCTCCCAGGCTTTCCATGAGCTTAACAGTTCCTCAGGCAATCGAGGGTCATCCCATTCCCTTTTCTTGTCCCATAACCTCTGCACGATCACTTTAGCACGAGTTGTGAATGGCACAATGTAGCCAATGGGGTCATACTGCCTGGCTAGGACATGATATATGCTTCGCATAGTCGGCAGTGGATTGTCTGTGTAGCGAGGTTTATAGGAGAGGGTGTCAGATAGACAGTGCCAGTGTAAACCGAGAGTTGACTCCTGAGCGTTTTGATTACCTTCGCTGAGCCATTGGATGCTGCTTTGAGACTTGGCCTCAGTTGGCAAGTGACTGATGACAGATGGATCATTGCTCGCCCATTGTCTTAGGTCGAAGCCTCCAGAACTTAAGAGACTACGGAGTCTGTCGACATTGTCTCTTGCCATTTCGCTTGAGGTAAAACTTTGAATGCAGTTGTCAACATAGAATGCCTTTTCCACGGAGACAGGTGCGTCCATGGGCTCAGTGTTTTCCTGAATATACTTCTGTAGAGCAAATGTAGCACAGCAGGGGCTACATGTGGTTCCAAAGGGAAGCACCTGCCATTCGAATATCTCTGGTGGTTTATCCTTCTTGAAGTTTCTCCATAAGAATCGCAGCCGAGGTTTGTCCTCAGGCAGAAGGCGCACCTGATGGAACATACCGCGGATATCACTGCTAACTGCAATGGAATGTTCTCTGAAGCGTAGTAGAACTGCCAGGAGAGAGGGGCTGAGTGTTGGACCAGGTAGCAAGAACTCATTCAAGTTGTGGCCTTTGTATGTGAATGAGCAGTTAAACACGACCCTGTTTTTTCCGTTATGCTCTACCATATGATGTGGTATGTACCAGGTTTCTTCTGATTCTTTCTCTTGTTCAAGGGTGAGTTTTGTGATGTAGCCAGCTTCTTGTAGCCTGTTCATCTCTTCCTGGTATGCTGCTGCTTGCTCAGGTTTCCTTTCAAGACGATTTTCAATACCCCTTAACTGTGGCAGCACAGCTTCTTTCGGTGCGTGAAGGTGTGGCATATCCTTCGCCCAGAGTAGAGGGGTTGCATAGCGCAGAATTCCGTCAACTTCCACTTTCACCGTTTTCTCTTGGAGAAGCTGGATGGACTCCTGGTCTTGTCGTGACCTTGTCAGCACTTTCTCACTCTGATACGGAAGGATGTCTATTTTCCATAGTTTCTCCACATCAGCATACAGGCTGTCAATGGTTCGCAGACTGGTGAATAGGCACTGCTGAGGGGAAAGTCCAGTGGTTAAATCCTGTGCTGGACCTTGTAGTGTCCATCCCAGACGAGTTCTCACAGCAGCTGGGCCCCCAGGTGGGCCTAGTCGGACCGGTTCGATGGGCGTTATGAGGTGAGGGCAGTCCGAGCCAATAAGAATCAAGGGTTTAACTTTGTGAAAGTTCTGAAGTGGCAAGCCCTCAAGGTGCTTGTACCTTTTTTGGAGTACCTGAACTGGGTGTGTATGTTCTGATAAACCCAGGCTGTTAGCTGTGAATGCACTCCGTATCTTGAACACCTTACGAGGGTTATCCATTGAAGACACTCTGAAGGTCACGACCGCCCCGTGAATGGTCTGCGTCTCTTGCCTGACCGTGCGTAGTGCCAATTCCTCTGGTTGTCCTTTTAGTTTCAACTTCTGAACAGCATCACTAAGAATGATGGTCCGCTCTGACCCGTCATCAAGGACAGCATATGCCTCCAAAGCTTTGTTACCATTTCTGAGTAAAACTTTGGTCACTTTCAACAGAATCTTATTGTCGCAGGTGGGACGATCAACATATAGTACCGCGCTGGCTGGAACAGATTCTTCAGTTGCTCTGCTTTGATCGTTCACCTCATGCAGTGCTACCAGGTGCTTTCTGTTACAGGTTTGACATAGAGCTTTCAGGGTGCAGTGTGCTGCTTGATGTCCACGTCCACAGCGCCAGCATCTGTTTTGGCTTTTTATCCAATTGACCTTCTGTTCTTTGGTGAGTGGCTTAAAGTTCTCACAGTTGTTCAAGAAATGTCTGTTGCTGTCACAGTATGGACAGTAAGCATTCACCCGCTCTCCTTTAGCGGCTGCTTGTTTCTGTTGATAAGCTGGCACTACTGAAGTGGCCTTTGGTTTCTCTGTTACCAGGAAGACGGCAGTGGGTTTGCGAGTTTGTTTGAAATCTCTCCTCATTTCCTTTCTCTGGTCTGACGACTCTTGTTTGCGCTGAGGGGTGTACTCCGAGTGGTCTCCCTGGACCTGGAGCTCATATTCAAGCCATTCTGCAAAGTCCAGCAATGTAGGGATGGTAACACCAAGAGGGTGTATGTACCTCTTAAAACTACATCGGAGGTCATATGGCAATTTGCTTACAAGTCTGGAAACATGTGACCCACACTCCAGCTCAGTCATTCCTTTCTGGCCTAACTGTTCCAACATACTGACCAAGGAGCGTACATGGAGCCCAAAAAGACGGAATGTCTTTACATCTCCACTACAAATGCCTGGTCCATCCATCAGATCCGCAATACGTTGTAAAGCCAACTGGTGGGGTTGGCCGTACATTTTGGTGAGTGCTCTCATGGTGTACGTAAATGGAAGCCTTGAGTTACTGTACGAGTCAGACACAAGAAGTGCTTCCTCGAGCCTTAGGTGGTCAGTAAGGATCTGGAATTTAAAATGCTCTGTAGCATCCTCAGGCAGAATGTTCTCTAAAGCTATCCTCAGTCTTGAGAATTCTCTAGGATCGGGGGACGTTAGGAAGGGAATACTTGGAGCAGGCCCTCTGTAGGTTTTCTCCCGAGCGAGGAGAGGCGAGTAGTACGCTTGTCGTTGATCCATCGGCATCTGCTTGTGTACTGGGGCCTCCATCTGCTGAGATGGGAGGCCGTGGTAGAATGGAGGGTACTTGGGTTGCAATGAGTTGCTGTGACGTGCTTGTGGCGTTACATTCTCGTGAGTGAAGGAAGGAATGTCTATTCTCCTAAATTGCTCGGTTAACTGAGGGTACTCGTCTACCACTGCTGGTCGCAGTTCTCTCGTGGCAGGAGGTGGTGGCACTTTAACCCTGGGAGCTGGCGTAGGACGGTAAGTTGCGAGAACTTCTGAGCTCACCACAGGAGTACTGGTTTCTGAGAGCCACATTGTTGTGACTGCAGGTTTAGATTGATCTCCCCGTCCTCCTTTAAGCCTTTGTAGATCATGATATAGCATGGCATTCTGTTGCCTCATCTCCTGTAGGGTTGAGATGATCTCTGGGAGCTGACTGGTTTGTCGGCGCAATTCTGCATTCTCCTTTCGCACCGCCTGCAGCATAGATTCGAGCTCTACTTGCTCTTCTCGTCTTTCAGATGTATTCGGCCATTCATCTCTTAAAAGCCATTGCTCATGCTCCGAATCTTGGCTGAGAGGAGAAGTCGATCTAGTAGGTCCTTCAGTGCTTGGGGACCGCGGCCTGCTTTGTTGGAGGGTAGGGAGTAGCTGTCGATTCACCACTGTTGCACCAAGGTCGTAATCGGCCAGATGAGCTGGGGGCAGAACACGTCGTCGTGGACGCACAACAGGTGGTTCTTTCTCTGGTTGAGACATCTCTTTAGCAAATCAGCATCCGGCTCGAAGGACCATGTAGAATTTCTTCTTTAATATTGCTAGTTCGGAAAGGCTGAAGGCTAAAAGTTGCTTGTAAGGACAACAATGTCTCAATCCAGAGATTTCCAAATCTTGTTTATTGTAAACCTTGTGTGTGGTTCTGTAACATATAAATATAAAACAAACATGAAATATAGAAAAAATATCACAAACATAAATCAACTAGTAAATACTTTAAACTGCTATAAATACTATAGATTAACAAACAAAGCAACAACTCTGAACACTTCTATACATGCGCTGCCCACGTGCAAGCGGCTGCTTCTCCACGTGCGCAGGTGCTAATTTAGCCAATAGCTCTGAACACTTATGCTATTCGCTATACTATTACCGAGTGCTTGTGCTAAGAAATAGACGTACTTGCATATACACACATATATATATATATATATATACACACTTAACATGACTCACAAATATTACGTAGTTAACATTCAAGAGCGCAATCACGCAACTGTATTAAAGTAGACATATGAACATGATAGCACAGAATACAACAATAACATGCAAACAACCGAACAGATACAGGTATACATATTTCGGGTACTTACATTATGATGCACGCACACATATGCAAACAATGTACACTTCGAAAGTAAGATCCACCTGTTTATTCTCTAGACTTTACAGAGCACAGCTGAACTCTGTCCTACCGTTCACCTTTTCCCGCTCCGTTACCTGAAACCGCAGCACGCACTTTGGTACAGTCCATTTCAGTTCAAAGGATAGGGGTGATCGGGAGAGTCCATGTTTCAGGGGGAATACTTTCTACACTCAGTGAGCGCAGATTGCACTGCGCCCATTCCAAGAGGCGAAGTACCAGGGAGAAAAGGCGTTTTGAGGAGAGGCCTCCTTGGTGATTTATGTAGGAGACCACTGTCATGCTGTCTGATCGGATTAAGACATGGCGGTCCCGTAAGACCGGCAGGAAGTAGCGAAGGGCCAGCCATACTGCCTGCATTTCCAGGTAGTTGATGTGCAGCCCCTTCTCCTGAATCGACCAGTGGCCGAAGGCCGGTGCACCGTCGCACAGCGCTCCCCAACCCGTGTTGGAAGCGTCTGTTGTGATCACCTTTCTTCTGCATGATGTGCCCAGGGGCACACCCTGCTCCAACCAAGGAAGATCCTTCCATGGGGCTAGAGCAGTTATGCAGATTTGGTCCACCCGGACGCGTAGGCGTCCATGACGCCAAGCCTGTGGCGGAACTCTTTGTTTCAGCCAGTACTGCAGTGGACGCATCCAAAGAACGCCTAACTGCAGCACTTGAGAAGCGGAGGCCATGAGACCCAGCATCCTCTGAAACGACTTGAGGGGGCGAGACGCTCCCAGTGTGAAAGAAGCCACGAGCCGCCGTATAGCCAGGGCGCGGTCTGGCGCGATCCTGGCCGTCACACGACTCGAGTCGAAAACCGCCCCCAGGAACGAAATGCGTTGGCTGGGGGACAGAGAGCTCTTGGCAAAGTTGATTCTTAGCCCCAGGCATTCTAGATGGCTGAGAAGAAGGGATCTGTGGGACCTTAGCTCTTCCTCTGACTGCGCTAGAACAAGCCAGTCGTCGAGGTAGTTCAGAATGCGGATTCCCGTCTGCCTGAGAGGGGATAGAGCCGCGTCCATGCACTTCGTGAAAGTGCGAGGAGCTAGAGACAGTCCGAACGGAAGGACCCTGTATTGATATGCAACCCCCTCGTAAGCGAATCTCAAGAATCGTCTGTGGTGGGGAGCTATCTGGATGTGGAAGTATGCATCTTTCAGATCCAGGGAGAATAACCAGTCCCCTGGGCATATTTGCGAGAGGATCTGTTTCAGAGTAATCATCCTGAAGCGCCGTTTCATAAGGGCACGGTTCAGATGTCTGAGATCGAGGATGGGGCGGAGACCGCCATCCTTCTTGGGTACGAGGAAGTAACGGCTGTAGAAGCCTGACTCGGTTTGATCTGGGGGAACCAGTTCTATGGCTCCTTTGTCCAGCAGGTTCCTCAGCTCCGTGCGCAGAACGTGTGAATTCGCGTTCTGAACCTGGGTTGGGATGACCCCGCGGAACCGCGGGGGTCTGCGAGCGAATTGGAGTGAATATCCTCGAGATATTATCCCCATCTCCCACGCCGATACCCCGGGTATGGCCTGCCAGGCCTCGGCCCGTATGGCAAGGGGTTGAATGCATTGGGGAGGCAAGCCGCCTTTTGGGGGCTTGACTTCCGCTGAGAGTGGAAGAGGAAGGTTGCTCTTTTTTTTGAAAATGTTTGTGTTTTATTAAAGTGTCCGCTATAACAGCGGTAGGTTGTGCGGGCATTAAAACAGGCCCGGTTGCCCTGAACAAACATACATTTATGCCGGCACCCGGAACAGAACGGGGTGCTTGGGCACACAATAGAGCTTTCTTGGGAGGAGGTCCAGCCGGACACGATCTCCTCCTCCTCCTCTTCCTTGCTTCGGTCTCAGGAGGATGCCTGAGGCGCCGGGTCCAGGGGCCGGGGTCCCTGGGGCTGAGGGAAGCGTCTCCCTGAGCGAGAGCGTTGACGCGTCTCGGCACCTGATGCCTTCTGAGCAGCGGGGGGCGTGATCCTGGCCGGCTGCTGAGTCGGCTGTGGCTTGGGCAGACACTGGTCTGGATCCAGGTCTCTTGGGCAGGAAGTGCTTCATGGCCTGCGAGGACTTCTGCGCTGCCGTGAAGCGTTCCGCAAAACCCTCGACTGCCGGTCCAAAGAGGCCGTTGGCTGAGATGGGAGCGTCGAGGAAGGGGACCTTGTCTGCCTCCTTGATCTCCGTGAGCGTCAGCCACAGATGGCGTTCGAGAACCACGAGACTGGCCATCGATCTGCCTATTGCCTGGGCTGTGGCCTTGGTGGCGCGTAGAGCCAGATCCGTCGCACTCCTCACCTCCTTGAAGGGCGCACTGTCAGTGCCGGACTCGCCCATTCCTTGGAGAAGTTTGGCCTGGTACACCTGCAGTACTGCCATGGAGTGCAGAGCGGAAGCCGCTTGGCCGGCGGACGAGAATGCACGTCCAGCGAGGGCCGATGTGGTCTTACATGGCTTTGAGGGGTGAGACGCTTTTGCCTTCCACCCGATAGCTGAGGGCGGACACAGATGTGCGGCCACAGACTCTTCGAGGGGAGGCAGCTTCTCATAGCCTTTTTCCTCTGCGCCATCAATGGAGGTGAGGGCGGAGGAAGAAGAAGGTCGTAGACGGGCCGAATAGGGGGCGCGCCATGACCTGGTGAGTTCGTCGTGAACTTCCGGGAAGAACGGTGAATTTTGCTCCCGAGGGGCCGTGCGACGCCCCGGCAGAAACCATTCATCCAGACGGCTGCGAGTGGGTTCCTCCGGAGAGGACCACTCTAAGCCCAGCTCTTCCACGGCCTTAGCGAGAACCCGAAAAAACTCGGTATCCGCGATAGGCGCGTGTCTGCTGTGCTCTACAGACGGAGAGGGGGCGGGATCAAAAACTGAGCCCGATAGCTCCTCCCCGTCTGAAGCCGCTAACGACATGCTGTCGTCTTCCTCGAGTTCGCTTCCACCAAACGAGACTACGTCACCGGCGGACCCCGCACGAGTGACAGGGACGGCGCGGCATTTGAAACAACGCCGCAGGAAATTTGCTCGGAAAATGAGTCTTTTAGCTCTTTGCCGGATAGCGGCGCGGAAAAGGATACGACGCTGCAGGAATCAGCGAAATCGCTGAGCAGAGAGGTCCAGTCCGCTGCAAGGCTTTCTCGACGGCGAAGCTGTCAGTCCGGGTAGCGAAGAGAAGTCGTCGCTGAAGGAGAAGAAATCTGAGGTTCCTACGGCGATGTGTCTGCTTATATAGCCATGAGCCCCGCCCCTTTTGGCGGGCGCCATCGCCATAGGCCCGTGCAGCTTCGCTGCCATTGGCGTGAAGTTTTACTTCATAAAGCTTCAGTCATCGGAGAAAAGGAGTTTTCCCATAGCGTCCTGCTACGCAGTACGAGTGAAGTATCGATAGGGAACATAGTCCACATCACATTATAGTAACGTAAAAATAATTTTTGGTTGAATTGTTAACATTTTCTAGATTCTGCAAAGTGTATGTAAACTTTTGAACACCTACACATATATAAGAGTTTGGTTTGAAAATGAGATAACTCCATTTAAAAAATATTTTTATTATGTTATCATGTTTTTTATTAGGCTATTTTGCTGTATTTGTTTGTTATTATGGCTTAAATACAAACAAAAACATGATTTTTGTAAGAAAATAAAGAGAGTTGTCTCATTTTGGAACAGAACTCTTCATGTGTTCCGTCACAATCATCATCTGGAGTGCCTTCCCAAATCCACTAGAGGGCACTCGCCTCATCACACGGACTATCATTGCACACTACATTTCCCATAACCCATTGCCCGGACTCATTGAATACTGATCATTCTCACCTGTTTGCAATTACCTCTGTCTATATAAGCCTGGTTCATTCACCCTGTCATTGCTATCTATGTCTTGTAAACCGACCACCCAATCATCACATTAAATTCCACAGATGTTTTCACTGCACTAAGCCGGATAAACGCGCGCAAGGCTGCTGGCCCTGATGGCATCCCTGGTCGCGTACTCAGGGCATGTGCGGAGCAGCTCGCTGGGGTCTTCACGGACATCTTCAACCTGTCCCTCGCCAGAGCAGTGGTTCCAGCATGTTTCAAATCCACCTCCATTGTGCCCATTCCTAAACATTCCAGCCCGACATGCCTGAACGACTACCGCCCTGTAGCACTCACACCCATTGTTATGAAGTGCTTTGAGCGGCTGGTCCTGTCACACCTAAAAGACTCTTTACCATCCACACTGGACCCATATCAATTTGCCTACCGTAGCAATAGGAGCACAGATGATGCAGTGTCCATGGCGCTAAACTCCGTGCTCACACATCTGGACAATAAGGACACTTATGCACGCATGCTGTTTGTAGACTTCAGCTCTGCATTCAATACCGTAATCCCTTCCAAGCTAATCATCAAACTTGGAAACCTAGGCATTAACAATTCAACCTGCAACTGAATTATGGATTTCCTGACGAACAGGCCTCATTTTGTTAGGTTAGGCAACATCTGCTCCACCGCAACCACCCTCAACACTGGTGTACCACAGGGCTGCGTACTGAGCCCCTTTCTCTACTCCCTTTGCACACCCGACTGCAGGCCTGTGAATGGATCTAACTCCCTCATCAAGTTTGCAGACGATACAACAGTGATTGGTCTCATCAGCAACAACGATGAGACTGCTTACAGGGAGGAGGTACGGCACCTGGCCACATGGTGTTCAAACAACAACCTGCTCCTTAACACCTCCAAGACAAAGGAGATCATCGTGGACTTCAGGAAGGCAAAAGGAGGCACACACGACCCCATCCACATTAACGGGACGGCTGTTGAGCTTGTTTCCAGTTTTAAGTTCCTGGGGACCCACATTTCGGAGGACCTGTCCTGGACCACCAACACCTCATGCCTGGTCAAGAAGGCTCACCAGCGTCTCTTCTTTCTGAGGACACTGAAGAAGAACCAACTGTCTTCAACTATCCTGGTGAACTTCTATCGCTGCACGATAGAGAGCATCCTGACCAACTGTGTCACAGTCTGGTACGGGAACTGTTCTGTTGCTGAGCGCAAGGCACTGCAGCGGGTGGTGAAAACAGCCCAGCGCATCACAGGAACTACACTCCCTTCCATTGAGGACATCCAAAAGAAACGCTGTCTGCGTCGAGCTCGCAGCATTCTCAAGGACTCCTCTCACCCCGCTCATAGACTGTTTACTCTCCTGCCTTCTGGTAGGCGCCTCAGGTGCCTCTGGACAAGAACCAGCAGACTAGGAAACAGCTTTTTTCCCAGAGCTGTTTCATTACTGAACTCTGCTCCCCACTGATTTCACTACCTCTCATAACTTTAACTTAATGCTGCTATTACAATGTTTACATTGCACCACAGGGCTGCCATGCATGAGTGAACTGTACACACCAGTACTTCATGTATCTGCTCTACCGGACTGTTTACACACACACAGCATCATTTGCACTCTATACTGCTCACTTGCACACCAGGAATATTACACTGAATGCTCATTTGCACTAATGGACTACTTTCATAACTGCATTAACTCATCTACTGCACTGTAACCTTAATAACTGAATTTACTCATCTACTGCACTGTAACCTTAATAACTGCATTAACTCATCTACTGCACTGTAACCTTAATAACTGCATTAACTCATCTACTGCACTGTAACCTTAATAACTGCATTAACTAATCTACTGCACTATAACCTTAATAACTGCATTAACTCATCTACTGCACTGTAACTCATCTATTGCATTATTGCACCTATCGCATAACTAACTGCATCTACTCATCTATTGCACTATAGTTCAATAACTTCACTAACTCATCTACTGCACTGTAACTGTATATCTGCATCTACTCATGTACTGCACCGTACCTTTAATAACCACATTAACTCATCTACTGCACTGTAACTTTACTAGCAAATGTCTGTAACTAATGCACACTCAAGTCACTTGCACTATTGTATAGTCTATATTGTTATCTGTTCATAACCTCCTGTACATTAATGTTCACAGTATATAGCCTTCTGTATACACTGTAAAAAATGCCCGTGAAGTTTACGGTAAAATTCTGTTGTTTTCACACAAAAAACCTGTTATCAGAAAGCATCCGTAAAAAATACGGAAAACACTGTAAAATTGTCTGTAAAATTAACAGCAAAAATCCATCGTTTTTACGGAAAAACCATGTTAAAGTGCTTGTGAAATTAACAGTGAAATTCTGTAGTTTTCACAGAGAAAACTGTTGTCAAAAAACATCCGTAAAAATACGGATAACACTGTCAAATTCTCTGGGAATTGAACAGTGAAATTCCATAGTTTTCACAAGGAGTTTTTTTAACTCCACAAACACTTTTATCACCTTCACTTACTGACACTACTGTCACTTTATTTCTGTTGCATGTCTACAAAAGTTCTAATTGAGAATTAACACAAGTTTACATGTTGATGGTTTTGTTGAGTCACCATCATGGTGAAGAGTGTTTGCTTTAGTTGGGATCTTGACCCTTTGCTTTACATGTGAAGAAGTCTTTCCCCAGTTTTAATATCTGTGTGTTGAAACAGACTGAAACAAGTGGGTAAAAGCTCAGACATAGCTAACTAATAACTGCTTAAGGTTGGAGAGTATATACATAGTTGAGAATTTAGGTAGTGCTTTAAAGTTATTTGTTATCATCATTTATGATATTCCATGAAATTAAATAATATGCTGAAAATCTTTGACATCACTTGTGACTCATAATAAATGTTCTAGCAGATATCTAGAATATAACAGTTTGTCTCAACAATGGTGACAACAGAAAAAAACATTAAAGATAAACGCAATGCATTCTGGGTATCATCAAAGCACAAAACTCATCAATGACTCCCAGCATGCATTGCGGCTGTAAGCTTTGCATTTGTTAGTCACCACTGTTGAGATTCATACACTGATTCTTGATGTGTGAGTCAAAGACAAAATGCAAGCTTTTTAATCAAAAACTTTTTAGATTGATTGTTGCATGAAATGTGAATTTTAAATGTTAATTCATTGAGGCGTTCGTAACAAAACATACAATAAGTAATTAAACAACATCCCAGATAAAGATTTAGTAAATACCTAATCACACTTTCATTTGATGTGATTTGCTACAAAACTATGTTTTATATAAAACAATGTCATAGCAGCACAAAGAAAACTGGAGACTTACATATAACGGCTGAAAGATGGCAATTAAAGCAAACCCTGATCACAAAAACGGTGACTTTAAATAAACCAATAAAGCATCAAGTCATGGATGTTATGCTGCAGTCCCTGTGAAGCAGAAGTGATGATCGTCTTCAGTATTCTGACGTATTTACAAGATGAATAGTGGGTGTGGCTCATGTGTTCCACTGTGAATTGATTGGATGAATAAAAACAGGATGTTCCCGTAATTTTACGGTAGTTTACTGGCAACCACAGCTGCCGGTATTTTTCCGTAAAAACTACGGAATTCATATTTTCTCTTTTCTTTTCTGATATTAAATGTTTTGTGGGTCACCACTATGCTGAAGAGTGAGTCTGTGTTTAAGTCAAGGTCAGGCAATGAGATACAGATTTCATACTGCATGTTGCTTTGTATAAGAGTGACTTTGATGTTTTTACAAAGAATAACAAAGAAATAAATTAAGTAAATGTAATGTTTTCACTTTTATGCAATTGGATGAAGTTTTAATTTTATATAAAGAAATGCTGTTGATATAAAAGAGTAAATGTATTAAGTTCATTCACAGCTTGAAGTTTGTGCCCTGAAGTTTTAATCGGCAAGACTGTTTACATTCTTTTCCTGTATTTTTTACGGAATCTTCCTGGCAACCACAGCTGCCGGTATTTTTCCGTAAAAATTACGGAACATTTTTAACAGTGTATATTGTTCAGTAGTACATACCGATTGTCATATTTTCATAGTACATGCCCATCGTAAATTATTTTCCTAATATTGTATTCTGTATTTATTCACACTGTATATCTGCACTTGCTAATTGCACTTCTGGTTAGACCTAAACTACATTTCGTTACACTGTACTTGTATATGTGTAATGACAATAAAGTTGAATCTAATCTAAAATCTAAATCTAATATACGAAACAAATATGAGGAAAAGGCATCATAATTCATGTAGATTTAACGGAGCAAATGAAAACAATTGAATGATTGTTAAGACTATTACACCTTTTCTCACTATTTGTTTCACTCTCTCCCCAAAGCAAGAACATGGATTTTGCACTGTAAATAGCAGTTACATTATAATATGATTATGGGATTTTGATGCTCCTCTGTTTGCTTACAGCTTTCACACAATACATTTCAATACTATTATTTCACACTACATTTTCAGTTTAAATGGTAATTAAAACGTTCAATTTAATGTTGCCAAGAGACACTAAACAGGCATATTTATTACTAGTCATCTTTCAATCTTGTTTCCCTCTCAAACTGCTTTTGCCTGTGGGCTCTGGCACGCCTTCCACATTGTCAGAAAAAATGTTTCTTGGGAATCTCTGTTGCTAGATTTAATCAGTTTCGGTCCTAACTGTTCCAACTCGTACCGTAACATGTAAACCACAATGAATTCCGATAACTCAAACAGATTTTTTTACTGACATTAGTGATGTTACGCCTGATACAGAGAGGTCAAATAGGAAATACATTATAATATGATTATGGGATTTTTATGCTCCTCTGTTTGCTTACAGATTTCACACAATACATTTCAATACTATTATTTCACACTACATTTTCAGTTTAAATGGTAATTAAAACGTTCAATCTAATGTTGCCAAGAGACACTAAACAGGCATATTTATTACTAGTCATCTTTCAATCTTGTTTCCCTCTCAAACTGCTTTTGCCTGTGGGCTCTGGCACGCCTTCCACATTGTCAGAAAAAATGTTTCTTGGGAATCTCTGTTGCTAGATTTAATCAGTTTCGGTCCTAACTGTTCCAACTCGTACCGTAACATGTAAACCACAATGAATTCCAATAACTCAAACAGATTTTTTTACTGACATTAGTGATGTTACGCCTGATACAGAGAGGTCAGATAGGCAGAGGTGGACAATCCAGGGCCAAAAAGTAAAAGTCCTGCCATATTTTTGTTTCAACCATGAACTCAGCAGCTGATTTCACCAGCGGAGGAACCAAGACAATCCTTTCAAGTCACAAGCCAAGTCTCAAGTCTTCAAAGAGTTAAAGTTAATGAGATAATTAAGTGAGTAATTAAATAATGATTGAGTGATGAACACCTGCTGTTAACAATCAACAACACTGAAGAAAAGAGAAACACAAGAACTACAACTGACTTCAGCCACAGCCTTGGATGACATCAGCTAGAAGAAAAAAAAACATTTCCACCATAATTGTGATCAGTGTTTGCTTTAGTTGTGCTCTTGAGCCTTTCAATAATAGAAAGTGGCTCTGTTTCTCTCTCTCCTCTCCACCTATAGCTGGTATGTTGTGAGCGCGCTGGTGGTCTCACAGACTCCCCACATATGGTTATACAGAACTTTAGGTGTACAGGAAAACACAATTGAGCGCTATATAAATGTCTTATTCAGTCAAAGATAATTGCTTCTTAAGTAATTACAATATTTATTCACTGCAAACATTTGTTCAATGCTGAATCAAATCTATAAGGAACCGAACAGTTTGTGTTTCAGGTTTAAATCTCTCTGGGTTTATGATCTGCATTTGGATATAAAAACCTCCTAAATCAACATCACTATAAAGCTTCATTATTAACTTCAGTCTTTTACATATGAACATTTATCATATGAACCTCAACCGTGGTGACAATAATTAGTCATACTGCATTGCATGATGGGAGTTTGAAGCATTTTGTTGAGCTTCATATGCTTGTTCTTGATGTCTGTCTAGAAGGTTTTAAGTTAGCATATGTTTGGTAGCTATTAAATTTTCTCACTGATACTTTTAGATAAACATTTTGTTTAAACACCAAGCATACAGGGTGCATTATGATAAATATGACTATGATCTAAAAGAGATGTCTTGCCTGTAAACATTTCAGTGTTAGATCAACTCATCATAACAAAACAGTGAAAAATTAAACACTTCACAGAACTGATCTCTCTGCTTTAAAACAGTACATGAATTGATTCAGTGCAAAATCTATCAAAAGGGTCAAGAGTCCAACAAAAGCAAACACTGATCTCCATGATGGTGACATCATTTAACCAATAAAACATCAACATCTCAATTACGGCAGGTGTTCATCACTAATGCTCAATCATCATTTAATTACTCACTTAATTATCTCATTAACTTTAACTCTTTGAGGACTTGAGATTTGACTTGAGACTTGAAAGGAATGTCTTGGTTCCTCCGCTGATGAAATCAGCTGCTGAGTCCATGGGTGAAACAAAAATATGGCAGGACTTTTACTTTTTGGCCCTGGATTGTCCACCTCTGCAGATAGGAAATACATTATAATATGATTATGGGATTTTTATGCTCCTCTGTTTGCTTACAGATTTCACACAATACATTTCAATACTATTATTTCACACTACATTTTCAGTTTAAATGGTAATTAAAACGTTCAATCTAATGTTGCCAAGAGTCACTAAACAGGCATATTTATTACTAGTCATCTTTCAATCTTGTTTCCCTCTCAAACTGCTTTTGCCTGTGGGCTCTGGCACGCCTTCCACATTGTCAGAAAAAATGTTTCTTGGGAATCTCTGTTGCTAGATTTAATCAGTTTCGGTCCTAACTGTTCCAACTCGTACCGTAACATGTAAACCACAATGAATTCCGATAACTCAAACAGATTTTTTTACTGACATTAGTGATGTTACGCCTGATACAGAGAGGTCAAATAGGAAATACATTATAATATGATTATGGGATTTTTATGCTCCTCTGTTTGCTTACAGATTTCACACACATTAAATAGTAATTAATACGGTCAATAATGTTGCCAACAGGCATATTTATTTCTAGTCATCTTTCAATCTTGTTTCCCTTTCAAACTGCTTTTGCCTGTGGTCTCTGGCCCGCATAACACAGTGTCAGAATTTTTTTTAAACAAATGCAAGGGTTGTGCCCCAGTGACAGCTTGGGTACATATTTTACTTTTTTCCACAATACTTGGATTTCTTTCTAGAGAATCTCTGTTGCTAGATTTAATTAGTTTCGGTCCTAACTGATCCAACTCGTACTGTTAAAAACTGTTGATTCGACAATGTTATGTTTTCAGCCTCCAGTGTTTCAGTGTTTGCTTCAGTCGGGTTCCTGACTCTCGTGTTTTATTGTCAAGTTTTCGTTGTCTGCTGTAACAGAGCTGAAATATGTTTGAAGAGACAATGAGAAATGTGATTTGTGTGATACTTTGTCACCATTGTTGAGCTTCATCGATTACTCATGTCTAATTGAGTCAGCAACATGTTTTGTTTCAGAAATATTTTCCTGTATATTAATAAAAGTCTGATGCCTCACCACTGCTTTAAACACATCAAGGGTGAGACCCCCACTAAAGAAACCCTAAACATTATTATGGTGACTTCTTATTATTTCTACATTTACATTTACATTTAGGCATTTGGCAGACGCTTTTATCCAAAGCGACTTACATTGCTTTATCCTATACATTTACAGAGGTATTTGCAATCCCCTGGGATCGAACACACAACGTTGTGTTGTTAACGCAATGCTCTTACTACTGAGCTACAGGAAAGCTAGATACATTTCTGGTTTATTTCACAGATTGTGGTTGTTATTTCATCATTAATGAGTTAACGAAGTGACAGTTGATGCCTTAACTCAACCTGACTTAACTCATTAACTTGTTCATGTGTTATTTAGAGAGACATCCAAAACATTCAGGGTGGGAAGGCACGTTGATGGAGTGGTCTATGGAACACACTTTTTGCTGGGTAATGTTAGTCTGACAAAGCCTGTGGTTTCAGGTTATGTAACAGTTTAAAAATCCTGAGGTTTGACAGTTCCTCTTATTTTATTGTTGTTTTATGTTCTATTCTATTTTTTTACTTAAGACTCGGGCATGTTCAAGATGTCTCAGGAATTTATTTATATGTTTGATCATATTACTTTCACAGTGACGTTTTAATGGAATGAGGAAACACCCTCCCCACGCATATATCATAAGCCTAACCCAAAATCGAAAATAACTTTGTGGACTATAAAAGCTTTCCAGACAGTTGCATTATCACCAACAACTCAAGGAACCAGAATCATAGGACATCAAAGTCAACTACAGACCAACAGCAGCTAAGATCAGCTAGGTGACTTAGGTGAGCAAGGGCAATTCTAAAATCCATTTTGTGTGTGTGTGTGTGTGTGTGTGTGTGTGTGCGTGTGTGTGTGTGCGCGTGTGTGTGTCGTGTGTGTGTGTGTTTATAATTTAGCAAGGAATATTGTCCTGAAGGTTAATTTTACTGTTTTTAATGGGAATAAAAAAAAAATTTGTTAAGTGCTTTACACTACATGTGTAGATTAAATTAATTTAATTGAGCCCCATCCAACTGTTTGATTGGACGTGATTTTCTATGTTCGTATGAAATAAACATAAATGTTAATAAACATAGAAATAGTAAGATAGGATCAAAGATGCTATTAAAAGAATATGAAAACCCTATGCCCTACAATGCATTAGTCAAATTAAGACAAAACAGTGTTTTGAACAAATCTACTTCAATACTGAGGCTTTTCCGCAGAATGAGATGTTTCAACCTGGCAGAAATGAACTGATTCAAAATGGGATATTTTTTTAATGGGTGTGAAATACCTGGTTTGAGGTGATTCTTAGTTAAAGAGAAGCACCAAGCAGTGTAATGCACTCAAAAAAAAAATCGGTCTAGTACATAAGATTTATGTATTTTGATTGCATATAGAATTTCCATCCATTTGGATTACATATTTTTTACCTAAATTAAGTAATAAACTTTATGTGTTACAAATTAGTAAGACATATGTAAATTAAACAATTACGAATAAGATTTATGTTATAATATTAATAAATCAAATGTGTTTCAAATTCATTAGAATCGGAATTATGTATTCTTAAATAATAAACTATATAATTAAAATGCATTATATTTAGGCATTTTAATAATAAACCGAATGGTTTTTAAATCTTATTCATGAATCATTTTGCAGTTAGATTCCTTTCAGGAATAAAATAATTCCTGAATACACTGTAAAAAATGCCCTTGAAGTTAATTGTAAAATTTAGTTGTTTTCACGTCTACAAAAGATCTAAATGAGAACTAACACAAGTTTACATGTTGATGGTTTTGTTGAGTCACCATTATGGTGATGACTGTTTGCTATCCTCAGTTACGAAATAATATGATATTAAATAATATACAGAAGGTTATTGAAATAAAAATCTTCTAGCAGACATGATGGGTATAACAGTTTGTCTCAACAATGGTGACAATTAAAAACAACTCTAAAGATAAAAGCAATGCATTCTGGGTATCATCAAAGCACAAAACTCATCCATGACTCCCAGCATGCATTGCGGCTGTAAGATTTTCATTTGTTGGTCACCACTGATGAGTTTCATACACTGATACTTGATATCTGATTCAAAGACTAAATTAAAGCTTTTCAACGATTCCAAAACTTTTTATATTTTCCGTTGCAGGAATTTTTTTATGTAAATTGCCTCAGATTGTTGTAAAAACCACATCATAATTAATTAAACAACATAATAGCAAAGTTGTGCGAAAAATCTAATCACATTTTCTTTGGATGTCATTTGCTCCAAAACTATGTTTTATATAAAACGCTGTCATAGCAGCACAAAGAAAACTTGATTTTATCTCGAGAAGGATGAAAAAGCCCAACTAAAGCAAACACTGATCACAATAACGGTGACTTTAATCAAAAATAAAACATCAAGTCATGGATGTTATGCTGCAGTCCCTGTGAAGCATACATATGTCTTACGAATTTGTATCACATAAAGTTTATTACTTAATTTAGGTAAAAAATATGTAATCCAAATGGATGGAAATTTTATATGCAATCAAAATACATAAATCTTAATTATTTGAGACAAATATTTTTTTGAGTGTGTACTCGCTTTTGACGTGATCGAGAACAAATGCATAACACTGAACAATTATAAAAATTACGAAATTATACACAAAGGAAAGTAATCTTGTTGATATAAACATGCACAAAAATGTTTCTTAATATAAACAAACACTTGAATAAAAAACAGGATTTAGTTATAAAATAAAACACGAACAAAGAGTCGAACCAGACTGGGTGACGATTCCTTAAATCGCCACAAGAGGGCAATAATGCTGTTCGACTGCTATCTCGTGAATGTTATAATGAATTAACGACTGATCATCGAATATTAAGAACATGAAAATCTGCAGATATAGGCAATTAAAAAAAATACAGGGAACATACACTGATTATTTTTACCGTTCTGATTGGTCAGAATCATTTAGGACATCCAGTGACACTTTGTACAGCGTCTTTTAAAATAAATGGCCTTTTCATGAATTAATGTGAAAGCTTGTACTTTGATATAACTTTGACCCACACCATACACAAATATCTTAAAAATGTATGAAGTAAAAAATTCTGTTCAACATATCTAATAAATCTTTATTTGGAAATACAGAGACTTGTCATTCATGTGTAGGCTTATTAGCTAATTTTTCTCTTTTCATTTTTAAGACCCTACATATAAAAATGAATTGGAGTGATCGCTTCTACCCGGGAAATTCTCAAAAAAGAGAGGATCTTATTCGTTTAAGTGAAGATCTCAGAAACCTGATGGAAAATAATTTCCGAGCCACCAACAAACTGATTGTTGTTTTAAATGAGCACTTAGGATATTCCTTCAGTAAAATCACCCTGGATGAGAAAGCTGATGTTAACCATAACTGTGATACAATAATTGGACGCATACGTGAGATCCAGGCTGCTGTGGAGAAGATTGACAAGAAGCTGAAAGACAAACTGGAGCCTGACTTGTATGAGAAGCTGAAGAAATGTGATCTGAAGAGTCTGAGCGCCTTTGATCACTCAAATATTGCAAGCATTGTTTTGGGGGTTACTGGACTTGCAACCACTATTGTAGTCAGTTTGCTAATGAAATCGGGAATTATTTTGGAAAACATAGTATCAAAAATCGGTTTGATTACATCAACATGTGTTGCGAATGTTGTGATAGGGTTGGTGTTCTTGGGGATTGCGATGATTGTTGAGGCAATAGAGGGGAGCTACGAGCGTAGTGAGCTTGAAGATGCCCTGAAAGAATATCACAGAGTGTTAGAAAAATTCAAACCAGCATCGGAAGAATATCAGGATAGCATATTCGAAGTCATGGCAGAAATTAAAATCAGTAAAAATAAGGTTTAGATTCTAATCTGAGCAACATCAAGAAGTAATTTCTTCATATCTATGTTGTATAATTTGTGATCTGTTTGTCACCTTTGATCTGAGAGTAAAATTCCAAGTTACTTCCATATTCCACGATGCTATTCTAAACAGAAATGTTTGCTGAAATAACATCAATATGTATGATTGCAAGAAATTCTGAGATACTAAAATAAGAGAACGTGTTCTTTATTTAATGCATTTAATAAAATTACTTTAAATTCTATTGTGTGTTTGTGAATCTTTGCATCTGTCATTTCTCCAAAGCAACGAACAATGCCCCAATGTTTTGAACATTTCGTTTTCCTCATTTTTAAACAAGTTGTGTATCATGAAACACGATACTGTCAATTGGATAGGAACTGTTTCAATGCGCTATGTTTCATGACTGGAGGAAGCCAAGTCACACGGTCCTGTCAATCATTCAACTTCATTCTCAAATTCTTTCGGCATTTCTCCTCCACCCAAGTCATCGCACAAATGACTCAATTTTAATTTTATCCAATTCTGGGACACCAGCACAGAGCTACTGTCGAAATATTTTGCTATACCGTTATCATTAATATTTGTCAAGAACAAAATCCATCAGGATGAAAAATCATAATGATAAGCACTCTTGATCTAACCTTGCATGACATACGCTGTAAAAAGATTCAATGTCTGAGGAAGAAAGGAGGCGGGGACGGCGTGGCTGGGAAAACGTAAGTATACTTTTATTGCTGCAATTAAGGGCGTAGATTTGGTTTGAACATTGGGGGGGGTTGAACGTCCCAGATAGCACACGAACATCACGGAGACGTATATTTTAGAGTGTTTGCTCATCTGCAATACGTCTATAGGACGTTTCCTGTTAGAAGATGTCTTCAAGATGTAATGATTTAGAATGTATGTTAAACTGACATTTTATAGATGTCTATCAGATGTTAGTAAACACACTGTTAAAAATGTTCCGTAATTTTTACGGAAAAATACCGGCAGCTGTGGTTGCCAGGAAGATTTCGTAAAAAATACAGGAAAAGAATGTAAACAGTCTTGCCGATTAAAACTTCAGGGCACAAACTTCAAGCTGTGAATGAACTTAATACATTTTAGTCTTTTATATCAACAGCATTTCTTTATATAAAATTAAAACTTCATCCAATTGCATAAAAGTGAAAACATTACATTTACTTAATTTGTTTCTTTGTAATTCTTTGTAAAAACATCAAAGTCACTCTTATACAAAGCAACATGCAGTATGACATCTGTATCTCATTGCCTGACCTTGACTTAAACACAGACTCACTCTTCAGCATAGTGGTGACCCACAAAACATTTAATATCAGAAAAACAAGAGAAAATACAAATTCCGTAGTTTTTACGGAATAATACCGGCAGCTGTGGTTGCCAGTAAACTACCGTAAAATTACGGGAACATCCTGTTTTTATTCATTCAATCAATTCACAGTGGAACACATGAGCCACACCCACTATTCATTTTCGAAACACGTCAGAATACTGAAGACGATCATCACTTCTGCTTCACAGTGACTGCAGCATAACATCCATGACTTGATGCTTTATTGGTTTATTTAAAGTCACCGTTTTTGTGATCAGTGTTTGCTTTAGTTGCCATCTTTCAGCCGTCATGCAAAAGCTTCCAGTTTTCTTTGTGCTGCTATGACATTGTTTTATATAAAACATAGTTTTGTAGCAAATCACATCAAATGAAAGTGTGATTAGGTATTACTAAATCTTTATCTGGGATGTTGTTTAATTACTTATTGTATGTATTATTACGAACGCCTCAATGAATTAACATTTAAAATTCACATTTCATGCAACAATCAATCTAAAAAGTTTTAGAACTATTAAAAAGCTTGCATTTTGTCTTTGACTCACACATCAAGAATCAGTGTATGAATCTCAACAGTGGTGACTAACAAATGCAAAGCTTACAGCCGCAATGCATGCTGGGAGTCATTGATGAGTTTTGTGCTTTGATGATACCCAGAATGCATTGCGTTTATCTTTAATGGTTTTTTTCTGTTGTCACCATTGTTGAGACAAACTGTTATATTCTAGATATCTGCTAGAACATTTATTATGTGTCACACGTGCTGTCAAAGACTTTCAGTATATTATTTGATTTCATGGAATATCATAAATGATGATAACAAATAACTTTAGAGCACTACCTAAATTCTCAACTATGTATATACTCTCCAACCTTTAGCAGTTATTAGTTAGCTATGTCTGAGCTTTTACCCACTTGTTTCAGTCTGTTTCAACACACAGATATTAAAACTGGGGAAAGATTTCTTCACATGTAAAGCAAAGGGTCAAGATCCCAACTAAAGCAAACACTCTTCACCATAATGGTGACTCAACAAAACCATCAACATGTAAACTTGTGTTAATTCTCAATTAGAACTTTTGTAGACGTGCAACAGAAATAAAGTGACAGTGGTGTCAGTAAGTGAAGGTGATAAAAGTGTTTGTGGAGTTAAAAACTCCTTGTGAAAACTATGGAATTTCACTGTTCAATTCCCAGAGAATTTGACAGTGTTATCCGTATTTTTACGGATGTTTTTTGACAACAGTTTTCTGTGTGAAAACTACAGACTTTCACTGTTAATTTCACAAGCACTTTAACATGGTTTTTCCGTAAAAACGATGGATTTTTGCTGTTAATTTTACAGACAATTTTACAGTGTTTTCCGTATTTTTTACGGATGCTTTCTGTTAACAGGTTTTTTGTGTGAAAACAACAGAATTTTACCGTAAACTTCACGGGCATTTTTTACAGTGCAGCAGATGCTTTCCAGATGAAGTGATCTTTAACAGACATCTTGCAGACTTACGTGTGCTATGTATCTGGGGTTGTATGCTGCCTGTTATTTTATTTTTTAATGTGTATTGTTATTGGAAAATTTGACTTTTCTACCCTGCTGCTATATTTACCTCAAATCTGTTAAAAAATAATTGTTAAGAGATTATACACCACATAACGTTATGAAATTCGTGTATAAGCCTCATTCATAAAATTCTAACATAGACGAGATTATAAAAAGAAAGAAATTAAGTATTGAAAGCGCCAGTAGGCGGCAGCGATTCACTGTTTTAATGAGTGAGCCACTTAAATTATTAATTCATCCAATTCGTTCAAAAGTCAGATTATTTTAGGAAGAAAACAAACATCAATGTGAATACTTTTTTCATTGATAATTACAGACACTATTGAAAAATGAACTTTCAAAACAGATGGCTGCTTTGGTAATTTGTTATAGGCCTACTGATAGTTATAGCTAAATACATTGCAATGGATTAGCTAGCTAATATATATGGTTTGTACTTAGCTATTATTACACAATGTTCTCATACCTCGTTCTCAGTACATGCTTTATTTTTTCTGCATCCCTCTCTGACGAGCAGTTAAATATAGTCCGCTGTGCAGCGCTTCACTTCATTTTTGGTGTACGTTAAGTTACCCGTGTGCTCTCCCATTCAAACACCACTCGCGTTGTTTTGGTGAAAGTGCGACTCATTGGTTGGGCGGTACCAATCGGTTCAATGGAGGGGGAGTATTTTTTGTCTAATTCATTATGAATAACTCTTATTTGATTAGGAACAAAATTATCGTCACAAAATAAAGTAATTCTACATATTTTTCGTTTGATCTACTGTGATTTTCATGTTGAAATATTGGAGGGGTTGTAACTGATGGATTTGAATATTGGGGGGGTTACCTCCCCCCCATCCCCCCCAGAAACTACGCCCCTGGCTGCAATACTTCCGGGTTGCAGACCCGCTCACTTATTCACTGACAGATACACACACACTCTTTGGTTGTAACTCTTTCTTTCCTCCGGATACTCCTCGACGTTGCGTCCGGGTAAGTTTTCCCAGCCTGATTTCTCTCTCTTTCTTGCTCCTTCCGTCGCGCCTTAAATGCGTCCCTCGCCAATTACTAGAACGAGAATCAGGTGTTTTCACTAAACCGTTGATCTGCTTACTTACCGTCATTCTCCCGACACGCCCTCTCGCCGCAGACCGCGTCAAACCACGCCCCCTTGCCAGATACGCCAAAAAGGTTCTTCAGATTATAAATTGGTAAGAAAGACATGGTTCTTTAAAGATTGTTGGTTTGCTTTGTGGAACCCAAAAATGGTTCTTCTATGGCATCTCTGTGAAGAACCTTTTTAGCACTTTAATATTTAAGACTGTACAGTCAAGAACCAACCAATTATAACTTTGCATTTTTGCTTGTTTTTTTCTTGAAAAACACAGATCATAATGTTATCCTGGATTCTTGGCAAGAATGACAAAGAGAAGAAAGAAGAGCTGATAAGATCAATGCAGTCCCTCCATCACTATGTGCACAAATACTTCAGCATCACTAGCAAACTGTTGGAGTTTCTCAATACTCACATGGAGCGAAACATCTGTCCTGCACTCTCAGCAAATGAAAATGAAAGTATTGAACAGAACTGTGGCAGGGTGAGAGAGGTTATGTTACAAATTGTTGATGTTTGTGAAAGAGAGGACAGACATGTTCATAAGAGCATTGAACCAGATCTTTATGAGAAGATTGCCTTCTCTGTGGTTTCATTGAAAGAAAAGGTTACGGTGATAAAGGAACTGCATGAGAACACCATGGGTATCTTGGGGAATGTCTTTTGTCCTTTAATTACTATTCAACTGGCGAAAAGTGATCTGAGGAACGTCATACCTCCAGCTGAAGAGCTTAAATCTCTGCCTGTTTCATCATTTGTCCTGGGAGATCTAGTGCGGAGCAGTGAAAACATCTCTAAGCTTCTAAACAAGGAAAAGACCTTTGTTGAAGCCGTACAGTTAGTTCAAGATCTCCTTTCTATTCTGAAGCCGCCCTGTGACTCCTACAGTGACATTTTGAGTGAAGTGCAAGCCTACGTGACCATCATATCTGAAAACAACTAAAGCACAATTATAGTTAAAGGATATTAGATCAGAGAGGAAAAGAAAGATTCTACAAATAAAGAGCAGTGTAACTCCACTCTTGTTCGTGCTTTAACATCTTTAAATTCAAATAAGGTATAACAATTATATTGTGTAAATAAAGTGTTTGGAAAATGTGTGTGGAGTCTCCTTTTTTTTGTTTTTTCCATGTCAGTATGAGCTTAAATTTATAAAGAAAAAGAAGCTTCCAGACTGAGAATAATGTAGGGCGGGACTTGATATCCTCCAAATAGTCCCATGCTTGGGCCAAGACATACACAAATTTGTGTCTGTACTAAAATAACAAGAACACAAGATAGAAGCATAGAAGATTTTTTTTAACAAAAACTCAGTTAAGCAGTTGTTTCCTGTCCAGTGAATGTTTCAACTGAAGCTTGAACAGAGCTGTATAATGTAGATAATAGCTTCTGATGATATAGATTTTTTTGCTTCAGTAGCTAATGGACAGGAAGTCCACTTTCAGTTTCCTTTATGCTGCACCAAATTGTGTGAACCGCAGACTACTGTATCAGCAATGCGGAACTGCAGAAGACTGAAGCCTCATTTATGAGATGCTGCCCAGAAACAGTCCTAAATGTGGCGATCATTTGTATGCGTGATTAATTGAACGAACCTACGAACGTAATCCTCAAGAAAATACAAAACAAAAAAGGTACAGACTTTAAAATAACAGGTTTTCTTAGTGGGATGAACTTAATTCCAGTAGACATTATAATCGTTATAGGAACAAAAACAATTCTTCCAACAATGTGACAATTCTGTGAAGCAATTTCATGTTATTTATTCTGCATCTTAGAAAAGAAACTTTCAGCATCAGTGTTTACAGACTCCAAAACAAACCTTGAAATATATATGTTAAAAACAGAGCAGAGTTCAGACATCATATATCAGCACATGAATCTCAAGAATGGTGACAATCAACAACCTATTCACAGAACTTATAACATTACAAAACAAGCTACTAAAGTCTCAATGAAACAAAAGCAATTCAATAATTTATTCATGTGGCAATACATGCTGGTAGTCACAGATGAGTTTGTATGCTACATCCATTGCAGCACGAAGCTTTTGATTTGTTTACCAGGACTGTTGAGATTCATGTGATTGATTAATTGTTAGAATTTCAACAAAAGTTATATAGTAAGAATATATAGTATGATATTGTTATTTATTAATTCATTTATGCAATTAACATTGATAAATAAACATAAAATGTACATTGATTTAATGCTTACTTGCTATCAGGGTGAGATATTTTTAACACACAGGAGAAATCACTAAAATTATGAAGTTACAGGATTGTGCACAATTAATCAGATACGTTTTGACAGCATAAGTACAACAAAAGCATAAGTGCAATCAAAAAGAAGGTTCATATAGCCCAACACAGAATCATTCATTCATACATTTTTTTTTTTAGAGTAGAGAAGAAAAGAGTAGAGAAGAGAGTTGAGTCAGAACAGATCAGTCAGATGTTGGCGGAAGAGATGTGTTTTCAGGCGTTTCTTAAAGATGGCTACAGAATCTGCAGATCTTGTAGCAGCAGGCAGATCATTCCACATAGGTGGAACAGATCTGGAGAAGGTGCGCAAGAGAGATTTTTTACCTTTATGGGATGGCACCACAAGACGCCGTTCGTTTGCAGAGCGTAGGGATCTGGCGGGTATTAGATTAGATTAGATTCAACTTTATTGTCATTACACATATACAAGTACAGTGTAACGAAATGTAGTTTAGGTCTAACCAGAAGTGCAATTAGCAAGTGCAGATATACAGTGTGAATAAATACAGAATACAATATTAGGAAAATAATTTACGATGGGCATTTACTATGAAAATATGACAATCGGTATGTACTATGAACAATATATACAGAAGGCTATATACTGTGAACATTAGTGTACAGGAGGTTATGAACAGATAACAGTATAGACTATACAATAGTGCAAGTGACTTGAGTGTGCATTAGTTACAGACATTAGCTATTATAGTTACAGTGCAGTAGATGAGTTAATGCAGTTATTAAAGGTACGGTGCAGTACATGAGTTAATGCAGTTATTAAAGGTACGGTGCAATAGATGAGTAGATGCAGTTAGTTATGCGATAGATGCAATGCAATAGATGAGTTAGAGTGCAGTAGGTGAGTTAGTGCAGTTATTGAAGTTACAGTGCAGAAGATGAGTAAATTCAGTTGTTAAGGTTACAGTGCAGAAGATGAGTTAATGCAGTTATGAAAGTAGTCCATTAGTGCAAATGAGCATTCAGTATAATATTCCTGGTGTGCAAGTGAGCAGTATAGAGTGCAAATGATGCTGTGTGTGTGTAAACAGTCCGGTAGAGCAGATACATGAAGTACTGGTGTGTACAGTTCAGTCATGCATGGCAGCCCTGTAGTGCAATGTAAAAATTGTAATAGCAGCATTAAGTTAAAGTTATGAGAGGTAGTGAAATCAGTGGGGGGCAGAGTTCAATAATGAAACAGCTCTGGGAAAAAAGCTGTTTCCTAGTCTGCTGGTTCTTGTCCGGAGGCACCTGAAGCGCCTACCGGAAGGCAGGAGAGTAAACAGTCTATGAGCGGGGTGAGAGGAGTCCTTGAGAATGCTGCGAGCTCGACGCAGACAGCGTTTCTTCTGGATGTCCTCAATGGAAGGGAGTGCAGTTCCTGTGATGCGCTGGGCTGTTTTCACCACCCGCTGCAGTGCCTTGCGCTCAGCAACAGAACAGTTCCCGTACCAGACTGTGACACAGTTGGTCAGGCTGCTCTCTATCGTGCAGCGATAGAAGTTCACCAGGATAGTTGAAGACAGTTGGTTCTTCTTCAGTGTCCTCAGAAAGAATAGACGCTGGTGAGCCTTCTTGACCAGGCATGAGGTGTTGGTGGTCCAGGACAGGTCCTCCGAAATGTGGGTCCCCAGGAACTTAAAACTGGAAACACGTTCAACAGCCGTCCCGTTAATGTGGATGGGGTCGTGTGTGCCTCCTTTCGCCTTCCTGAAGTCCACGATGATCTCCTTTGTCTTGGAGGTGTTAAGGAGCAGGTTGTTGTTTGAGCACCATGTGGCCAGGTGCCGTACCTCCTCCCTGTAAGCAGTCTCATTGTTGTTTCTGATGAGACCAATCACTGTTGTATCGTCTGCAAACTTGATGAGGGAGTTAGATCCATTCACAGGTCTGCAGTCGAGTGTGAAAAGGGAGTAGAGAAAGGGGCTCAGTACGCAGCCCTGTGGTACACCAGTGTTGAGGGTGGTTATGGTGGAGCAGATGTTGCCTAACCTAACAAGCTGAGGCCTATTCGTCAGGAAATCCATAATCCAGTTGCAGGTTGAATTGTTAATGCCTAGGTTTCCAAGTTTGATGATTAGCTTGGAAGGGATTACGGTATTGAATGCAGAGCTGAAGTCTACAAACAGCATGCGTGCATAAGTGTCCTTATTGTCCAGATGTGTGAGCACGGAGTGCAGCGCCATGGACACTGCATCATCTGTGCTCCTATTGCTACGGTAGGCAAATTGGTATGGGTCCAGTGTGGATGGTAAAGAGTCTTTTAGTCGTGACAGGACCAGCCGCTCGAAGCACTTCATAACAATGGGTGTGAGTGCTACAGGGCGGTAGTCGTTCAGGCATGTCGGGCTGGAATGTTTCGGAATGGGCACAATGGAGGTGGATTTGAAACATGCTGGAACCACTGCTTGGGCGAGGGACAGGTTGAAGATGTCCGTGAAGACCCCAGCGAGCTGCTCCGCACATGCCCTGAGTACGCGACCAGGGATGCCTTCAGGGCCAGCAGCCTTGCGCACGTTTATCCTGCTAAGTGCAGTGAAAACATCTGTGGAATTTACTGTGATGATTGGGTGGTCGGTGGAAGGTGTGAGCCTGGTGGCGGGTTCCTTATTGTCTCTCTCAAAGCGTGCATAAAAGTCATTAAGCTCGTTCAGAAAGGCAGCATCTGTGGTTATGGGGATGGAGTGGTTGGGTTTATAGTCACTAATGGCCTGGATGCCCTGCCACATGCGTCGAGGGTCAGAATTGGTAAAATGCTCCTCTAGCTTCAACTTGTAGCAGTGCTTGGCCTTTTTGATGCCCCTCTTCAGATTTGCCCTGGAGGTACTATAGGCCTGTGCATCACCTGATCTGAAGGCGGTGTTGCGTGCTTTCAACAGGAGGCGCACTTCCTTGTTCATCCATGGCTTCTGATTAGGGTATATGGTGATCTGCTTTTGATTTGTGACACTATCAATGGTGGTAGTGATGTAGTCCAATACAGAGGAGGTGTAGCTGTCTATGTCCGTGTGAGAGCCACTGGTGGCCTGAGAAGCAAACATACTCCAGTCTGTGTGTAGAAACCTTTCCTGGAGTGTGAAGTCTGCCCCCGCAGGCCACACCTTGATGGTCTTCACTGATGGCTTCACACGATTAATGAGAGGTGAATACTTGGGGGTGAGGAACAAAGAAAGGTGATCAGATTGACCCAGGTGGGGGAGGGGGGTTGCGGTGTAAGCTTCAGCCATGTTTGTATAGACATGATCTAAAGTTTTGTTTCCTCTTGTGTGGCAGGAAACATGCTGGTGAAATTTAGGGAGCACTGTCTTTAAGTTAGAGTGATTAAAATCTCCCGCAATAATAAATGCAGCCTCCGGGTGAGCAGTCTGTTGTTTACTGATGGCTGCATGAAGTTCTTTCATAGCAAGCTTGGCATCAGCATCCGGTGGTATATAAGCTGCCGTTATAATGGTTGACGTGAATTCCCGTGGCAGATAAAACGGTCTACATTTAACCACGAGAAACTCAAGGTTAGCCGAGCAGTGTCTCCCGACAATAACAGAGTTCGTGCACCAAGCTTTATTGACATAAATGCACAGTCCACCTCCTCTTGTCTTACCGGATTCCTCTGCCGTTCTATCCGCGCGGTGTGTGTTGTAGCCCGCTAACTCAATAGCGTTGTCCGGTATGCCGCTGTGTAGCCATGTTTCCGTGAAGATTATGACATTGCAGTTCAAAAGTTTTTTGTTGTTGATGATGCGGAGTCGAATCTCATCCATTTTGTTCACTAATGATCGTACATTAGCAAGGAAAATGCTGGGTAAAGAGAGCCGGTGTGGTGTTAGCTGTAGCTTAGCTCTTAGCCCTCCGCGTTTTCCCCGCCTCTGTTTACGATCTCGACGCCGCCGGCGAGCACTTCCGCCCGGCCGTGTGGGGTGCGTAGCATCGGGTGTTTTGGCGATCTCAGGGACGAGTTGAATGTTGCTGATATAACTTCCGGGAATGCGCAAACCGATATCCAAAAGCTCATGCCGGGTGTACGTTGTGAATGCACAACTGTTCTTAACGAACAGGCCCGAGATGAGCAAGAAAAACACTATATAATTGCTAAAACTGGAGAGACGCTGAGCCTCGCGATGTTCACGCGCCGCCATCTTGGTCGTACATATGTCTGCATTAGTGAGTGAAGATAAGGTGGTGCCAAACCAGTGGTGGTCTTGTAGGCCAGGAGCAGAGTCTTGAATTTAATGCGAGCGACTATAGGGAGCCAATGTAGCTTAATGAGTAGAGGAGTGACGTGTGCCCTCTTCGGTTCATTAAAGATAACTCTTTAACCAGCATTCTGGATCATCTGTAGAGGTTTGGTTGTGCAAGCTGGAAGTCCTCCCAGTAGTGCATTGCAGTAGTCCAGTCTGGACAGGACTAGAGCCTGTACTAGGACTTGCGTAGCATGCTCTGATAGGAAGGGTCTAATTTTCCTGATATTGTAGAGGAAGAATCTACAGGACCGGGCGGTGCTGGCAACTTGATCTGTGAAGTTGAGCTGATCATCGATCACCACTCCCAGGTTTCTTGCGTTTCTGGAAGATGTGATGGTTGATGAGCCCAGTTGAATGGAAAGGTTGTGATAAGTCTTTATATCAGCCGGGATTACAAGCAGTTCTGTTTTTAAAGGTTCAGCTGTAGGTGATCGCCGTTCATCCAGAGTGAGATGTCGGCTAGGCAAGCTGAGATGCGTGCAGAGACAGTCGGATCGTCTGGGCGAAAAGACATGTAGATTTGTGTATCATCCGCATAGCAGTGATAGGAAAAGCCATGTTTCCTAATGACAGATCCTAGGGATGTCATGTAAACAGAGAATAGCAACGGACCAAGCACTGAGCCCTGAGGAACACCTGTGTCGAGATGTTGGGACTCAGACACCTCACCCCTCCAAGAGACACTAAATGACCTACCTGAGAGGTAAGACCTGAACCATTGTAGCACCATTCCGGAGACCCCCATAGCTTTGAGAGTGGAAAGGAGGATGTGATGGTTAACAGTGTCGAAGGCGGTGTGAAGGTTCTGCTGGCTGACCTGGCTGACCAGGCCCCGCGACCGGCAATCTTACTCAGAGAGACGGCTTGATCTACATCATTATAATGAAAAGAAAACTCCTCCAGCGGAATCAAGCTGTTAAGGCTCGGGACAGGTGAGCCGTGCGAGGATGAGGGGTCAAAAATGAGGCGGTTTTCCCCCCGAGAATTAATGTGTGTCAACGCCGATGGGGCTGACTCGAAAAACGGTAAATGGGACGGCGGAAAACAGGCCTATCATGAAATCGTCATCAATCTCCTTCGTAATGAGGTTACCGACTGTCTCGGGCTCAGCGAGCACAGATTGGAGATTGGGGCAGATGAGGCTGTTGGAGAGATGGCTTGCGAAGCCAGGGTTAAAGCTATTTGCGAGTCCGCTTAAAAGGTATTCAGTGAAGTGAGCATCAGAGAGGTCGGATAGTTCGAGTTAAGTGTAAAACATTCACACGAGTCGAAAGGTAGGGCTTAGATCTTTTATTGTCATTCATGCGCACGGGACATACCCACATAAATGAAATTTCTTCTGAAGTGAAATGACGCGTTTGCGAGAGAAACAAATGTTCTGAGCGATTGATACACCATGAATTCATGGCAAACATGGCACACATTGTATATCCACATCGAATCAAAACAGGTAAAATGTTGCTGGTTCTTGCACTGGCTCTCGTGACTACTTATCATATTTGTGTTTTTGTTACAAGACATGCGCAACATCGACGTCCCTCCATATTCAATTTTACTTGCAACCATCTAAATGTTGCCATGAAAACAGGATATACAGATCTCTAAATAGTCTCAAAACCTCTTACAAACAGTTTGATTCGCTTAAATTCGGGTTGCATTTTTAATTCATGCTGTCTATTCTATTTTCTTTTTACTTCTTGTGTAGCTCTGTTGTGGACAACAAAAGCACAGTGAATATCCTGGATGACATCGGCAGCATGTTCGATGACCTGGCTGACCAGTTGGAGGCCATGTTAGATTAAAAATCATCACAAGCAAATCTGTTGGTTTGCGAAGCGTTTGGCGTAGAGAACCAGCTCTTATTGTTGACTGGAAGATCACGGCACCTCAGCAAGGACCAGTAGGCAGAGGTGGAGAATCCAGGGCCAAAAAGTAAAAGTCCTGCCATATTTTTGTTTCAACCATGAACTCAGCAGCTGATTTCACCAGCGGAGGAACCAAGACATTCCTTTCAAGTCACAAGCCAAGTCTCAAGTCTTCAAAGAGTTAAAGTTAATGAGATAATTAAGTGAGTAATTAAATAATGATTGAGTGATGAACACCTGCTGTTAACAATCAACAACACTGAAGAAAAGAGAAACACAAGAACTACAACTGACTTCAGCCACAGCCTTGGATGACATCAGCTAGAAGAAAAAAAAACATTTCCACCATAATTGTGATCAGTGTTTGCTTTAGTTGTGCTCTTGAGCCTTTCAATAATAGAAAGTGGCTCTGTTTCTCTCTCTCCTCTCCACCTATAGCTGGTATGTTGTGAGCGCGCTGGTGGTCTCACAGACTCCCCACATATGGTTATACAGCACTTTAGGTGTACAGGAAAACACAATTGAGCGCTGTATAAATGTCTTATTCTGTCAACGATAATTGCTTCTGAAGTAATTACAATATTTATTCACGGCAAACATTTGTTCAATGCTGAATCAAATCTTGAAGGAACCGAACAGTTTGTGTTTCAGGTTTAAATCTCTCTGGGTTTATGACCTGCATTTGGATATAAAAACCTCCTAAATCAATGTCACTATAAAGCTTCATTATTAACTTCAGTCTTTTACATATGAACATTTATCATATGAACCTCAACTGTGGTGACAATAATTAGTCATACTGCATTGCGTGATGGGAGTTTGAAGCATTTTGTTGAGCATCATATGCTGGTTCTTGATGTCTGTCTAGAAGGTTTTAAGTTAGCATATGTTTTGTAGCTAAATTTTCTCACTGATACTTTTAGATAAACATTTTGTTTAAACACCGAGCATACAGGGTGCATTATGATAAACATGACTATGATCTAAAAGAGATGTCTTGCCAGTAAACATTTCAGTGTTAGATCAACTCATCATAACAAAACAGTGAAAAATTAAACACTTCACAGAACTGATCTCTCTGCTTTAAAACAGTACATGAATTGATTCAGTGCAAAATCTAACAAAAGGGTCAAGAGTCCAACAAAAGCAAACACTGATCTCCATGATGGTGACATCATTTAACCAATCAAACATCAACATCTCAATTACGGCAGGTGTTCATCACTAATGCTCAATCATCATTTAATTACTCACTTAATTATCTCATTAACTTTAACTCTTTGAGGACTTGAGATTTGACTTGAGACTTGAAAGGAATGTCTTGGTTCCTCCGCTGATGAAATCAGCTGCTGAGTCCATGGGTGAAACAAAAATATGGCAGGACTTTTACTTTTTGGCCCTGGATTGTCCACCTCTGCCAGTAGGAAGTGAGGTCAGAATATTGCTGTGGAATCGACAGATAAGGATAGAAAAGATATCGAGATGCCGAGGATCAGAGATTAAAATGTTGGAAAGTCAGAAGCCCTTTTCATCTTCATCACCAGCCTTTCGTCCTACCTTCGGTCCGAATAGATCCTGCTGGTGTAGATCACGACTCGCTGTTATGCTGCTCCCTGAGATAAGCACAATTTTAAGAGTCTTTACGACGAGCTTTCTAAATGTCATTTAAACGAAACACTAGTATGTGTGAATGTGTGTACGTGGGGTAAAAGAGCTTAAAAAGAAGTGTGTACGTGGGGTAAAAGAGGTTATTTCATTGGACGGTGAAGAGAAAAGCATCATGTCATTTTATGATGTTGGAAAGCTCACGTTTATCTCCGCTCTGCCAAATGTTAAGGGGAACTTTGAATTTCACCTTACGGTTTTCAGCAGGCCAAGCTTCTGATACAAACTTGATACGGACTGAATAAATACGAAAAGCACAGCCCATTTATGACCCTGATCGGAGTTTTTCGTCCACTGTCAAGATTTCCTTGTTCCCTTCCGAGTATATAATGAAGAAATGCGTTGGACTTTTAAAAGGTATATTGTAATCTATATGTATGTTATTGTTGTACTTGTTGTTGTCAGTTTGTGTGAATGCTTGACTGTGTATGTTGTTCTTGCATCGACAAATCCCGCCCTGCTAAAGGTGTAGTAAATAGATATAGACAGAATATACAGAAGAAGATGCTGGAGCGAGTAGTGTACAGTATACATATAAGTTATAGTTATCATTGATAGAGTAGTCAAGTATGGAATGCTACACACACTCCTCATTCCCAAACAATGTCTTTTAATGTGTTTGTGCGCGTGTGCGGGATGTTGTGTGTTTGAATGGAAGAGTGTTTGCTTTTTGATCATTACCATGGTAAAACCACTATTTTTGGGCTGGCATGGTAATACAGTGGTATTCTTTAAGGTACCCCGCGGTGTTCGTACAACCTCATGGTATAAATACCACAGTATTAGCATCTGAAATGATGTGTGTTTGTATGGGGCTGAGAGTGTGTCATTGCTGAGTAAAAAAAGAAAACCTACTGACAGAATAATATTATAATTTCTGATTGTGTCATTGCAAGATGTATAAGACTACAGAGCAATATTTTTTATTCATGCACCGTGTTGTTCATTTAGCTTTATAAGCGATACTTCAAAACCAGCCCTCCGGGATACAGCAGATCTAAACATTTCCGACAATCTTGACGATGTTGTGCTTGATTTATGACCCTGCACAGTTCATGGTGTAGATGTTGGATTATAAACTCTTTTACAGTATAAAAGCTGTGTGATGATCCGGTTGTTATTTTGTGTAAACCTTCAGCTGGCTAATGTGTTCTTCTGACCCCGGTGAAAAAAGTCATCAAAGACCTCTTCCATGTAAAGAGCATTGAAATATGTGGAATTAATATAAATAAATTGTTATGAATACAACCGCAGTGATTGAGAGGATTTTTCATAATTGATTTTAAAAAATCTGTATTGAAATGCATTTTACAATATAAATGAAAAGTAATTTTTGAATAATTCTGGCAAAATTTATAGTTTTCATTTACAGGTGACATTCAAGATTAGCTCAACAAGATTTACAGATTAACAAACTAAAATAACAGTTAAAACACTAAAGAACATCCAACTGCATATCATATAAACCACATTTACAAAGAAAGTATTCATTGTGCTCAAAACGTCAATATCTGACTATGAAAACTTGAGGACTATGGTTAAAAAAAGAAGCAAGGCGAACTACGGTATATCAAATAATACTTAAGTAATTCAATAAACCTAAAGTGCAGACCACTTTGCAAGATATAAACACTGTTCCAAGGGTTATGCTAGACTACCAATGTTTAGCATGAATTCGTAACATGAATCATAATGAAAGTGAAAGTATTATAATGCAATATAAAGTTTTGTTGTAGTTCAGTTTAATAAATGCACAAACCAATTTAGAGACTGAGATTTATTTTACTCACACGGGACGAAAAACCCCAAAAGCACAAAGTTGTGTTTTGTCAAAAAACAGGAATTGAGAATATATCCATGTGAACCATTTACAATTTTAAATTGTATTTATGAGTCTAGTAGTTAAATAATAATAATACATTTGTAAGGTTTACACTGTAATACGTTCTGTTAAATTAAAATTAAGATTAAGAACAAAGTAAAAAAGAGAGAAATTCTTAGCAATTCAAGAAAAATTTGTTTGTGTTTTTCCCTTGCAGTATTTTCGGATCTCCAACCCTGATTTAATGTACATGTGTATACACATATATCAAATTAAATCCAATTGAAAAAACAGCAAATGATGTATTAACGGCATTAATTTATTACAAATGTAGGAAAAAAGGTTTTATTATGTTAGTAATCATGTTTTTAGGTGGATTGCTAAAAATAGTTAACTTAAAATAAAAATGCATCCCATCACAAGTGCTTTTGGGGGTTAACTCAACAAACAAACTGAAATTCACAAAACTCAAATTATTATGTGATTATGTGAAAGTCGTAGGTTGTCTAGTTTACTTTAATGAACAACAGAACTTTTTTTATGGCAGAACATAAGCTGAGAATGGTTGATCATATAAATAAGCAAACCTTGTTATATTATTACTTGTTTATCTTTTACTACAACTGTACATATTCTCTGCTTTAGATAAATACCTGTTTTAACATTACCGGTTGTGTCACTACACGAATACACAAACCTCAACCATAGTAACAGTCAACAAACATCAGTGGTAGACATGCTTTATCCAGGGACTGAGGTGCCAATAATTTACATAAAATCAATGATACAGCAGAAATGACCTTTTATCAAGAAATAAAGCGATGATACAGTTTGTCAAATTTTTTGGTGTTATTGTGGATCATATATTTTGATGCGTTTGCCTATCCCTTGTGTTGATCTATCTCTGCCACTCTAAGTGTTTACAGCGTTGCTAATAAGAGTGATGATTGTCGCTGTTTCAAAGCCTGTGGAAACATGGACAAGCAGTTTAAGCTCTTTCTCTCCCCCCTTTTATAAGCGGCACTATTTTTGAGCATTTTATTGATTGTAAAAACAAGTTAAACAATATAAATGTTGAGTGTTTTTGCTATCATATGATGCATAGTTTGTGATATTTGATTGAAAAATAATGTAAAACAAAGGTAATAAAAATGCAGACACAATCAAAATTTAGTGGTTAAATAATAATTGTATATAAAGGTATATACTTTTAAAATTAAGAATAAATTTGAGAACAAAGTAAAAAAGAGAGAAATTTGACCCAATTCAAGACAATTTTATTTTAAGGATTTTAACCATAAACTCATAAATTTGTGTTAAACAACAAATTAAGCATACAGGCATTTTTTCCAAAAAATGTATAATGGCTAGTCTCATACAAAAAAAAGGTTTCATTATGTTAGTAATCATGTTTTTTGGTGGAATTATAAAAAAAAGTTAACTTAAAATAAAAAGTCCAACCATAACAAGCAGTTTTGGGGTTAACTCAACAAAGAGGGACTAAAATCCACCCAACTCAAAATATTATGTGAAAGTTTTAAGGTATCAAGTCAAGTTAACTTAATGAACAACAGATCATTTTTTTGTTGGCTGAACATAAGTAGGTAATGTTTGATCATTTAAATAAATAAACCTTGTTATATTATTACATGTTTGTATTTTACTACAATTGTACTTTTCTGCTTTAGACAGACCAAAACATTGGTCAAATAACTGTTTAAATTGTTTTTTGAATGCAATTTTACTGGTTGTGTCATTGACTCACTACACTAACACACAAACCTCAACCATGGTTACAATCAACAAACATCATTCGTTCAAAAAAACTCTGCACAGTGACAACAACCTTAAATCTTGGATTTCCTCAGCTAGAACCAAAACACAACTCTAAAAAACACATTTAATGTTTCTCTTTGTAATTAAGAAACAGTTTGGTTTGTCTGTAAGCAGCTTTTGCTGATTATTTATGATTTAGGACAGAATGGGATCATTGGCATCAAAATCTGTGCGACAACATTCACGACAACTTCCACCAAAATTTGAGGAAGAAAGACCAGGTGAAGATATATTTCACTTCCCATATATTGCAGTGTTCAAAATGAATACTCACTATGTGTGCCAGTAAATTTCAACAGCCATTATCTCCGATGTTGGGTAAGTTACTCTGAAAAAGTAATTAATTACTAGTTGCTAATTACATATTCAATAGTGTGATTACTGTACAAATAACTCTCTGCAAAAAGTATTATTTTTAATTTTTATATTATGAAAGTATTATAGATACTTATTACAAATTACTTTCTATTTTCTATCAACCTTGATAAGTTAAGTGATTCAAGGATGGACATGAAACGGCTTATTTAATTTGTTTTATTAAATAATATTAAACTACATAAAGTACTCTTATTTACTGACCAAATTATTACAAATGTGAGAATTACACATTAAAGCACGGATTTTAAAGTTAGACTTTGAATTTTGATGTCAATTCCACCATTACACAAACATATATTAAATAGTGTATTTAGTTTAATTACATCAAAAGTAACTGTAATTAAATTACAGAAATAATAAGAGTAATCCACCACTTCACTTTTTCAGCGGAAAAGTAATTAAATTACAGTGACTAATTACTTAGTATAGTTACACCCAATACTGACTATCACTAGCCAGTTTGGCGGGTTGTATCTATGTATGTAGACATGCTGCATGCACTGAGGTAGATGATAAAAGTAAAAGATTAACAAAGTAGCAATACACTATTATTATATAAAACTTTTAACTTCAGCCGTGAAACCTAGTTTCACATCACAACTGCAGCCAGTGAGAATGCAGGATGATGCCGGGTGGGAAAATCCTGCACTACAAGCTACAGAAACAATGTTTACTGGATACATGTATAAATCAGGTGAGAAGTTTAACTTTATTTAAGACATTTTTTATTTCATTTTGTTTAAGATATATAACCAATGTTTACATGAGCTGTATTAACACTTCTTTTTTAACCTGCAGAAGTGAATAAGACAGGTAAGAAGATTTGTTTTTTCAGACATATAAAACTATTTACATGGTCTATATTAATGTTTCTTGACCCACACAACAAAAACTTGCAGCAACAGTATATAAAAGAGGTAAGATGATTTTATTTCACGTCTAATAACCAATATTTACATGAGCTGAATCAATATTACTTAACCTTCAACTTGCAGCACCAGTGTATAAACCAGGTGAGGGGTATTATTTCAAACATAAAACCAATGTTAACATGATCTGCATTATAAGATGGTTTAGCAGAGCACACATAAGATTAACTGATGTTTTACATGATTTTTTTTACTAGCATTGGATAAACCGTGGAGGAACTTTAAATGGGAGTAAGTAGCACTGAAGTTATTCTATAGGTTTCTGCAGGTGTGCAATGATACAGTGATGGCCAAAACAAAAATATGAGGAATTATGAAAAAAAGCATTGTTTTTTATTTAGTCCTGCCCTGAACAAGTTATTTCACAAAACATTCGCTTACATAGTCGTCATAATTTTTGGTTGAATTGTAAACATTTTCCGGATTCTGTAAGGTGTATGTAAACTTATAAACACCTACATATACTGTATATAAGAGTTTGGTTCGAAAATGAGATAACTACATCTAAAAAATATATATATTATGTTATCATGTTTTTTATTATGCTGGTTTGCTGTATTTGTTTGTTATTATGGCTTAAATCCAAACAAAAACATGATTTTTGTAAGAAAATAAAGACAGAGTTGTCTCATTTTGGAACAGAACTCTTCATGTGTTCCATCACAATCACCAGCTGGAGTGCCTTCTCAAATCCACTAGAGGGCACTCCCCTCATCACACGGACCATCATTGCACACTACATTTCCCATAACCCGTTGCCCGGACACATTGAATACTGATGATTCTCACCTGTTTGTAGTAACCTCTGTCTATAAAAGCCTGGTTCATTCACTCTGTCATTGCTAAGTCTTGTTAGTGTCTGAGCATTATATCGGTCTTGTCTATCAGTGGTTTGACCTTATTTACCATTTGGCTTACGACTGTTTGCTGCCTGCCCTGGACTTATTGCCTGTTTATACCTGTTCTTCCTGCTAATAAGGCTGCATTTAGATCTGCAACCCATGAGTCTTGAGCAGTTCGTGACATGTTCTGTATTTGCAGTGTTGGGTGTAACTAGTTACTAAGTAATTAGTTACTGTAATCTAATTACTTTTCCCTTGAAAAGGTAAAGTAAGGGATTACTCATATGTTTTCTGTAATTTAAATACAGTTACTTTTGATGTAATTAAACTAAATACTTTGTTAAAAAATGCGTGTGCAATAGCGTAATTGACTTCAAAATTCAAAGTCATACTTTAAAATATGTGCTTTAATGTATAATTCTCACATTTGTAATACTTTGGTCAGTTAATAATATTATTTGAATGAATTCAATAAGCCGCTTCATGTATATTCTTGAATCACTTAACTAATGAAGGTTGATGTAGGATATAGAAAGTAATTAGTAATGAGTAACTAAATACTTTTTGGACAGAGTAATTTGGACAGTAATCTAATTACACTATTGAATATGTAATGAGTAACTAGTAATTAATTACTTTTTCAGAGTAACTTACCCAACACTGTGTATTTGTGTATTTTTGAAAATAATCAAGTTAATGTTATTTCAGTTGCGATTAAAAATGTATTTGCAAGAATAATTCGGTAAAATATAAATTAGTAGTGTCCTCAGTTATTCAAACTTAACTTGTTTAGTTTCATCACTCACTTTCTGACTAGTAAACTCAACTAATTCCGTTATTTTAAACAAAATGATACTCTGATTTGCCATGTTTATCTACTTTTATTGAAGAGAGAGCAAAGAATTGTCTCTTGTCTTGACACAGTCAGAAATCAGAACTGAAAAAGCAGCTGGAGGAATTCACTCCGAGTAATCCAGCTGTCATGGAGATCAAGATCCTGGTTGCTGGACAAATTGGTGCAGGGAAGTCCAGCTTTATTAACTCCGTCAATAGTTCATTTCAAGGACGGATCTCCTCTGGAGCGCTAGTAAATTCATCGGCTGGAAATATTAAAAGTTTCACAAAAACAGTAGGTATTTGTCATCTATTGTGAAAATCATATTTTGCTAAAGGATACTAAAGAGACCAGGTGTATGCCAATATATCAATATAAATAATCCTATGTCTTTGTTCTTGGTTTGTAGCTTAGAGAAATCAAAATCAGAAGTAAAAAAAACTTGCCCATTGTCTTCAGGGACATAATGGGCTTAGAACCTGAAATGTTGGCCGGGACACAGACAGACGACATCATCAATGCTCTATTTGGTCATGTGAAGGAGGGCTATAGAGTAATAAACCTCACTACAATATAACATTTAAAAATAAGATTTGTTTGTGTGCATTTGCATATACTTGATTTTTTGCATATTTTATTTTGTTTATATATTTAGTTTAAAGAGACAAAACAAATCGCTTACAAGGATCAACATTATACTGGTGACCCCGGTCTCTCTGACCAGGCTTTCTGTCTGGTTTACGTCATAGCTGCCGATACAGTCCAGTTCACAGATGACAAACTTATGGACAAGTTGAGGATCATCCGCCAAAGAATCAGTGATGAAGGTAACACTGATCCTTAAATGTATGAGCTCATGCTGACAGTGTATTAAAAACAGTACTGATAGAAGTAAGGAAGGTACCATGTGAAAATGTGTTCATAAACTTGTGAGTACTAATTTCAACTTTAGTAAACATAAAACAAAACTTTTGTAAATTTATATGAAACATGAAAATATATCAGAAATGTAACTTGTTTTTAAGTAGTAGTCTTTACAAAACAAAAGAACAATAACAACACGACAAGAATCTTTTTGACCTATAAGTCATCATTAGTCTATGTTTTATATGTTCTATTACAAAAATAATCTTCATAAAGTAGCCTATAAATATTTTTTGATTCACATTTCACTATATTCACTATAGTTATGTATGTAACTGTGCATGACAAGTAAAATCTTGAGTCTTATTCCAATGAAGGGTAGTGATTCTGTTTTCTCTGCAGATGCTTTTTCCGGTTTGAAAATAATAATAAATTGTCATTATTCTTCCTAAAACTTAACTTACACTTATCTTGTCCTGGTGTGTGGCATATTATATGATGATAATATCTTACATTGTCTGCAACATCGTTGTAGCGATTCCTCAAGTGATTGTTATGACCAAGGTGGATGAAGCATGTCCACTGGTGCATAAAGATCTCAGAAAGATCTATCAGAGCAAGAAGATCAAAGAAAAGGTATAGATTATACTATTCAATCAGTATTGAAACAATTTACTTAATTGAAACAATTAAATCCAACTTCTTTTTTAAACTAAAAATTAAATTGTTCAGCATCTTTAATCACTAATTAATCCATTTCAGTTGAAGCTATGAATGATTTATGTTGGGGTTTAAGGAGTTTTGCCTTGTGTTGGTAGCCCATATAGATTCTGTTCAAGTTGTTTTAATGTCTTGCCTTAACACACTAAGCCTGAACAGAGGTTGGTTGCCAAATATTTTACTAAAGTAAGAGTCATAATATAAAAAAAATATCTTTGTAAAAGTAAAAAGTATGCAATGAGAAGACATTCAAGTAGCCAGTTCCTAGTTTCCTTATGACATTATAATGTTTATATTATTAGTATTAAGTACATCCAAAATCATACTATGCTAAAATGAGTATTGTCAAAATACCCGGATGGTCTACTGTTTCTAGTTAAAATTCGAAGTGCAGATCCATCTCAAAGGGCTATAATAGCTCACCACTCTCCACAAGAGGGCACACTGCAACTATTAATAAAGTTAAATAAGAGAAAATCCCTCTCAACAAGTTGTGCTTACACCACTTTATCCATTTAATTAAAATGACCATTTGCATTTACATGTCAAACAATTTGTTTCAAATGTTGTTGAGCCACTGTCCATAATTAAATCAATTTTGACCAGAGTTACTTTTTTCCTTAGATGCAGATGTGCAGTGACAAAGTGGGTGTGCCTATGTGCAACATCTTCCCAGTGAAGAACTACCATGATGAGATCGACACTGATGATAATGTTGATGTTCTGATTTTGAAAGCTTTGGATCAGATTGTTCATCTTGCTGATGATCGGTTGCTTAGCAGCAGTAGCTAATGGCATGAAAATCACCAGCAAGATGGAAAGTTCTGATTTGACAGCACCGACTCATGTGGATGCAGTCTGGTTGCCTGATGCTGTCACTCAGATCTGGGTTGCAAATATGAGCATATACTTCACATTAATTCATGCGACGTACTTTGATTATACAACTGTACTTATAATAAAATATAAGAAGTTTGCAGAATAGGAAATATGTAGGAGGCAATAATTCTGTCAAAAGTTCAAGGCAGCGCATGTAAAGTAAAAATATAAAAATATGGAAAAACAGGACTATTTTAGGTAGACTAACCTTAATCTGGTTTGTAATGATACGATTGAACACACTGTAAATAAGGAAATGCAAGAAAAAGTGCACTCGTGACAGATTTATTGCCCTTGATATAATCATTATTAATAGTGTCTATTAATAGAATGCTTTCAAAACTCCATATTTATGCTACATAAACTTTTTTTTTGCTGTTTTACACATTAGTAAAGACTTCAACAAACTCCTTTGCATGGATGACTAATTTAAACCCTGCTGACTGGTCATTAAACTCACAAACCAACACACAAATGTCAGACTGGTTTAATTCTCCAAGAAATATTTGATACATTGTGTGCGGATATAAATATTTTGCTGTAATAAGCTCTTCATTTAATTAAATTTTTACTTTTGTAATAGATTTTAATAACTTGGCTGGAACATTTATGCCTCTTTGAGAGACATGTTGTGCATCTTGGTGGCATTTTTGCGAAAGCAAAGCACTCATTCTATCTTGTTACCTCTCGTCACTAATAAATGTTCCTCATAAATGGTTAAACTGGCAGTGGTGGTAGTCTTAGTAACAGGTAATGTCTTGGACCCAGAAACGCTGTTCTTTACATCACAACTTAACAAGCTGACCAATTTATAATTAGCTGTTTGTACAATCTGTGTAAGCACCCTAAGAATCAAGACATCAGTGTCATCATCTGTATCAATTTCCTGATTCTTTTGCTTGCATTGTCTCTTTTTATTTCTAATGACCAACATCAGTCAACATATTTTAAAATGAACTTGAAGCACTAAGAAATAAATTTTTTAATTTGCTCACCTGGGTTTAGTCTCTGTCTGAGCTGCAGTTTGAGCCTCTGGTGTTCCTGATTGCTGTTTTGTGAGTGATACAGATTTCGTTCTCTAACACACTGATGATGTTGAAGAGATAGTAGGCAGCCATTGAGTCAATGTTAAAAATAGCTGATCTACACTGTAAAAAAAGCCTGTGAAATTAACGGTAAAATTCTGTTCTTTTTACACATAAAACATGTTATCAGAAAGTGTCCGTAAAAAATACGGAAAAACACTGTTCAAAAAATTAACAGCAAAATTCCATTGTTTTTACGGAAAACCCTGTAAAAAAAGGCTGTGAAATTAACAGTGAAATTCTGAAGTTTTCACAGAGAAAACTGTTGTCAAAAAACGTCCGTAAAAATACGGAAAACCCTGTCAAATTCTCTGGGAAATGAACAGTGAAATTCCATAGTTTTCACAAGGAGTTTTTTTAACTCCACAAACACTTTTATCACCTTCACTTACAGACACCACTGTCACTTTATTTCTGTTCCACGTCTACAAAAGTTCTAATTGAGAATTAACACAAGTTTACATGTTAATGGTTTTGTTTAGTCACCATTATGGCGATGAGTGTTTGCTTTAATTGGGATCTTGACCCTTTGCTTTCCATGTGAAGAAGTCTATCCCCAGTTTTGATATCTGTGTGTTGAAACATGGACCGAAACAGGTGGGTAAAAGCTCAGACAAAGCTAATTATTAATTTCATTAGCTTAGAGAGTAAATACATGGTTGAGAGTTTAAGTACTGCTTTAAAGTCGTTTGTTGACCACATTTATGATATTGTATGAAATTAAATAATATACTGAAAGTCCTTGACAGCACATGTGACACATAATAAATGTTCTAGCATACATCAAGAATATAACAGTTTGTCTCAACAATGGTGACAACAGAAAAAACCTCTAAAGAGAAACGCAATGCATTCTGGGTATCATCAAAGTACAAAACTCATCAATGACTCCCAGCATGCATTGCGGCTGTAAGATTTTCAATTCTTAGTCACCACTGTTGAGATTCATACACTGATTCTTGATGTTTGAGTCAAAGACCAAATGCAAATCTTTTGACGGTTAAAAAATTCAACTTTTATATTGATTGTTTCTGGAAATGTGAATTTTAAATGTAAATTAATTTAGACGTTGCTAAAAAATAAAAAAAGTTATTAAACAACATCATAGAATTAGCTTTTGAAAATATCTAATCACAGTTTCTTTTGATGTCCTTTGCTACAAATCTATGTTTTATATAAAACACTGTCACAGCAGCACAAAGAAAACTGGAATTTTTTCGAGAATTTTTCAAGAAGGATGAAAGAGCCCAACTAAAGCAAACACTGATCACAATAACGGTGACTTTAAACAACAATAAAACATCAAGTCATGGATGTTATGCTGCAGTCCCTGGGAAGCAGAAGTGTTGATCGTCTTAAGTATTCTGACATATTTCCAAGATGAATAGTGGGTGTGGCTCATGTTTTCTACTGTGAATTGATTGGATGAATGAAAACAGGATGTTCCTGTTATTTTACGGTAGCTTACTGGCAACCACAGCTGCCGGTATTTTTCTGTAAAAACTACGGAATTTGTATTTTCTCTGTTTTTTCTGATATTTAATGTTTTGTGGGTCACCACTTTGCTGAAGAGTGGAGTCTGTGTTTAAGTCAAGGTCAGGCAATGTGATTTTGATGTCATGCTGCATGTTGGTTTGTTTTAAAGTGACCTTGTTGTTTTAATAACAAATTTCAAAGAAAAAAATTAAGTAAATGTAAAATTTTCACTTTTGTGGACTGGGGCCAAGTTTCAATTTTATATAAAGAAATTCTGTTAATATAAAAGACTCAAATGTATGAAGTTCATACACAGCTTGAAGTTTGTGCCCTGAAGTTTTAAACTGCAAAGCTGTTTACGTTCTTTTCCTGTATTTTTTACGGAATTTTCCTGGCAACCACAGCTGCCGGTATTTTTCCGTAAAATTTACGGAACATTTTTTACAGTGTATTAATGTTAGCTGCATTCATTCTGCAAATAAAACATGTTAACAACCCATTATTATTGTTGTCACAGTTTGCTTTAGATGGACTCTTGACTTGTTTGGAAGAGAGGTGATTTTAAGATATATATTTGTTGTTGTATAGAAAACTGAGCTCTACTAGGATCTTGTTATGGGAAGTCTTCGTTTTCAATGAACCGGTTCAAAAGACTGCTCACCGATTCTATTACGCTCTGAAGTAATGACGTCACCCGCCATGATGTGAATGAATGAGGCATTATATAGCGCTTTATTGTATATTGCTCTATACCTAAAACGCTTTACAATATTAGGGGAGTCTCTCCTCAACCACCAACACTGTGCAGCGTCCACCTGGATGGCGTAACGCTGCAGCTGGGATGAAAATGCACTTACACTATACTCAGCACCCATGGGAGCAGGGAATCATCTTTCGTGATGTCACTCAAGTAGTATTGTTATGATTGAAGCGGTGTTCACTGTCTTAAACTTTGTTTTTGGTATTGTGTCAGGAAAATTTCCTCATTATTTTGTCATAGTTCTTTAACGTTTGTTAAAATGAACATTTACTTTGTCCTAAAAAAGGTTTAACCCAAAAGTAGCTATTGACAGCAAACGGAAAGCTTGTCATTGTAGTTTAACCTTACTTTAGTTGAGCAATTCTTTTTGATTTTTTTCCTAATGCAAGGCATTAAGTATTGTACTGTTTATTTTAAATAGAGTAAAAAAACCTCCCTGTCCACTGTATTTAAAAAAAAATGGGAAGACAGCCCATTTATGAATTCTGCCTGCATTTATGGGAATCTGAAACTGAAAGTAATTTGTTTTGCACAATTATGCTCCTGCAGGTCATAACATGAACTCACAATAGAACAAAAAACAATATATATATTTGCTTTAATGCAATTAACATACAATAATGATTCTACCATCAATTGATGAATCACAGTTGAATCACAGACTGAAAACATCTGATTCAATCATCTGATATTCAACTATCCAGATGATAAAAGTCGACGCCAAAAGTAATGTAAAAATACATGCTATGTAGGCCTATTTAAATTTTATTTTTTCAATATATATTGTAAAACATGTTTATATATCATTAAATACTACAGTGGCTTTAATTACATAACACCCCCTACATGGGTACAATGCAGTGTTATAAAGAAGTCAAAAGTAAAACGGGATGTACAGATCATATAGAAAGTGAAAGGGGCATAGTGGAGTATAAGAAGGAGGGGTGGAAACTCGGTTGAACAGAATAAGAATAGTCATCACTCTGACAATTACCAGGTCTTGAGAATCAACACAGGTGAGCAATTTCCAGATTTTTTATAGCCTATTTGATTCTTCGCAACAAGTACAGCAATGCACTTTTGCTGTACCCTGCAGAACTGGCAAAAATGACTCTTTGCACTGCAAAAATGACTTTCTCACTCTTTTTTTTCATGTTTTCCAGTAAATTTGTCTAAACAATCTAGAATCAACATGAATTTTCTTGACGAGCAAACTGACCAAAGTAAATAGTCATGTTTTTTGTAAAAAAAAGCAAAACAAGCAAAAAAATCTGACATTTGGGACAGAAAAATAATCTTGAAGAGACTTATTTTCTTTGTCGTTTTTTCTTGTTTTCCAGTAAAAATGTCTACAAATTCTGGAATCAAGATGCATTAAGAAAATCCTTTTTTGCAGTGTTTGGCTTTGTTCAATAGGAGAACTTTAAATAGTTTAATTTTTCAGTAATCAAAATATATGTTAGAATTTTGATACATACTGACACTTGCAAAAGAAAGCAATACAAGACAATGGCACATTTTATTTTCTATAAATAAAGAGCGCATTAGTAGAAAATGCGCCTCTGGGCGGGTCCACATAAAACGCGCTTTCACTTGTAACATAGAGGGAAGAGCAGCAGCACACAAACATGCCAAATATACAGATGTGTTTCCTCTCTAGAGAAGCGTCCAGTATATGCTCCGCCATGGCGCGAGCGCAACTGGCTTTTAAAGGGAACGGGAGATTAGACTCTGATTGGTTTACTGCACGTTACGTCCAAAACACACCCATTGCTCTTTAAAAAAATCGAGATGTGCGCTTAAATCGTGAAAATGGGGCCCTAGACCAGGTTTGAGTTGGTCTATGGCGCAGTCTATTTTCAGTTCCTCAAAATAGCAACGCGCCAACAATCCGCCTGAGCACCTCTTTTATAGACCAACATGCAAATGGGCGCGCAAATGCATTTGCAATAAAAACAACGCAGCGCAGGACGGGAAAAACTAAAGTGAACACTGATCACAGGAATGGTTAAATCAAATTAATCTTGTGTTCATTGTCACAAAGTGGTTTTGTAGACAATTGTTATTTGGTCAATAAAAGCAATCGATTTGATCTCCTGTTTCTGACCATTTTAGGTCAATTCAAGCTTCTCTCAAAAAGTCGTTTTTAGTGTTTAATTATTCAATATTTATCATTAAGTAGATGCACTGTTGTTGGTTATATAAACTAATATTACACAATTTTTATAAGTAATTAATATTGAGCAATATTAGGTAGACTTTATCTAATATATTTTAGTGTGTCATGACTCATGTCTGATAAATTTAGGTACTCTTTACTTAAAAACATATAATAAAATATAATCAATCAAATTGAGTGGAAATTCTTGCCTCAATTTTATCAAATAGATTCAGTAAGTTAGCATGTTTACTTTGCTACCTAGTATATGTGAGTAAAATGTAACTGATTTGCATGGGTCATATTTACTAACCCTCAATAATCATTTCAGTGTAATTATGAATACACTATTTTGAGGTTTTGGATGCATACTGCGCTGTCTAGTTGAACACATTTTAGTCTTTATGTATATATTTCTTTAATGTATTTCTCTTATGTATCTTATGTGCTGGATAGATGTTTGTGTGTCAACAAGGAATGATGTAATATTGTCAATTTCCTGCAAAGGATCAATAAAGTATATATAATAATAACGTAAGGAGATATTGTTTATTTGAATATTCATAGGAGGACTGCAACATTAAAATAAACAAACATGGGAGGATCCGAATCAAAATCTGCAGCACCACAATACTCAGCACCACAACCTGCAGCACCAGTTCAAAAACAAGGTGCAATTAGTTTATTCCCAAAATAACCTTCACAGCTTTGTTGGCATTGGAGAGAGCACTTTATGTGATCTGTGTTTTTCTCTTAGAATTGGACAAACCATGGAGGAGCTTTAAATGGGAGTAAGTAATATTACTACAGTAATGATAGCTCAGTCACAAAACTTTAGAGGAACAGAATCTTTGTTCCCAGTCAGCCCATCAGCTTGCACATTAGAAAACAACTGATTTTACTCAAATTCCTTAGAGCAAAAAATGATTGTGTATTCTTGTCTCAATAGCAATATATCAGAACTGAAAAGGAGTCTAGAAGAATTCACTCCAAGTGTTTCAAATGTTAAGGATATCAAGATTCTTGTTGCTGGTCAAATTGGTGCAGGAAAGTCCAGCTTTATAAACTCCATCAATGACGTTTTTCAAGGTCGGATCACCTCATCAGCGCTTGTTAATTCATCTTCTGGTGATAGTACAAGTTTCACAACTAAAGTAGGTATTTGTTTTCATGACTTTACTCGTATATTACTAAGAGAAACTCAGGAAAGTTATGTACAATGTTTACTGATAAATGCATAGCTTGCTTTTTATGAACTATAAGTTGCTTTGGTCTCCCAAACTCATAAATTCTTTTGTATTTTTGGTGTGTAGCTGAAAGGACACCGCATCAGAAGTGGAAAAGTCGCTTTGCCCTTTGTCTTCAAAGACATAATGGGTTTAGAACCTGATGTATTGGCTGGATCTCAAGCAGAAGACATCATCAATGCTGTATTTGGCCATGTGAAGGACGGCTATGAAGTAAAACACATTACAATAAACACATGAATTGTAAAGATTGCTCTATTCAAGACTTGTGTTTGTGCAATACTCCTGACTTTTTTGTATTTAATTTACAAATTTAGTTCAAGAAGAACCCACTCACTTATAAGGATCAACAATTTACCAGTGACCCCAGTCTCTCTGACCAGGCTTTCTGTCTGGTTTACGTCATAGCTGCTGATACAGTCCAGTTTACAGATGACAAACTCATTGACAAGTTGAAGATCATCCGTCACAGAATCAGTGATGGAGGTCCTGACCAATGAATGTTATTTTTTAAATAATTTCACATAACCTGACCTAACCCATAACCCCTTTTACAATGATTGTGTGTGTCATGTGCAGTTTTGTTTAATTACAGACAAAAGCAGAAGCATTAGAACTTTCTTTGAAAAAATATATAATTAGATCAAAATATTTTATATAAAAGTTACAGAAGTGAGTATGCATAATTTGGGTACAGAAGAAAATGTAATTTGCAGTATTTTATTGATATTGTTACAGTAGGTCATTCTGGGTTGTACAGGCAAATTAAATGATTTAAATTTTAAAATAATTATTAATGGTCACCTTCATTTCCAATTTGCACTTGACGCGGATGTTGAGCAAATTATACTGTATCTCATTATAAAATGTCATCGTCTGTGTGACATGATTGTAGGGATTCCTCAAGTGATTGTCATGACCAAAGTGGATGAAGCATGTCCACTGGTGAAAAATGATCTAAGAAAGATCTACTACAGCAAGAAGATCAAAGAGAAGGTAAACCATACATTCTATTATCTACATTTTAAATTCTGCTATAGAAATCATGATTCACAATAGTATTTTATGGATTTGTGTTTTGTTTCTTCTAGATGCAGATGTGCAGTGATAAAGTGGGTGTGCCAATGAACAACATCTTCCCAGTGAAGAACTACCATAATGAGATCGAAACTGAAGATGATATTGATCTTCTGATTCTGAAAGCATTGGATCAGATTGTAAATCTCGCTGATGATAAATTGATTGAGAACAGTGATAACTGACATAAAAACACAGTTAATAATAATTTGTCATTCTTGGTATGTAATCGCCTTTATGTTTTCTAAAATGTCAATGTTTATTACGTTTTATAACTAAAAATGCAATCAATTTTGGGCATAATAGAGAATCATTTTGACATATAGTCAATGGTGCAGTATTTACAGTATGTGCTTTTCCTGAAAGTCTTGTTTCTCAAAGGTTACAAAGCAGTCAGAATATGCACTTTTGTTTTGAAAGACTTAACGTAATTCAATAAATGAATAATTAAAAAATCCTTAACAACTGTCTGTGTGTGCACAAATATTGAAACATTACTAATTGACTGTTCAATACTCACATGGTGGGTCTGTGCTGCAGTCTCAGCAAATGAAATGAAAGTACTGAACAGAACTGTGCAGTGTGAGGGAGGTTTCAAGATTCTTGATGTTTGTGAAAAGGTGTTTGTAAGAGCATTGAACAGTTTATGACACATAACATTCGTACAGTACAGTACAGACGCATATAATGAAATGTTTATGGATACTTTAACATATTGGACATTAAATAGTGTTTTTTATAACAAAGAGCAGAACAATAGCTGTGCATTCTAATTTATCTAAATGTCTGGAAGCAGTAAAAGTGTTATGGATTTAATGCAACAGTTTTAAACATTGATTTCATGGTTGCTTGTTATCAGGGTAAGCATTAACATGATCATTTTAAAGGTTTGCTCACATTGAATTCTCAAGATTGTCTGAGCTGTAGCTGTAAAGATACTGCTGTTGATTATTCTATCAAGCTGAAGTGGTTACTGGACAAAAAGCAACCGCTGCAGGCTTTAATGCTGTGATACTTTCACCTTCTATATCTGGCACCAAACTGTGCAAAAAGAAGATAAAAATCCCCTAACCTGAGGTAATATGAGGGCTTTCATGCTCACTTGAGAGGTCATTAAACGTTATATTTTACGTCCCCATATGCATTTAATATAATTTAAATCCAGCCTTAATATAGAGTTTAATTTGAAGTACAACTGTTTATATAAGTTTGTATAACTTCCTTCCTGCATTGCGGTGATAAGTCTTGAGATCAGGCTGCATTTACTGGAAATGAAACTGAAAGAGATTTTAGTCTTTTTGCAAAATTTTACTTGATTTTGCACAATCCTGTCAAAAAATGTATATATCGCCCTCCATAGAGCACTTTGAAGGGTCTTTCCAAACCGAAGTGCTCATAACTGTCCACTTCAAAGCAGTGGCGGAGCTGGAGTTTTTCACCTGGGGTGTCCTGGAGGTGGCCAAGGCAACTACAGGGGGTCCATAGACCATCATAGAAAGTCAGTGTGTAACCCTAACCTGGCATCAAAAGAGAAATAATAATTTACTTAACATGGTGTTTTTTCGTACGGAGCCGTTGAAGGGACATTGGCGGAAAAAAAACAGATTGGCGAAAAAAGAAGACTTTCTCGTGCGCACGCGAAAGAATCTCGTGAGCACTCGAAAGTATCTCGTGCGCACGCGAAAGTATCACGTGCGCACGAGAAAAGTTTCACGTGCGCACGAGAAAAGTTTCACGTGCGCACGCGAAAGAATCTCGTGCGCACCTGAAAGTTTCACGTGCGCACGAGAAAAGTTTCACGTGCGCACGAGAAACTTTTTGCGTGCTCACGAGTTAGTGTGTGCCTGTTGTGCATAAAAAGGCCTTTAGATGGCACCATAAACAATTTATATTAAAATTAAAAACTGTTTAATTTGTTTTAAAACGTTATATAATTCGCACAACACAGAAATGGCATGAATATAACATGTAATATAATCTATACCGTCAATATAAAGCTTATTGAAGCTTCATGTATTTAACACATCTTAATGCAAGCTTGTCATTTTATGCGCGCAGGTGGATCGACCCTGCAGCGCTTTGTTCAAACGATATGGACAATGGACAAACACTATACGCGCTTATGAAATAACCGATTCGTCAACGAATACCACATAAGCAGTAATAGTATTTGGCCCCTAAGCTCTGTAATGAGTTTAGCCTTTAAAAAGTTACTGCCTTCATTTATTAATACACGTTGTGCATGTTTTACATCAGACGTTCCAAAATATCACCTCCAAACTGCATAGACGTACCTATTCATTTCTAATTAATCTACATTTTATTTAAACTGGTGCCATCTAAAGGCCTTTTTATGCATAACAGGCACTCCAAAGTTTCTCGTGCGCACGTGAAACTTTTCTCGTGATACTTTGCTTCTGCCAGGGGGCTCATATGAAGGCTCCAGTCTCGTATATATATATATATATATTGCTCAAATTGTGTAATAATCGTTTTTGACAACTTGCCAGATTATCCGACCTCCTCACTCACTTTCTTACAAGCAAGATCTATGTTTAGATCAAAGTAAGATGTATTGTACAGCTCCAGGTATCCACATACAGCAACGATGATTTTGTCCTGCATGGTTGTTTGGGATTTCTGCCTCCCCTCGCAACATCATAATCACCTCACTGCTAGAACAAGATCCTGATTGGTTAACGCGGCGCGAATTTAAGGAAAAATTCAGATTTTTCAACTCACGTCAATTTGTTTTAAGTAGGTCTCGCGTCTTTGCATTGACTTAACGTGTAAATCACTCGCGCTTGACGCGCCATTCGCGTTTGGTCTGAACACAACATAAGAGTTTCAAAGTCATCTTAACATTTAAACAGTGGTGGTGGCTGTAGCTGACGTTAGCCTACATTAAGTTAACAGGTAAATAGTGTATGTGTACTTTTTATGTGTATATAACTAGCACAAATGTAGCGTTAAACATAATGTTCAGGTTAAATCGGGAACCGATTTGCAAGTCTTGTCTATGGTGTATGTGTACCTGTTTTTCTCTCCACTTCCCTCATGTTTTGCTGTATTTTTCTTCTTAAATCCATTTCGTTACACTGTATATGTGTAATGAGAATAAATTGAATCCAAATCCAAATCCAAAACCCACCTCCCACACTACCCAAACCAGTAAAAATCAAACCAGTCCATGTCATTGGAGCCTCCAGCTCCCCTCAAGCCGATGTTCTCAGCCCATCCAGTGCCTCCTTGATTCCTACTCCACCTGAACAAGCTGAACATCTATTACAGACTTTGAGTCCCACCACCCCAAAAACATAGATGGAAACACGCTTTTCCCCCGAGCCTCGTCTTCTCCAGCTCAATGCCCACAGACAGAACTGAAAACATTTTATGCGTTTTGGTTGTTCAGTACGACAGACTTTTGAAAACGACACCATTATCGTTTCCGTGTAAACTTTGTACGCGCAATTTCCTAAAACGATGAAGTCATATGCTTGCAAATTATGTGTTCAGTCTGTAGGCATGCGCGAGTATTACCCAAATAATAATGGCGGCCTCCACGCTGCATGTTTGTGCCATGTGACATACTCATTATCATTTCTCCAGGAAAAAGTAGATTTACTCCACCACTACGACTAGCAGAGACATATTTATATGCAGGCTACTATAAACACACACACGCCAACAAAGTGTATTAAAAGCGCTTTTAGATTAAAACATATGCGGATGTGCGCATGGTTTATAGCCCAACAGCACCATCCACTGGCATGGCATGCATAATACATCATATTTATTTGTTTTCCCGGTGTTGTGTCGATACATGATATATATGCTCAACTCAACTCAACTTTATTTATATAGCGCTTTTTACAATTTTCATTGTTACAAAGCAACTGTACATGAGACACAATAGATTACAAGTAAAACAAGAAAAAGGTGAAAATCAAAAAAAGACATACATATGCTCCACACACACAATATGCATACATACTTACACATATTGACATAAACGCACACACACACAAACGCACACACACTCACACACAAACACACTCACACACAAACACACTCACACACAAACACACTCGCACCAAAGGACAGTGAAAGCACACATTTGAGATAAAGGAGAGAGAACCACAGGTCAAATATTAAACGGACTATAAATTTGTATATGCAGTATTAATTATTTCTAATTTCTGAATTCTAAAGCAGCCCCCCGGCCAGGCCCGACCAGGGGATTCCAGTTCTTCTCTGGCAAAAGCTGCTGCCTCTACACAAACTCAACAGTGCTTGCACAACAAGGCTAAATAAAAATAAAATAGAAAAATAAATTTAATAAGGTAAATGGTAGATTAAGATTATCATAAACAATCTACCAGCATTTGAAATGTTGTAGGAAAATCAAAGTTGCTGCATCCTGTATCCAGCTCTATCCTCTTAGCTCTTGTCAGGTCACCGCTTCCCATTCTCAGCTCTGCCATCAGGTCTGGGCATGAACTGCATCCTGCAGTAACCTTGGAACAAAGAGACAAGACTGGCTCAGAGTAGAGAACTGTTCTGCACTCTTTGATGCAACAAGTACATCATTTGTTGTTGGATGTGTTCCTGGTTCCGGTTGATCTAAATAATGCAGCCTAAAGCCTCTGAGGATTAATATTATGGAAGTGTAGTGTATGCAAGATTAAAAAGATGCGTCTTTAGTCTAGATTTAAACTGACAGAGTGTGTCTGCCTCCCGGACATTGCAGGGAAGAATATTCCAAAGTTTAGGCGCTAGATAAGAAAAGGATCTACCACCTGCACTTGATTTTGAAATTCTAGGTATTACCAACTGACAGGACGCCTGAGAGCGTAATGTACATGGAGGTCTGTAGTACAATAGAAGTTTATTTAAATACTGTGGCACTAGACCATGTAGGGCTCTATAGGTAATAAGCAAGATCGTAAAGTTAATGCGATGCTTTATAGGTAACCAGTGCAAGGTTGACAATCCGGGGTTATATGCTCATACTTTTTAGTACGTGTAAGAACTCCGGCTGCCGCGTTTTGAACCAGTTGCAGTTTTTGTAATAGGCCTGCAGGGCAACCACCTAGAAGTGCATTACAGTAATCTAGTCTTGATGTCATGAATGCATGAATTAATTTCTCTGTATCAGACATCGACAGCATATGACGTAGTTTAGATATATTCTGAAGATAGAAAAATGCAATTTTAAAGGTGTTGGCCATCAAATGACAGAGTACTATCGAAAACAACGGCAAGATTCTTAGCTGAAGACGAGGATTTTATGGAGCTTCCGTCAATTGTTAAGCAGTATTCTTGGTTTTTACGTATAGCGGTTTCGGTCCAATAAGTAACATTTCTGTTTTGTCAGAATTCAATAGTAAAAAATTGTTACTCATCCAGTTTTTAAGTCAACATTGCAATCCTTTATTCGATGGAACTGCTGGGTTTCGTGAGGCTTCGAGGAAATATAAAGTTGAGTATCAGCAGCATAACAGTGAAAGCTAATTCCGTGTCGCTTTATTATATCTCCTAGAGGCAGAATGTATAATGCGAAGAGCAGAGACCCCAAGACTGAGCCTTGTGGTACGCCGTACTGGACTTGCGATTTGCAGGACACCTCATTGTTTATTGCTACAAATTGAAAACGGTCGGATAAATAAGACTTGAACCATTTCAATGCTATTCCGTTAATGCCGACGTAATTTTCGAGTCCGTGTAGAAGTATGCTATGGTCAATGGTGTCAAATGCAGCACTAAAATCTAGCAGAACCAATAACGAAATACAGCCACGGTCAGATGCTAAAAGCAGATCATTTGTAACTCTGATCAAAGCAGTCTCTGTACTGGGACATGCTCGAAATCCAGACTGGAATTCTTCATAAATGTCATTCATTTGGAGGAAAGAGTATAATTGAGTTGAAACTACTTTTTCCAGAATTTTAGATATAAAAGGTAAATTCGATATAGGCCTGTAATTCTATAGTTCTTTAGGGTTGAGTTTGGGATTTTTGACAAGGGGCCTTATAACAGCCACCTTAAATGCTTTAGGCACATGTCCTAATGTCAGAGATGAGTTAATGATACTAAGAAGAGGATCTATAATTTCTGGGAGCATTTCTTTCAGTAGTTTTGGAGGTATGGGATCCAGCATGCATGTTGTTGATTTAGATGATCTAATGATTTTAGAAAGTTCATCGTGATCTACTGTAGAAATAATTGCAATTTCTCCTCAGGGGCGCAGTAGTTAGTTTGTTCAGCGGGTTTAACTTCAGGTTGCATTGTTATAATTTTTTCTCTTATATCTTGGATTTTACTAGTGAAGTAGTTCATAAATTCATCACTGTTATGCTGATAATCAGAATCTGACGTTGCTGACGACTTATTTTTTGTTAATTTAGCCACGGTGTTAAATAAAAACCTAGGGTTGTCATGGTTTTCCTCTATTAGTGATGAAAAGTAGGCGGATCTAGACATTTTTATGGCATTCCTGTATTTTCGAGTACTATCCTTCCATGCTGTACGAAATACCTCTAAATTAGTTTTCTTAAAGTTTTCTTAATGCGGTTTAATAACGCTGTTATTAAATGCCATGTCATCATCTTATAGGGGAGTCCGACACCAAATAACCGTGAAATGACGCGTTTGTGAGAGAAACAAACGTTTTGAGCGATTGATACATCATGTATTCATGGCAAACATTGTGTATCCACATCAAATCAAAACACGTAAAATTTTACTGGTTGTTGTATTGGCTCTCGTGACTAGTTATCATATTTGTGTTCTTGTTACAAAACATGCGCAACATCGACGTCCCTCCGTATTCAATTTTACTTGCAACCATCTAAATGTTGCCATGGAAACAGGATTTACAGATCTCTAAATAATCTCAAAACCTCTTAAACAGTTTGATTCGCTTAAATTCGGGTTGCATTTTTTATTCATTATTTCTATTCTTTTTTCTTCTTGTGTAGCTCTGTTGTGGACAACAAAAGCACAGTGAATATCCTTGATGACATCGGCAGCATGTTCGAAGACCTGGCTGACCAGTTGGAGGCCATGTTAGATTAAAAATCACAAGCAAATCTGTTGGATTGCGAAGCGTTTCGCGTTAAGAACCAGCTCTTATTGTTGACTGGAAGATCACGGCACCCCAGCAAGGACCAGTAGGAAGTGAGGTCAAAATATTGCTATGGAATCGACAGATAAGGATAGAAAAGATATCGAGATGCCGAGGATCAGAGATTAAAATGTTGGGAAGTCAGTAGCCCTTTTCATCTTCATCACCAGCCTTTCGTCCTACCTTCGGTCCGAATAGATCCTGCTGGTGTAGATCCCGACCCGCTGTTATGCTGCTCCCTGAGATAAGCACAATTTTAAGAGTCTTTACGACGAGCTTTCTGAATGTCATTTAAGCAAAACACTAGTATGTGTGTGCGTGGGGTAAACGAAGCTTTTTCATTGGATGGTAAAGAGAAAAGCATCATGTCATTTTATGATGTTGGAAAGCTAATATTTATCTCCGCTCTGCCAAATGTTAAGGGGAACTTTGAATTTCACCTTACGGTTTTCAGCAGGCCAAGCTTCTGATACAAACTTGATACAGACTGAATAAATACGAAAAGCACAGCCCATTTATGACCCTGATCGGACTTTTTCGTCCACAGTCAAGATTTCCTAGTTCCCTTCCGAGTATATAATGAAGAAATGCGTTGGACTTTTAAAAGGTATATTGTAATCTATATGTATGTTATTGTTGTACTTGTTATTGTCAGTTTGTGTGAATGTTTGACTGTGTAGTGTTGTTCTTGCATCGACAAATCCCGCCCTGCTAAAGGTGTAGTAAATAGATATAGACAGAATATACAGAATAAGCTGCTGGAGCGAGTAGTGTACAGTATACATATAAGTTATAGTTATCATTGATAGAGTAGTCAAGTATGGAATGCTACACACACTCCTCATTCCCAAACAATGTGTTTTAATGTGTTTGTGCGCGTGTGCTGGATGTTGTGTGTTTGAATGGAAGAGTGTTTGCTTTTTGATCATTACCATGGTAAAACCCCTATTTTTGGGCTGGCATGGTAATACAGTGGTATTCTTTAAGGTACCCCGCGGTGTTCGTACAACCTCATGGTATAAATACCACAGTATTAGCATCTGAAATGATGTGTGTTTGTATGGGGCTGAGAGTGTGTCATTGCTGAGTAAAAAAAGAAAACCTACTGACAGAATAATATTATAATTTCTGATTGTGTCATTGCAAGATGTATAAGACTACAGAGCAATATTTTTTATTCATGCACCATGTTGTTCATTTAGCTTTATAAGCGATACTTCAAAACCAGCCCTCCGGGATACAGCAGATCTGAGCATTTCCGACAATCTTGACGATGTTGTCCTTGATTTATGACCCTGCACAGTTCATGGTGTAGATGTTGGATTATAAACTCTTTTACAGTATAAAAGCTGTGTGATGATCCGGTTGTTATTTTGTGTAAACCTTCAGCTGGCTAACGTGTTCGTCCGATCCCCGGTGAAAAAAACTCATCAAAGACCTCTTCCATGTAAAGAGCATTGAAATATGTGGAATTAATATAAATAAATTGTTATGAATACAACTGCAGTGATTGAGAGGATTTTTCATAATTGATTTAAAAAAATCTGTATTGAAATGCATTTTACAATATAAATGAAAAGTAATTTTTGAATAATTCTGGCAAAATTTATAGTTTTCATTTACAGGTGACATTCAAGATTAGCTCAACAAGATTTACAGATTAACAAACTAAAATAACAGTTAAAACACTAAAGAACATCCAACTGCATATCATAAATACCACATTTACAAAGAAAGTATACATTGTCCTCAAAACGTCTATAGCCGACTATGAAAACTTGAGGACAATGGTTAAAAAAAACAAGGGGAATTACAGTATATCATAGAATACATGTAAATAATGTTTAATAAGCCTGTAAAGTGCAGACCACTTTACTGGTCCAAGAGCACTTCTGGTTTCAGTTATTAAGTTAATATAATTTTTGCTTAAATCTTACATGTATAATAAAATTTCAAAGATATTTGTTTGACATGAGATTCGGTTATAAATGTTCTGTTGGTGGTATTTTGTTCAAACGCAGTAGTATAAGTAGTTTATCAGATTCCCATTCTAACTCTGTCTCTGTTCAGAGTTCACTCCATCTCTGTATATCTTCGTCCGATTTAGTCATTCTAACTTCATCTGACTAGAAACACATTTGTCAGGTCCTATTATGTCAATTTTCTTACACACTTGTGATTTAAACTAATTTACTTTCTAAAGAACTCATTCATTAAGTATCGTTTTTCTTTGTGAATCAATTCTATTTAACACACTTAGAATTACCTTTGTGTATGAATTGCGCTATACAAATAAACGTTGCATTGCACTGCCCAACCGTGAGAGAATCGTTGATGGCAGAAAAAAGTAGAGACGGAAATGCAAAACAGAGATAAACATTTTGTAGAGTATGAATCAATAATTCATCATAAACGAGACATAAACAAGAATTTAATGCATTTTTTATCATCTGTTGTGAAATTAGTAAACATTTAAATAATGTAATGTTTGTGAAACTAGTGCCAAATTGTAAAATCTGAAGACAAGAGCTATTGTTACAACTGAAGAAGACTACCAAAAGAGAAACAAATGTTTGGAATTTACTAACTACTAAGACGTGCTACTTAAAAGTATGTGTAGCACATGAGGTATGTAAGGATAGTAACATTTCTAAATATTGCTTCAAAACAAATGTTTTGTGTATTTTTAAGATCGGGACATCAACAAATTAATCAACAGATTAAACAACAAACACAAAACCAGAACTTACAATGCCACCAAAGAGAAAAAAAACAAACAGCTGTAAAATCTTTTATCTTACCAGTGCTTGTCAGCAACTCATTGACACTTCACAAATGAGTGTGACTGTTCAATATGTAGGTGATTGTTCAAAGGTCCACTAAACATTATTATTAAACATTTTTTAATATGGATGAGCTTGGGCTAAAAATTTTTGATTTTGGATAGGTGGGGTCAATGTGGTCTGTAAAAATCTAAATTAGTTTTTGCTCGGTTAATGAAACCTCAATATTATGATCTAATTAGATCTTTTTCAGGAATTAATTTACAGTTTACCAGTCCTGAATCTGAACGGCGGCATGGAAAATGTACATTGCATTGGGTGGGTTACCTTTGAATAGTTTCTGGCTTCAGGACAAATTTTTTTTTTTTATTTGCTATTATAATTGCCGAAAAAAACTGCATACAGACTATAAAACAATAAATAATCAGACTTTCATCGCTAATGTAAAAAGTGTTGTGTTGACACACACAAACACTGGGTGTGCCATAAATCTTGTAACCAAACCAGTTTGTATGTACTTTCCACAGAAACTGATGGTTATCATTTTAAACAACATTCCTTTCCTCCTTCCAAAGAAAACAGTGTCTGTTTTTTCAATTTCTTTAGATTATGTCAGAATATGAAAAAACTGTCCATCAACTGGTTAGCAGTTGAAATGCCGACCATCGGATTCATTTGTTAGATTTGGCAAAACATGTAATGAAGCTAACAAACGTCACTGACACATCAGATTAAATTTGTCATTTGTAAATATTCACAAAACAGTGACGAAAAAACAACTTCTAAAAATTTAAGTGTAAATGCCTGACAACTTTGTACTGACTAAGAAAGAAAACTTAAGAAATGTAAAAATGTTCTTGACTTCACATGGTGAGGATACAAACTTGTGTAGTAAAACAGGTCAAAAGTTTTGAGCAACACTGTACATACATTATATATGTTTTTGTATGATGTGAATGAATGAGGCATTATATAGCGCTTTATTGTATATTGCTGTATACCTAAAGCGCTTTACAGTATGAGGGGAGTCTCTCCTCAACCACCAACACTGTGCAGCATCCACCTGGATGATGTAACACGGCAGCTGTGATGAAAATGCACTAACAATACACTCAGCACCCTTGGGATCATGGAATCATCTTTCGTGATGTCACTCAAGTAATGTTGTTGTGTGTGATTGAAGCGGTGTTCACTGTCTCAAATTTGTTTTTGGTAGTGTGTCAGGAAAATTTGCTCATTGTTTTGTCATTGTTCTTTAACGTTTGTTAAAACGAACATTTACTTTGTCCTAAAAAACGATTGCGCCAAAAGTAGCTTTGTATGTTTTGACAGCAAACCGAAAGCTTGTCATTGTAGTTTAACCTTATTTTAGTTGAGCAATTCTTTTTTAATTTCTTCCTAATGCTAGGCATTTACTTTTGCACTACTTGTCTAAAATAGAGTAAAAAAACCTCCCTGTCCAATGTATTTAAAACAAAAACTGGAAAGACAGCCCATTTATGAATTCTGCCTGCATTTATGGGAATCAGAAACTGAAAGTATTTTTTTCCACAATTATGCTCCCTGCAGGTCATAACATGAACTCACAATAGAACAAAAAACAATATATATATTTGCTTTAATGCAATTTACATACAATAATGATTCTACCGTCAATTGTTTAGATGAATCACAGACTGAAAACATCTGATTTAATCATCTGATATTCAAGTATCCAGATGATAGAAGTAGATGCCAAATGTAATGTTAAAATACATTCTATGTAGGCCTACTTAAAATATAATTTTCCAACATATACTGTAAAACACGTTTATATATCATTAAATACTAAAGTGGCTTTAATTACATAACACCCCCTACATGGGTACAGTGACGTCAAGAGTGCAGTGGGATGTAAAGAGCATATAGAAAGTGAAAGGGTCATGGTGGTGTATAAGAAGGGGGATGGAAACTCGGTTGAACAGAATTAGAATCGGCATCACTCTGACAGTCTTCAGGTCTTGAGAATAAACCCAGGTGAGCAATTTCCAGATTTCTTATAGCCTATTTGTTTCTTCGCAACAAGTACAGCAATGCACTTTTGTTGTACCCTGCAGAACTAGCAAAAATGACTCTTTGCACTGAAAAAATTGACTTTCTTACTCTTTTTTTTCATGTTTTCCAGTAAATATGTCGAAACAATTTTGAATCAATATGAATTTTCTTGATGAGCAAACTGACCTAAGTAAAAAAGTCTTGTTTTTGTAAAAAATTTTTTAAAAAAAATCAGTGAATTTGTGCTTAAAACAAGCAAAAAAATCTGCCATTGGGGAAAGAAAGATAATCTTGAAGAGTCTTATTTTCTTAGTCGGTTTTTTCTTGTTTCCCTGTAAAAATGTCTACCAATTCTTGAATCAAGATGCATTGAGACACTCATTTTTTGCAGTGTGTGGCTTTGTTCAATAGAACTGTAAATAGAGGTTAGGCAGGAAATATTATTTTAATATACTTATTAAAATATATGTTAGAATTTTAAATGAATTTTGATACATACTGACACTTGCAAAAGCAAGCAATACAAGACAATGGCTCATTTTATTTTGTTTAAATAAAGAGCGCATTAGTAGAAAATGCGCCTCTGGGCGGGTCCACATAAAACGGGCTTTCAATTTACTTATAACATAGAGAGAAGCGCAGCAGCACACAGACATGTCAAATATAAAAAAACAAATGGATTACAATGTAAAAGATTATTATTGTGTGTACACAAAGATAAAAATCTGGCTTGTCATGAAGATGAGCTGCTCAGACGTATGAGCAGATGTGTTTCCTCTGTAGAGAAGCGTCCAGTATTTGCTCCGCCATGGCGCGAGCGCAACTGGCTCTTAAAGAGAACGAGAGATTAAACTCTGATTGGTTTACTGCACGTTACGCCCAAAAATCACCCATTACTCATTAAGAGAATCGAGACATGTCATTAAATCGTGAAAATGGGGCCCTAGACCAGGTTTGAGTTGGTCTATCGCGCAGTCTATTATCAGACCTTCAAAATTGCAACGCGCCATCAATCCGCCTGAGCACCTCTTTTATAGACCAACACGCAAATGGGCGCACAAATGAGTGCAAATGCATTGCTATTTAAACAACGCGGCGCAGGACGGGAAAACTAAAGTGAACACTGATCACAATAATGGTGACATCAAATTAATGTTGTTTTCATTGTCAAATTGGGGTTTTGTAGACGTTTGTTATTTGATCCATAAAAGCAATTGATGTGATCTCCTGTTTCTGATCATTTTTAGGTCAATTCAAGAAATACTTGTATCTGACAGAATGACTTAAGCATTTATACAGACTATGAAGCTTAAAACTAAGAAGTGTGACTGAAAATCTGCCTATTGTATGTTTTAAATATATGATGCTGTAATGCTTGTGCTGTCCATTAAAGTGCACAGTAGGCCTATAGGGAATTTGCATCTAGTGATGGGAATCCCGGATCATTTTATTGACTTGGATCTTTTTATCTTGTTTATCAAAATGAACGGATCTTTTTCATTTCGGCATTTTATAAATAAAATTTATGTTAATATAGCCCAGTGATGAAGTTATGATGCTTAATCGTCATCTCTGCGGTGGACGCGCAATATGCACGTTGCACGTAATATGAGAATATTTGTTTTCTATTTGAACTGGTTTCATTATTTTACAGCACAAAACGTTTTGTTGTTATTGTGAGTGTACACAAAAAAATGCAGACAGTTAACAGATTCGAACTATGAAAGTATTCTCGTCAGTATGACTGAACAGTTTTTAAAGAGTTTTTTAAGTCCAAGTGATCTCGCGTCCATGTCAGCCGGTCATGCAGTACACACTTGAACATGCGCTCGTTTAATATAGACATTAGCCTACATGTAAGCCCTTCTTTATTTTAAGATGATTTTAATGTTTTAAAAACATAAAAATTCGGGCTACGCCGTTATAGCCAGATTCCCCAATTCATCTGATTATGAGATGAGATGTAGGCCTATCAGTGATGATCGATGATCACATTTCTAATAATATAAAAACAACCAAGGCAAAATTATGACAAACAGAAACGATTAATTCATTATATTAGTAATCGTTTTATTACACTGACTATAAAGAAATTACTTTTTTTTACCTTTCGTTGTGGTTCTTGTAATGTCGGATGAAATTCGACGTTGTGGTTGTCGCGTCAGAAATCCTCGCGTTGCATACTCTGCATCTGGCAAATCTTTTTTTATTTTCACGGTCCAGTTCAAAGGCCTTATAGCCAAACGTGACTATCTGAGGAGCTCGACTGTTGTCTGCCATTGTAACGGCCACAACTATTAAACTTTCAAGCCGCCAGGCGCGAGAGCAGTTTCCTCTCTATCGTAACTGCTCGTAAGTAATTGGCCGTTACCTTGTTTGACGCGGTTTGAGTTGAGCAGCGTTAAAGGCACAGACGCTGTAGTGCTGCTGAGTCACAATAATTATTTTGACTAATTTCATTACTTTACTTAATTAAAAGTTCAAGTCATTGTCGAGTCTTCCATTTAAAGTCAAGTCTCAAGTCACTTGCTCTCAAGTCAAAGTCAAGTCAAGTCATTTTCTTACTTTAATCAAGAAAGTCGCAAGTCCTGAAAACTGTGACTCGAGTCAAGTCATGTGACCCCCACCTCTGGTATATATATTAATAAAATTAGGAGATATTGTTTATGTGAATATTCATAGGAGGACTGCAACATTAAGATAAATAAACATGGGAGGATCCGGATCAAAACCTGCTGCACCACAATACTCAGCACCACAATACTCAGCACCACAACCTGCCGTGCCAGTTCAAAAACAAGGTACAATTATTTTTTTCCTAACATAACCTTCACAGCTGTGTTAACATTCGAGAGAGCACTTTATTTGATCTGTGTTTTTCTCTTAGAATTGGACAAACCATGGAGGAGCTTTAAATGGGAGTAAGTAATATTACTACAGTAATGATAGCTCAGTCACAAAACTTTAGAGGGCACAGACCGATTGTTCCCAGTCTTGTGATCCATCAGCCCATCAGCTTGCACATTAAAAAACAACTGATTTACTCAAATTCCTTAGAGCAAAAAATGATTGTGTATTGTTGTCTCGATAGCAATATATCAGAACTGAAAAGGAGTCTAGAAGAATTCACTCCAAGTGATCCAAATGTTAAGGACATCAAGATTCTTGTTGCTGGTCAAATTGGTGCAGGAAAGTCCAGCTTTATAAACTCCATCAATAACGCTTTTCGAGGGCGGATCACCTCATCAGCGATTGTTAATTCATCTTCTGGTGGTAGTACAAGTTTCACAACTAAAGTAGGTATTTGTCATTATGGCTTCACTCATATATGTGACCCTGGAACACAAAACCAGTCTTAAGTAGCAAGGGAACATTTTTAGTAAAAGACAAAAATACATTGTATGGGTCAAAATTATCGCTTTTTCTTTTTTGGCAAAAATCATTAGGATATGAAGTAAAGATCATGTTCCATGAGAATATTTAGTAAATTTCATACCTTAAATATATATAAACTTTATTTTTGTGAGTGGATGGCCTGCTACAGTGCCTCTGATTAACAACTTCAAAGGCAATTTTCTCAATATTTAGATTTTTTGGCACCCTCGGATTACAGTTTTAAACGGTTGTATCTCAGTCAGATATTGTCCTACTCCAACAACTCATACATCAATAGAAAGCTCTTTTTTTCAGCATTCAGAGTATGCTAACATCTCAATTTCGAAAAATTGACCCATAAGACTGGTTTTGTTGTCCAGGGTCACATATTGTTAAAAGAAACTCAGAAAAGTTATGTACAATGTTTACTGATAAATGTATAGCTTTCTTTTTATAAACTATAAGTTGCTTTGGACTCCAAAATGCATGAATTCTTCTGTATTTTGGTGTGTAGCTGAAAGGACACCGCATCAGAAGTGGAAAAGTCACTTTGCCCTTTGTCTTCAGAGACATAATGGGTTTAGAACCTGATGCATTGGCTGGATCTCAAACAGAAGACATCGTCAAGGCTGTATTTGGCCAAGTGAAGGACGGCTATGAAGTAAAACACATTACAATAAAAACATCATTTGTAAAGAATGCTCTATTCAAGACTTGTGTTTGTGCAATACACCTGACTTTTTTATATTTCATTTACAACTTTAGTTCAAGAAGAACCCACTCACTGATAAGGATCAACAATATACAAGGGACCCCAGTCTCTCTGACCAGGCTTTCTGTCTGGTTTACGTCATAGCTGCTGATACAGTCCAGTTTACAGATGACAAACTCATTGACAAGTTGAAGATCATCCGTCACAGAATCAGTGAAAGAGGTCCTGAACACTGAATGTTTTTATTTTTTAAATAGTTTCACATAACCTGACCTAACCCATAACCCCTTTTACAATGATTGTGTGTGTCATGTGCAGTTTTGTTTAATCACAGACAAAAGCAGAAGCATTAGAACTTTCTTTAAAAAATATAGAATTAGATCAAAATGTTGAATATAAAAGTTACAGAAGTGAGTATGCATGATTTGGGTAGACAAGAAAAGGTTATTTGCAGTATTTTATTGATATTGTTACAGTAGGCCATTCTGGTTTGTACGGAGGATGTTAAATGGTTTAAATTTGAAATGTATTATTAATGGTCACCTTCATTTCCAATTTGCACTTGACATGGATGTTGAACATATTATTCTGAATGCCATTATAAAATGTCATCGTCTGTGTGGCATGATTGTAGGGATTCCTCAAGTGATTGTCATGACTAAAGTGGATGAAGCATGTCCACTGGTGAAAAATGATCTAAGAAAGATCTACTACAGCAAGAAGATCAAAGAGAAGGTAAACCATCTATCCTATTATCTACATTTTAAATTCTGCTATAGAAATCATGATTCACAGTCACATTTTCTGGATTTATGTTTTGTTTCTTTCTAGATGCAGATGTGCAGTGATAAAGTGGGTGTGCCTGTGAGCAACATCTTCCCAGTGAAGAACTACCATGATGAGATGGACACTGAAGATGATATTGATCTTCTGATTCTGAAAGCATTGGAACAGATTGTAAATCTCGCTGATGATAGATTGATTGAGAACAGTGATAACTGACATAAAAACACAGTAAATAATAATTTGTTATCCTTGGTATGCACTCGCCTTTATGTTTTCTAAAATGTCAATGTTTATTAAGTTTTTTAACTAAAAAAGCAATATATTTTGGGCATTATAGTGAATAATTTTGCCATAGTAAATGGTACAGTATTTACAGTATGTGCTTGTCAGTCAGAATATACACTTTTGTTTTGAAAGATTTAACGTAATTCAATAAATCAATAATAAAAAAATCCTTAACAACTGTCTGTGTGTGCACAGATATTGAAACATTACTAACCGACTGTTCAATACTCACATGGTGGTCTATGCTGCAGTCTCAGCAAATGAAATGAAAGTACTGAACAGAACTGTGCCAGTGTGAGGGAGGTTGCCAGATTTTTGATGTTTGTGAAAAGGTGTTTGTAAGAGCATTGAACGGTTTATGACACATAACATTCGTACAGTACAGTACAGGCTCTTATATTGAATGGTTTATGGATACTTTAACATATTGGACATTAAATCGTGCTTTTTATAACAAAGAGCAGAACAATTGCAGTGCATTCAAATTTATCTAAATTTCTGGAAGCAGTAAAAGTGTTATGGATTTAATGCAACAATTTTAAACATTGATTACATGGTTGCTTGTTCTCAGGGTAAACATTAACATGATTTCAAATTCATGAATTTAATGCTGTGATACTTTCACTTTCTATATCATGCACCAAACTGTGCAACAATCAGATAAAAATCCCCTAACCTAAGACAATATGAGGGCTTTCATGCTCAATTGAGCGGTCGTTAAACGTTATATTTAACGTCCCATATGCATTAAATATAATTTATATCCATCTTTAATAAAGAGTTTAATCTCAACCACAACTGTTTATATACGTTTGCTTAACTTCCTTCCTGCCTTGCGGTGATCAGTCTTTACGAGATCAGGCTGCATTTACTGGAAATGAAACTTAGAGAGATTCGAGTCTTTGTGCAAGATTTAACTTGATTTTGCACAATCCTGTCAACAAATGTATATATCGTCCTCCATAGAGCACTTTGAAGGGTAATTCCAAACCTGAGTGCTCATAACTGTCCACTTTAAAGGGCCCTTCAGAAAGAGGAATTTCGAAGGTTAGAACTGATAGACACTCACGCCCCTCCCCCATGATTCATTGCATGGTGAAGGTGTCATCTTATGGGCACTGAATGATGACGCAGAAGGGGACTTTAAGAACCAGTTGTTTCATCCTGTACACCCTTCAACCCTTCGAAACTCTCACTCCAGAGTGTAAACCCTTTGAAGGGCTTAGGGCTTAGGGATGAGCCCTTCGGAATGGACCTTAGGGTATGAATAGTTTGGTCTGGTGAATTTGACAGGACACTTTGTTGATTAGTTAAACCCTAGGGATTGCACATATTCAGATACAATGCATAGTACAATCCAATGTAAGAGTCAAGAGCTCAACATAAGTGAAGACTGATCACAATAATGTTAACATCACATGAATCTTGTGTTCATTGTCTAAAAGGGGTTTTGTAGACGTTTGTTATTTGATCAACAAAAGCAATTGATGCGATCTCCTGTTTCTGGCCATTTTTAGGTCAATTCAAGCTTCTCTGAATAAGTCATATTTAGTGTTTAATTATTCAATATCTATTTTATCATAATAAGCAGATTAACTGTTGTAGGTTATATAAACTAATATTACTCAATTTTTATAAGTAATTAATATTGAGCAATATTAGGTAGACTTTCTAATGTATTTTAGTTTGTCATGACTCATGTCTGATAAATGTAGGTACTCTTTACTTAAAAACATAGAAAAAAATATACTCAAGTATACAGTTGAAAGAAAAAATATGTGAACCCTTTGGGCTTACTTGGATTTCTTCATAAATTGGTCATAAAATGTGTTCTGATCTTCATCTAAGTCACAACAATAGAGAAACACAGTCTGCTTAAACTAATATAATTGTAGACTTACATAAAGCTGGAAAGGGCTACAAAACTATACCTAAAAGCCTTGATGTCCATGTGTCCACGGTAAGACAGATTGTCTACAAATGGAGAAAGTTCAGCACTGTTGCTACACTCCCTAGGCGTGGTCGTCCTGTAAAGATGACTGCAAGAGCACAGCGCAGAATGCTCAATGAGGTGAAGAAGAATCCTAGAGTGTCAGCTAAACACTTACAGAAATCTCTGGCACATGCTAACATTTTTGTTGACAAATCTACAATAAGGAAAACATTTAACAAGAATGGACTTCATGGGAGGACACTATGGAGGAAGCCACTGCTGTCCAAAAAAAACATTGCAGCACGTTTGAAGTTTGCAAAAGAGCACCTGGATGTTCCACAGCACTACTGGCAAAACATTCTGTGGACAGATGAAACCAAAATTGAGTTGTTTGGAAAGAACACACATCGCTGTGTGTGGAGAACAAAAGGCACAGCACAACAACATCAAAACCTCATCCCAACTGTGAAATATGGTGGAGGGGGCATCATGGTTTGGGGCTGCTTTGCTGCCTCAGGCCCTGGACGGATTACTGTCATCGATGGAAAAATGAATTCCAAAGTTTATCAAGACATTTTGCAGGAAAACTTAAAACCATCTGTCCGCCAACTGAAGCTTAACAGAGGATGGACGATGCAACAGGACAACGACCCAAAGCATAGAAGTAAATCAACAACAGAATGGCTTCAACAGAAGAAAATACGCCTTCTGGAGTGGCCCAGTCAGAGTCCTGACCTCAACCCGATTGAGATGCTGTGGCTTGACCTCAAGAGAGCGATTCACACCAGACATCCCAAGAATATTGCTGAACTGAAACACTTTTGTAAAGAGGAATGGTCCAAAATTTCTCCTGACCGTTGTGCAGGTCTGATCTGCAACTATAGGAAACGTTTGGTTGAGGTTATTGCTGCCAAAGGAGGGTCAACCAGTTATTAAACCCAAAGGTTCACATACTTTTTCCACCCTGCACTATGAATGTCTACATGTTGTGTTCAATAAAAACATGAAAACATATAATGTTTGTGCGGTATTAGTTTAAGCAGACTGTGTTTCTCTATTGTTGTGACTTAGATGAAGATCAGATCATATTTTATGACCAATTTATGAAGAAATCCAAGTAAGCCCAAAGGGTTCACATAATTTTTCTTTCAACTGTATATACTAAATAGTGTTTGTGTTGTATTGTTTGGGGCAATACATTTTGATATTGTGTTTGTTGTTCATGCTGCCAGTTTTCATTCTGCATAAAAGAAGTCCTCCCCAAGCAAAGAAAGTAAAATAAACAGCTGCTGTGTTTTTTGTTTTAATATTTTCAATAATGTTTTATTGTACTTTGGGACTTTTATGTCAGGATCTTCAGTGCAAAAAACTGCAACATATGTTTGCATTAACTTGAAAATAGTTTAAGCAATTTAATATAGTTACAACAGTTCATCACTTGTCAAGATTTAACACAAGTCGAAGTGACTTGTAAAGTTAGTTTTACAGTGTACCGCTGTTAGTAAACAAATTGAATGCACAAAAAAAATAACATTTAACTTTAAAGTTTTCAGTTATGAACACTTTGCTGTGGAATGACCCTTTAATATTGTGGCCATGATAGTTTTCACCCCAAAGTGCCCTTTGCAGGGCGGTATATCCCATTTGGAATGCACCGGTGTTTATACTAGTTAAGGTGAAGTAGTTTGCTTTTTTATGAATGCTGCCAAAGTGTAATAGAAATAAGAAGCTGATTTAAGTGGTTCAGTGGTCAAGAAAACATATTCTGTTAGCACCTAGTCATATGACAGGTAAAGCACTGTTAAGAGTATTTATTTAGGTGGTTTCACACTGATTGCACTGATTGTGATTGGGAGGAGAGAGAGTAGCTGGATCAGGATAGGACCAGGAATTAAATATTAAAATAAATGACCTAATAGTGTTGCAACCAATCAGAATCAAGTTTTCCAGGGAGAAGTAAAATAAACAGTTGCTATTTGTTTATATATTTTTTTAATGTTTTAGTTTACTTTGTGACATTTATGTCAGTATCTTCAGCACAAAATATGCCAACATATGTTTACATTAACTCAGAAATAGTTTAAACAATTTTTATTTCATTGGTTACAGCAGTTCATCACTAGTCAAGATTTAACACAGTGTTTATTCATTTGACAGATGCTTTTATCCAAAGCGACTTAAAATGCAAAATACTATACATTTGTCAATAGAAATGACTTGTAGAGTCAGTTTTACACCGTATCACTGCTATTAAACAATCTATCATCAGCAAGCCGGACGATCTGATCGAGAGCTTTCAGAATCAGAACATCAACATTATCATCAATGTCGATCTCATCATGATAGTTCTTCACTGGGAAGATGTTGCACACCGGCACACCCAGTTTGTCATGGCATATCTGCATCTAGAACGAAAGAGAACAAATCGAGAAATCAAATAGTAGGAAGACACCTGGTTGAAAGCTTCCCTTTCAAGTGTTTTTGCAATAAATGGGAGGAGAGAGACAGGTCTGTAACTGTCGGGAGTAGAGGGGTCCAATGCGGGTTTCTTTAGTAGGGATGTGACTTGGGCTTGTTTGAATGTGGATGGAAAAGTGCCTTTGAGCAGGGAGGTGTTGATGATGTGTGTGAGTGCAGGTGTTAGTGTGCTGGATATGGCCTGAAGGAGATGGGAGTGGATTGGGTCAAGGGGACAGGTGGTGGGGTGGCTGGAGAGAAGTCTGAAGACTTCAGTGTCATTCAGTGGGGTGAAAGAGGAGAGTTCAATGTTTGAAGTGAGGGTGGTGTGTACCGACGTCTGAGGTGCAGAGAATTGTTTTCTGGAGATGGTGGTCAAGTGGGTTAAACCACTGAACTGGTAAATCAAAAGGTTGCTGGTTTGATCCCAGCAGCCACCACCAGTGTGTCCTTGAGCAAGACACTTTACTCCATGTTGCTCCAGGGGGATTGTCCCAGTAATAAGTGCACTGTAAGTCGCTTTGGATAAAAGCGTCTGCTAAATGTAAATGTAAATGTGATGTATGATGTTTTCTCAGTAAAAATGATGTCATTTTACCTTGATGTCATCCGCCTGTCGGATCTTGCGGCACCACATCAAGTCGAACAAGCCTTTAGTGAGAGACCGACCCTTGCATTAATGGGTTTAGTGGGTTTGTGTGAGAAAAAAAGCCCTCCTCTGTCTCTGGTTGGCAAACGCTGATCATCAGCCATCATCAGTTGTGCGGTTATATCCCACCCACCCCAACACACACAGCAGAGAAAAATCATTGCATGTCCTTGGATGAGACACAGCCTACTCAGATGAAAACTGCTCCAGTGAGCTCAATTATAGTGACGCTGCATTTCCTTGCCAGTATCGGAAACAGCGTTGTGTATCTATAATGCCGTTATTCCCATCACTGCGCAAGAGTAAGCATCACCGGTTCAAGCCATACAGATTGTGAAGTAAACATGCAGGGTGTTATTTTTTCCTGAAGCATTACCAGTCAACATCATTGAAAATAAAATGCTATAAAATTCACTTGGCTTACCTGGGTTTAGTCTCAAAATTATCCAAGCTGTAATTTGGGCATCTGGTGTTTCTGATTTATTTTGTGTAAGTGATGCAGATCTCAGTCTTCAACACACTAAGGATGCTGAAGGGCTTACTGGACAGCAAACAATGACTTGCAAGTAGGGGTGTAACCAGGGCTGGGCAAAAATACATCAAAATGTATTTTAAAATAAAATACCAAATACCTTACTTTGAAGTGTATCAAAATAAAGTACAACATACAGCTGCCACACCATGCATTAAAATAGACTACTGTATTTTTGTATTTTAAAAATACTTTTACAAGGGAGCATAAAATTTCTTCACAAAAACAAAATTCGCCATTACACTGATTCTGTCGATTAAGTAAACTATGTTTGATAGCAACAGCTTTTCTCTGCCCAAGTCATGCAAGAAATCTGACATTTAGGGCTGGGCAGTATTTATTATACATGTATTTAAAATAAGTATTTTAAACGTTATAATTGTTTTCCTTGCACATTGAACATAGCATAGGCTGAAAGTAGCAAGCTAACATGGGGCTGCTGCTTGGCATAATAGTATTTGGCCTACGCTACTAACACGAAGACCGAAACTTAACATAAACTCTATGCAATAGATAGATGGAAATCTTGCAGCCTGCACGTTTGACCACCTTCTTCCAATTTTCTGTTCTGCTCTCAACAACAAGTCCAGGCAAAATACCGAGTAGGCACCAATCAGAGGCCGCAATTTTATGATGTCATCACGTAGATTTCTTACAAAGTATTTCGCAGTATTTTGAAACTACAAAAATACAACCTGAAGTATTTTGATACAAAATATGAAACTTTTTTCATCAACCTAATCAAATACAAATTACAAAATACTATTTTGTATTTAAGATACGCATTTTAAATACATGTATCATAAATTCTGCCCAGCCCTGGGTGTAACGATACACTCAGCTCAGTATTCGGGACATATCTCCATGTTGGGTTCATGATACAATACACATCTCGATATTTTGAACAAAATAAAATAATGAAACCGATATTCAAATACCATTTATTTTCAAAATATTAATAAGTTCAGAAACTTAATTTCTGTTGCACATACAACTTAATGAAGAATTTTTAAAATTTTAAGGCTTAGCTGACATTAGAATTAAGATCAAATTTTGATTTAGTTTTAGTCATAGACTTTTGACTAAAATGCAATAGTCATCCCAATTTATCATAGTTTTAGTCAATTTTTTGTCGACAAAATTATTTTAGTCTACTAAAATCTGTCTGAATTAACTTAATTGGTATAATTAAATGTTCCATACAAAGATTTAACTGTTTCGACATAATTTACTTTACCTTATAGTTAGTGGTTTTATTGGAGCAAAAAGTCCCTTGAGAAGACCGCCTTTGAAGAGGCCTTTGAAAGGAAGCTCGCCAAGTACGAGGGACTGGTCAGCGAGTGTCGACAAGCAGGAGAGAACAGGGTGTCTCCCATTTGAGGTTGGAAGCGGGGGCTTTGCGGCCCGATCCTAGTGCAGAGGCTTCAGTCTGTTAGGCATCGATGGAGTGAGGAGGAGAATAGCTCTCTACCACCAACAGAAAGCCTCAAGAGGGCTATGGCTCAAGAGAGGAGATCCATGGGGAAAAGTAGCTAGATTTGCCAACTGGACACAAGCTGGAGTCTGATCAGCCTGCGCTGACTCGACTGGGTTGTGGGTGTATGATGTCGAAAGACCCAAAACACCCAATGATTCCACGAACATCACTGAAGATTTGTCCAGTAGCATCAGTAGATGTATTTGTACCGTAACCCTTTAATAGGACCATTTATCTGTAGACCAATCTAAGTCCTGCAATGAATATTTAAGATTATTTTGTTGAAGTCTATAAAATTCTTAATTTTGATTCTTGTTTTTGTTTTGACAGAAAACCCATAAGGGAAATTGTCCGACTGCTTGACATGTTTTGCTGTGATTTATGCCCTGGATATAGGCTACCAAAATTAGTTATCTAACAAATTTGACAGTCCATAAAGACCATAAAGTCATGCAGAATGAGAAGTTAAGGCAAAGAGTGTTGAGTCTTATAAATGAATGTGTAATGCATAAGTCAAGTTTTTACTTGTTTGAAAATATTTTACACATGCTTACAAAAGTATGCTTGTCCTTTTTATGTATAGTTTGAATGTGTTACTGTTAAATGATGATGCACTTGTACAAGAATGTACTGTATGCCAAGGATTAAAGACTTCTTGCCACATTGTAGCCATATCTGGAAAGCAGTTGTATTGTATTGTTTATTTTTTGGGGTTATTTAATAAAAAAATATTTTAACTTGTGTGGGTTCATCTGTTATTTCAAAATGTAAATGTTATTGCAGTGTTTTAAAGTGAATACATTTCTTGCAATAATTTAACAAGAATTTAGTTACATTACAGTCAAGAGTATTTATTTAGGTCGTTTCACAATGATTACATCTGTATAAATCACCTGAGACTGCGATAGGGAGGAGAGACAGTAGCTGGATCAGGATAGGACCAAGAAAAGGATTTCATCACAGGTTGCCCGAAGTGCACTGTGAAGCAAAGTCCATACGGCTACAAGCTCTGACAATTCATTCATTCAAATAAATGACCTTATAGTGTTGCAAGTAACCAATCAGAATCAAGTTATCCAGGGAGCAGTAAAATAAACAGCTGGTATTTTTTATATGTTTAATAATGTTTTTAATGTACTTTTTTACATTTATGTCAGTATCTCCAGCACAAAAACTAGCAACTTATGTTAACTTAAAAATAGTTTAAGCAATTTTATATAGTTACAGCAGTCCATCACTAGTCAAGATTTAACACAAGTTAAAAGAAATATGCATTTGACAGATGCTTTTATCCAAAGTGACTTACATTGCATTATACAATACATTTGAGTATAGAAATGACTTGTAGAGTCATGTTTACAGCGTATCACTGCTATTAAACAATCTATCATCAGCAAGATGAACGATCTGATCCAGAGCTTTCAGAATCAGAACATCAACATTATCATCAATGTCGATCTCTTCATGATAGTTCTTCACTGGGAAGATGTTGCACATCGGCACACCCAGTTTGTCATGGCATATCTGCATCTAGAACGAAAGAGAACAAATCGAGAAATCAAATAATTAATACAGATATTTAGAAATAATCAATAGTCTTAATCTCAGATAATCTCTTAAAATATAGATAGATGATTTACCTTTTGTTTGATCTTCTTGCTGTGGTACATCTTCTTTAGATTTTTGTGCACCAGTGGACATGCTTCATCCACTTTAGTCATAACAATCACTTGAGGAATCCCTACAATGAGTCACAGACACAGTTTATAACACCATATAATATGTACATTTCTGGAATCTTAAGTAATAAAAACAATAAACAAAGACATTCAGCCCAGCTGGAACCAGTTAAATTGACAACCAGTGCCCGTTCAGTTTTACCATTTTCACTGATTCTGTGACGGATGATCTTCAACTTGTCAATGAGTTTTTCATCTGTCATGTCGACTGTATTAGCAGGTAAGACGTAAACCAGACAGAAAGCCTGGTCAGAGAGACTGGGGTCACTGTCATACTGTTGATCCTTATGAGTGAGTGGCTTTGACTTATCAAACTACATTTGGAAAATAAAGACAAAACATGTAAAACTTCAGCTGTATTGTATGAATTCAAATCGGGTCATGATAAAATGATTAATTTCTTTGGTTAATTACTTTATATCCGTCCTTCACATGGCCAAACACAGCCTTGATGATGTCCTCTGGTTGTGACCCGGCCAATGCATCAGGTTCTAAACCCATTATATCAACAAAGTCTAATGGGATGTTTCCACGGCTGATGAAATATCCTTTAAGCTATAAACCAAGAACAAAAGCAGATGAACAAGTATTACCTGACTTATAGAATATTCAAATAATACATATTATCAGTTCTGTATACAGTATATGTATCCATAACATTGCTACCAGTTCAGTTCAGATATAGAACAAATACAATAAAATAATTAGGAAAGCATTACTATATGTTTTGAGAATTTTCTCTAGGTGGTTTCTAGGATATGTCTAGGTGGTTCACAAAAGTTCACATGCATGATTGAACATACTAAGATTTAACATTACATTTGTTTAGTTTTCAAAGCGGCTGTATGTAATGCCACAATTAGATGAAAAATACCTACTCTAGTAGTGAAACTTGTACCACCGCCAGAAGATGAATTAACTGGCGCGTCAGCGGTGATCCGTCCTTGAAAGACATTATTGACAGAGTTGATGAAGCTGGACTTTCCTGCTCCTGTTGGTCCAGCAACCAGAATCTTGATGTGCTTCACATCTGGATTACTCAGACTGAATTCTTCTAGATGCTTTTTCAGTTCTGATTTCTGACTGTGTAAGTTATATATTTCATAGTTATGTAATTTATATATTTGCGTGAAATATCATTACATCAGTCCTTTAAATCTGCTAATATTTTTATATGGCAACAATGACCCAAGCATTTAAGTATATTACTTACTTCCAATTAAAGTTCCTCCATGGTTTATTAAATTCTAGAAGAAGAACAATCATATCAAACATCATTTAATCTGCTAGGTGCTCTTAAGAAAGATTAATGGTCATTATGTTTCTTATAGATCTTCTCACTTGGGTTATAAATTGGTGCTGCAGGTTCTGCAGGCTTTGACCCTGATCCTCCCATTTCTTTATTTCGTTCTAAATCATACAACAGCAGAAAAATCTTTTGATTATATATTATTAAAAAAGTATTTTTGCTTAATTAATTTACATTTAACTTGCATAGATAATAGCAAGGTATAAAGAGGGTGGGAGAAAGGTGGCAGGGTCGGCGTGGACTGGGAGACAAGAATTTATTTTATTCTCAATTCTTACAACAAGACGTTGCGTCAATGAGCTTTGGCATGTAAATCAAAATAACAAATATCCTCGGCTTTCCTATAATACAGTCTGTTTGAATCACAAGTCGCGTGGTTCAGTTCCATTTCTCCCAGTCCGTCTCTCTCAAACTCTCCTCCGAATCTGTGAGCCTTTAGACTGTCTCCTCACCAATCACTGTAATGAGAAGCAGGTGATTTTAATCTGCAATCGACCTACTTGCTTACCGTCTTTCCCGTGTCTCTTTACCCTGGGCGAGTCGTCACTAAACAAGTCCTCGTTTGAAGAGCCGAGCTTCTCACCTGGGTCATACTTTGGTGATGCAGGTTTTGATTCTGTTCCTCCCATTTCTTTATTTCCTTCTTAATCATACAACCACAGAAATATCTTTTGAATTAATATTATTAAAAACGTTAATTTATATTTACATTTGTTCCTTTAGCAGACGCTTTTATCCAAAGCGACTTACACAGGAGAGCATATAAACATTTTGTCAACATGCTAAACAGCACTGCTAGTTTACAAGGCCATGCTACTAGGAAGATTAAAGATGGAGTTAGCAAAGGAGAGTATGAACAACATACATTTTTATTCATATTAATTACATTTTGCCAAGTCCCAAGTTTTTCTGCCACTTCAGCAAGTGTGAAAATGTAATAAAAGCATCATTTATTTAATTTAATTTTTTATTTGCAAACATTTCACAAATTTAATTTTCTATTTACTTTGCACCAAGAAACGCTGTATAATATACATTTGGCTCACCTGGGTTTAGTCTCAAGATTGTCCAAGAAGTAATTTGGGCGTCTGGTGTTTCTGATTTCTTATGTGTGAGAGATGCAGATCTCAGCCTGAGGATGTTGAAGGGCTTACTGGACAGCAAACAATGACGTGCTGGGCTTTTATACCGCATACTCCCTTCTGATACTTTCACTTTCTGTAGACTGCACCAAACTGCTGAATACTGCAGAAAATCCTTCTCCATCTTCACCATCTGATCCCTGATAGTAAACAACTAATTGAGTCAACTTTAAAAATGGTTGATTTGTGAATTTTAATTACATTGAATCTGTAAATAATGGTGAGAAAATATTGAAATGTCAAAAAAAAAATATTATTGTGGTGAATGTTTGCTTTAGTTGGGCTCTTGACTCTTGTGTTCTAAAGTTGTATTTTTTGGGGGAAATTGTTATTGCGTCAAATCTATATTTGAATGGATTGGTATTATTATGTTAACAGATATTTGTTGAGTTTTATTGTGTTATTTAGCTGTATTTTTTTAGTTACTATGGCTCAAATCAAACAAAATAACTGCAGTTTGATTGATATTATTTCAAATGCACAATAAAAAAACAGGAGTTTAATGTTTTTAAACATGGTTATCTCATTTTGGAACCAAACTCTTAATTTATTGTAAGGATGAAAATTGAGATCTACTGAGATCATGTGAAATGACTTAATTTTAATAATTGTTCATGCTTGTGATGTGGGAGATTGTGGATTGCGTCAAAGAGAATAAACAGAATAAACTTAAATTTAGTTTTTGGTTGTTATCAATGTTGAAGTCTAAGTGTATCAACAAATTTTGATCATTGTAGTACTTTAGTATTGTACTTTAACATTTATTAACTAGAACATTTAAATCAGTCATGAAAGGATTGACCCAGAACTATAGCTTTTACTGGATTATTTTTAATGGTGTGTTTTTACAGTTTGAAGTTGTATTAAAACCTTCAACCACTAATCGCCCAAAATAATACATATAAACAAAATTACAAAATTTTCTTTTTACAAAAAATCATTGGAATATTAAGTGAAGATCATGTTCCATTAAGGTATTTTATTAATTCCCTACTGTAAATGTATAAATCTTTCTTTGTGGATGAGTGGATGTCCTGCCACAGTGACTCTTTAAATGGCATTTTCTCAATATTTTGCTTTTTTTGCACCCTCAGATTCCAGCTGTGTAAACAGTTGTTGTTCTGGCAGATAGTGTTCTATCCTAACAAACCATATATCAATAGAAAGCTTATTTCTTTGGCTTTCATACGTTATAAAAATCTCAATTTCAAAAAATGTACCCTTCAGACTGGTTTTGTCGTTCAGGGTCACATTTATAGTTCTAATGAACTCAAAAACTTGACCCGCGCCGCTTTCCGCTTGCAAACGGAAAATTTGCGAAATGGGATCGGGCAGAAGAAAGATATTTGGAAGAATGTTAACAACTGACAATTCTGGGGGACCATTGATTACCATTAAAATGGTTGTCAATGGTGCCCTCAGAACGGTTTGTTCACCTAAATCCTTAGATAATATTTCATTTTGTGCTTATTATACAAATCATCCAATATTTTTTGTCAGTGGTGCCCCAGAAATCTCAGTTTCTAACATCAAATATATTTGTGATTAACAGAACAAAGAAATCTTTAAAGCACCATTTCTTTCTCACCTTTTTTTTATAATACGCTTTGCTTATAGCACTGCATGCATGTATTGGCCAGGACAATCTGAAATATATATACTTGTGAAAACAATGACTTTATAATATAAAATAACTGATGTATCCGTTGATCATAGTTTATTTATCTGTAAATCCTCATACTTTATTGTTTATTATTTATAGTTATTCTTTTGATTGGGACCTGCAGTCGCACAGAGTCTCACGCCGGCCGGATTCATGGATCTCAAGGACTCAAAACTGTCAGTTCTGATCTTTAGTCAGAGATTGCCGGATAAACTAATATCATTAAGTCTGGCCGCTACATGCTTGCTCAGAAACATAACATTAGTTATTTTAGTCACGATCATGCAACTTGCTAAGCCAGCTGGTATGTGGAAATCTGTAACATGTGAGCTTTAGTAATGCCCCATTTATAATATAAATCCTAGTATAAACTAGTCCATCCTATCCTGACATATCGATTTTTGCGGAAACAAAACAGGCTCCTTTCAAACTACCGGTAATAACACTCAGAAGATTTCTTTATAAATCAAAAAACAGTGCTTTGAGCTGGGCAGGCCAGGTGGAAGGAAACCAACGGTCTTGGTTAAAGCCTCCGAACCTGATAAAGGGGGTGGCGGCGGTAAGTAGACGGATATCAACTGGGTGGGAGATCATGTCGTTGTAGAAAAACAGTATCCCATTTCATTGCGTGAGGGATCAAATCCATAGGCACAGTTCATTGAGGCATGGGGTAGGTACAGTGCCGGCCCGAGCCTCTTGGGGGCCCTAAGCAGAATTTGATTTGGGGGCCCCCTCCCAGCACGCGGAGTCACCTGTGCTTGAAGATTATTGACACAAATGTCACGCTATAATGTTACATTATAAATGAATAAAAATACTCAATACGATACTTAAATAAAAGACTTTACTCTTCAACTTCTGAATACAAACTGTCACAAAACAAGAAATAAATAATTTGCAAATGTGCAAATGCAAATGTAAATTAAATGTGCAATCTTTTAAATACATTTACAATTAGACATTTGGCAGACGCTTTTATCCAAAGCAAATTACATTGCTTTATTCTATATTCACATAGGTATTTGCAATCCCCTGGGATCGAACGCACAACCTTTCGTTGTTAACCCAATGCTCTTACCACTGAGCTACAGGAAAGCTGTATAAAACCAAAATAGACAAGGATTCATATCTATTGGTGCAACCAACATGGTATTGGTATATTTTAACATTCACTTCAACACACACATCAATGCTAGCGGGCATCCCTTTAACTTAGAAGGTTAAGTTCCCCTTCGGCTGTTTTCTCCAACTTAAACTGATGTCTATTATCAATACGTGAAATACACCTAGAGAAATGTATATTAATAATGCGAGACATTTCACTGTTGATGGCGGGGATTTAACGTTCGCTCTGGTGAGCGCTTATATAAGATCACGAGTCATGGATAGCAGCTACCTCAAGTGACGTGAGCACAATATTCACTAATCTTGCAAACATACCTTTATCTTGCTCTTTTTTCTCCTCCTCTGTCCTTTCCTTCTTTCTCTTTTCGGCACCAGAGGGATACATCCTTTTTTGTGACATGGCTTGTCATTTATTAATTACAGTGACACGCACTTGCGCGCCGGCGCGAATTGTCAATGCACGCGAAATGTGTCTAAGCGCAATTGCGCATGACTCAACCGCTGGCAGTCACAGCAGCAGTTGTCAGCAAATCAGATTTTTCTTATCTTGAATTATTCATTTCATTCATTTCATTCATTTCATTTATTCATTTATATTCATTAATTAATTTATTCATTCATTTATATAACTTGTTTTAAGTTATTTAATTGTAAAAAACGATTGGGGGCCCCCTGGTGGCCAGGGGGCCCCAAGCAGCCGCTTAGTTCGCTTATGCCTCGGGCCGGCCCTGGGTAGGTAGGTGTATCCTGTCATCTAGATCGTGGACTGAGGATACGAGGGAGACGAGGTGTGAGATGAAGGAGCAGCCTTGCAGAATGATTCGCATTGCAAAATTTAAGTGGGCGAGAATGAATAATAAATCACGTTTGGAACAGCGAGGGGTGTCGATCAGAGAAGAAGCGATCAAAATTATACAGTTGATTTTTTCCTTTGGCAGGACCCTTTGGACTTTGGCATGACTTTGAAGGCAGAAGTGATGTCTACCTTGGCTAACCAGGCCCTGTGACCGGCAATCTTAATCAGAGAGACTGTCTCGGGCTCAGCGAGCTCAGATTGGAGATTAGGGCAAATGAGGCTGTGGGAGAGATGGCTTGCGAAGCCAGCGTTAAAGCTATTTGTGAGGCCGCTTAAAAGGTATTCAGTGAAGAGAGTGTCAGGGTGGTTGGAAAGGTCGAGAGCTAAGTGTAAAACATTCACAGGAGTCGAAAGGAAGGGTTCAGATCTTTTATTGTCATTCCTGCACACGGGACATACACACATACAGTAATTGACCCACATCATTTTGTAAATGTTTATTGCATTACATCTGTAAATAAAACATTTTAACAACCCAGCATTATTGTCCTCATTGTTTGCTATATTTGGGCTCTTGACTTGTTTAGAAGATCAGTGTTTTTATGACATATATGTAATGTTGTAAAAAAAACTGAGCTCTACTGGGATCTAAATATTATTTAACGTATGAAACAGAACATTTGCATCAGTAAAAAAGTATTGACCCAAAAGTTGCTCTTAAGGTATTTTTTAACAGCAAACCGTCATTGTAGTTCAACCTTGTTTTAGTTGAGCAATTTTTTTAGAAATTTTACTAATGCATTACTAGCATTACTAAGACTTATATTTGTATACGCATTTTTGATGTTGTGTAAAACGTGTCCACATTTAGAGCTCAGTGTTGTTTGTTCAGGCAAGAAGTATCAATATTAAACAATGGAAAAAGTCTCATCTGTGAATTTGATATGTGGAAATCTATGTGCAGTTTTAATGTAATACCCAGTCAATACGATGATGTCATAGCAATCTCACAGTGATGTCACCATGAGTTTACAGAATACTCACAATGAGGTCAAAATGTAACCTCACAGCAAACTCACTGTGTCCTCAAACTGTGATCTTAGAGGTTTAGATGTGAATGGTTTGTCATTTGAAGTCACCATTATGATGATGAGTGTTTGCTTTAGTTGAGCTCTTGACTCTACAGTGTTCGACTTCTCTTCCTCTGGCTGCTGTAACTGTGTGTTTACTTTATGGTGCAGATTTGTTATGTTGAATAATGCCAAAGGAGTCTTTGATGTTAATCATGGGTAAATGTTGATGAGAACAGTGTTGTGCTGCTGAATGTGTGATAGTAGAGAGTAAGATTTAGCTGTTTTGAGACATCCATATATTATAAAGATCTTCTAAATTAACATACATAAACATTGCAACAATTTATAATTAAGACTCAGATACTGACTTGAAAAGACTCGTGAATGAACCTCATGTTACGAATAAACTGAGAAGCTTCATGCTGCAATGCATGCTGGGAGTCGTGAATGAGTTTTGAACTATGATGTTATCCAGCATTGCAGCGTGAAGTTTTCATTCTGCTGATTTTTTTTTTAATACTTTATTTTACCAGGATAGTCCCATTAAGATTACAAAATATCTTCTTTCAGGGAGTCCTGGCCAAAATGACAGCATACAAAGTTTCACAATAAAACAATTTCAAAAACATATAACAACAAACAAACAAGATCATTTGCCCTACATCCAGATAATTACAGATATGTAATTTACTTATAAAAGTAAACATGTTTCCTTCGAAGTAGACCATAGAAAGTTTTTGAAGATATTTACAGAAGGGAGTGTTTCCAGCATAATAATACTCTGCGACTCGTTCCATAACGAAGGAGCAAAAAAAGAGAAGGCAGTTTTGCCTAACTCCGAATGTACTCTAGGGACATTTAAGAGGAAGTTTAGTTTGAGATCTGGTATTGTAATTACAGGTATAAAAAGATAAAAGACTGCAGATATACAGTATGTTGGTAATTTTCCCAACAATGCCTTAACAATAAACAGCAACATGTGGACTTTTCTTCTTTGAAACAAAGAGGACCATCCCAATAATTCATACAATATACAGTGATGGGTGCGTGAAGAAACACTCGTCTCAAAACGTAAAGCAGCATGGTATACGTAGTCCAATTTTTTAAGTGAAGATAAACTTAGATCACATCGCCATAATCTTATAGTGAAAGGAAACATTGTTGAGTTTAATATGCTGATTCTTGATGTGTTTGTGTGTAAATCATTTGTGGCAAAATATGTGTGAATAATTCATTTAAAAAAAACTTTGAAATATCTGATCATCTCCAACCAGCAAAATCTCACTATCTACTATCACATAAACAGACAGTTTACTCATCAACATTTACTGATTATTATCCAAGACTCCTTTGGTATTACCCGATATAACAAATGTGCTCTACCATAGTGAACACAAAGTTTAAGCAGCCAGAGGAAGAGAAATCAAACAGTCAACAGCTCAACTAAAGCACACAATCATCATAATGGTGACTTCAAATGACAAACCAGTCACATCTAAACCTTTTAGATCACAGTTTGAGCACACAGTGAGTTTGCTATGATGTTATATTTTGATGTCATAGTGAGCTTTCTGTAAACTCATGGTGACATCACTGAGATTGCTTTGACATCATTGTGTTGCCTGGGTATGTACCTAGAGGTAAACATAAAATAATTTACTATTGCACTGTTTATCGCCTTGAGGGAAAAGTCCCTGTTCATAGTATTAAAAAGGACCTGGAAAGAGTTCTGCCTGCATTTACAGGAATCAGAAACTGAAAGTAATTTGTTTTGCACAATCATGCTCCTGCAGGTCATAACATGAACTCACAATAGAACAAGAAGCAATATATATATTTGCTTTAATGCAATTGACATATAATAATGGTTCTATCACTTGTTTAGATGAATCACAGATGAATCTTAAAACAGGAAACATGTGATTTAATCATCTGACATTCAACAAACGATCTAGACGATAAAAGTCGATTCCAAATGTAATATAAATATAATCATTATGTATTTAAAACATCATTTTACAACATATACTGTAAAACATGTTTATATATATCTATCATTAAATACTTAAGTAGGTCTAACTACATAACACCCCCTGTTTTGGACTCCCATATACATGAATGCTTCTGTATTTTTGGTGTGGAGCTCAAAGGATACCACATCAGAAGTGGTTTGTGTTCAGAGACATATTGGGCTCAGAACCTGATGCAACCGCAGGTCCCAATTTCATCAAACTACAATTATTGTGATCTGTGTTTGCAGGCTCTTGGCTCTTCTGTTTTAATGTAGGTTTCCTTTGTTCAATTTGCTAACTAACAGCAGAACACTACAAAACGTACTTTATAAGTCACTTCAACTTGTGTTAAATCTTGACTAGTGATGAACTGTTGTAACTCATGCAATAAAAATTGCTTAAACTATTTTTGTGCACTGAAGATACTGACAGAAAGTCACAAAGTACAATAAAATATTGTTGAAAATATTTAAAATAAAACAAAGCAGCTGTTTATTTTACTTTCTTTGCTTGAGAAGGACTTCTTTTATGCAGAAATAAAACTGGCAGCACGAACAACAAAAACAATATTAAAATGTATTAACATACAATAGACTTGATCTTAAATGGACAGGTTGACTTAAAGTCTAGAATCTTATCTTGTACTGATAAATGATTAAAAATGAAACTGGCAGAAGTTTCGATTAATTTTTAACATATTTTCCAGGCTTGATTTGCCAGATTCTGATGTGTCTTTTCAGTCAGGTCCGTGTTAGATAAAATACAATTAAAAGCCGTTTTCATAAATAATAATTATTTGTTTATCTGTTGATATCTATATGCATTTTTAATGTAATATTTACCTAAACTATTCACTATTGCAATTTTCTTTATTTATACATTTTTACCTTACGTGTAAAACCTCCTTGTAGAATAAAAAAAGGGAAGATTTACAAGATCTGCCTGCATACAGGAATCAGAAACTGAAAGTGATTTGGTGGTCTTTTGTCTAAATATTACTTAATTGTTTTGAACAATCATTCACCCTGCAGGTCATAACATGAACTCACAATAAAACAAAATATAATATGTATTTACTTTAAGGTACATTTAGATCATTCAAAGATGAAAATAAAGAGTAAGGATATAGGAACAGAGTCTTTTAACTGTGTGCAACAGCTAATGGCATGTTTATGTGACAGGAATCAACCACAAAAAAAAGTTTGGTCTGTTAGAGAGCGAGCACCTTGATGTTAAAAAGACATAAAATTGAAGACAAACAAAACTTCAAATTTACTTCAAATTGATGTAAAAAAGTACAACATGCAAATCACACTGACATCAAAAACTTGACGTCCATTTGACATCAAGCTTTTACATAAACAAAACTGGTCAATGCAACGATGTAGAAATTTATTTATGAAATTTCAACAAACTATGATTGTGATCAGTGTTTACTTTAGTTGGGCTCTTGACTTTTTAATCAAAATTCATGGGCACTTCATACGTCTTAAAGTACATTTGTTGTGATAATGTCACATTGACATTGCAATAGTAACTTAGTTTGAACTATTTTAAGTTAGCTTTATGAAATTGAATAGACCCACAATAAGTCTGACTTTCAAAATAAGCCTATCTTATTTCGTAATCTTGTTTTATGCAACAGGCCTCAGGTCATTTTTACAGTCTAATTTACAGTCGGGGCCAAAAGTTTTGAGAATTACATAAATATTGGAAATTGGAAAAGTTGCTGCTTAAGTTTTTATAATATCAATTTGCATATACTCCAGAATGTTATGAAGAGTGATCAGATGAATTGCATAGTCCTTCTTTGCCATGAAAATTAACTTAATCCCAAAAAAACCTTTCCACTGCATTTCATTGCTGTCATTAAAGGACCTGCTGAGATCATTTCAGTAATCAAATGTTGACAAGCACAAGGCTGGAGATCATTATGTCAGGCTGATTGGGTTAGAATGGCAGACTTGACATGTTAAAAGGAGGGTGATGCTTGAAATCATTGTTCTTCCATTGTTAATCATGGTGACCTGCAAAGAAACGTGTGCAGCCATCATTGCGTTGCATAAAAATGGCTTCACAGGCAAGGATATTGTGGCTACTAAGATTGCACCTAAATCAACAATTTATAGGTTGTAGCGATTTTAGCTGCATGTTAAAATAAGGATGAGTTTAACTCACCAAATGATTCTCCACCAGATCTATCAAGATCAAACATATATGAAATGAGTTATTTAAAACGTCAATTTCAGTCACGGAATTAGTTTAGCTCAAAGGCAAATATGTATAATAATCGTCATTACACATACATATTTTACAATTCTGATTAGCAATATAGTGATACAAATCCCATATGTATTCGTCCAGCAAATACATCAATGATTTTATACACTAACGTTATCTCATGAGTATAAGTAACGTGACTTTACCAAACAGAATTAAGAGCAGAGGTAGCATAGATCGAAACACAGTTTAAGTGACCAAGTTTGTGAGCGTGAACAAAGAGAACCCATCACAAATGCCTTTATGGGTTTTTATTAAACTCTACTCTACATGGTAAACAAAATTACGACAAACAAATACATGAAACACAAACGCGCTAGGATGAGAGAGAGAGAGAGAGAGAGAGTGAGTGAGAGGGCATGGCCGCGAGGCAGGTAAAACATGTCTGAAAACCAATAAAACCATCTTTAACGAAGAGGTACGCTCTTAACGCAGCTAATCTATATTTAGAAACGGATACTTGCAATCTCATTGTGGACCAATATCCGTATGCGCGTGGATGGAAATCTTGAATGGTTTCAGAATGCAGTCCTGTTGAAACGCTGAGTTCCATGGCCTAAACGGACTCCCCAGAGGGGAGCCCCAAGTGGGGTTGTCCGTTGGAGTGTCCTTCTCGTCCTCTTTCTTTTCCCTTCCGATTCCAAAAGTCAACCTTCAAACCTGGTTCGGTGATGGTGTTTTAAATGCATACCTGCCCTGCCCCCAGATGGTCTGCGGGCCAATGACGTGAAAGTGATAACTGGGCCAGAGAAAGTCCCTTTGTTTCTCATGGCCCCTCATTTGCATGGCTCTGACAGTATGGTCAGTTTGCATTTAATACCTAAACTTAGTTATGGACAAAGTATGATGCATGCTATGTTTTTATAACAAAGCTCATCATGCAGGGAATTCAAAGATGTGTTGTTACATATGAAACATGCAAGGTATTGAACTGTGAACGTATGAATACGTCAAATGAACCCTGAATCAAAACTTGCATATCTAACAGTTACAGAGTATATAAAATAGCACGAGCGGCAACACACAACCTAGACATTTAGATAGATTTACAGAAAGGATAGTTTAAATCACAAAAGTTCCTATTTGTCAGAGAAGTTTCTCTGGTTAGCCTCAGATGTTAAGTTAGAGATGAGACACAGACTTAATCACTTATGCTTTGAAGCCTATGAGTCGTAAACCTCCTACAGGGAAACTAAATGCTTATCACACTATCTTAGAGAGTTTAAACCCTAAAACCAGACCCCATGGAGCTAGGTTTGCTAGGGTCTTTGAAGATGTTATCTTGAAACCAAGACAAAAGGGAGTGAGAGGTTGAATGGCTTGATCCAGACACTACAAGGTTCATCAAGAACTTCAAGGAAAGAGGTTCAATTCTTGTAAAGACGGCTTCAGGGTGTCCAAGAAAGTCCAGCAAGCGCCAGGATCGTCTCCTAAAGAGGATTCATCTGCGGGATCGGAGTGCCACCAGTGCAGAGCTTGCTCAGGAATGGCAGCAGGCAGGTGTGAGCGCATCTGCACGCACAGTGAGGCGAAGACTTTTGGAAGATGGCCTGGTGTCAAGAAGGGCAGCAAAGAAGCCATTTCTCTCCAAAAAAACATCAGGGACAGATTGATCTTCTGCAGAAAGTATAGTGAATGGACTGCTGAGGACTGGGGCAAAGTCATATTCTCCGATGAAGCCCCTTTCCGATTGTTTGGGGCATCTGGAAAAAGGCTTGTCCGGAGAAGAAAAGGTGAGCGCTACCATCAGTCCTGTGTCATGCCAACAGTAATGCATCCTAACACCATTCATGTGTGGGGTTGCTTCTCATCCAAGGGAGTGGGCTCACTCACAATTCTGCCCAAAAACACAGCCATGAATAAAGAATGGTACCAAAACACCCTCCAACAGCAACTTCTTCCAACAATCCAACAACAGTTTGGTGCAGAACAATGCAATTTCCAGCACGATGGAGCACCGTGCCATAAGGCAAAAGTGATAACTAAGTGGCTCGGGTACCAGAATGTTGAAATTTTGGATCTTAATCCCAGATCTTAATCCCATTGCGAATTTGTGGTCAATCCTCAAGAGGTGGGTGGACAAACAAAAACCCACTAATTCTGACAAACTCCAAGAAGTTATTATGAAAGAATGGGTTGCTATCAATCAGGATTTGGCCCAGAAGTTGATTGAGAGCATGGCCAGTCGAATTGCAGAGGTCCTGAAAAAGAAGGGCCAACACTGCGTATACTGACTCTTTGCATAAATGTCATGTAATTGTCGATAAAAGCCTTTATCACATCCTCTGATACAGGGGTTGGCAAGTTTGGTCCTCAAGAGTTGCAGTTCTGCAAACAGAAAAATTGCCAAATAGGATTGGGCCAAAGAAAGATATTTGGAAGAATGTAAACAATTTACAATTCTGGGGGACCATTTATTACCATTAACATGGTTGTCAAAGGTGCCTCAGAACGATTTGTTTACCTTAATCCTTCAATAATATTTTATTTTGTGCTTATTATAAAAATCATACAATATTTTTTGTCAGTGGTGCCCCAGAAATCTCAGTTTCTAACATCAAATATATTTGTGATTAACAGAACAAAGAAATCTTTAAAGCACCATTTCTTTCTCACTTTTTTTTATAATACGCTTTGCTTATAGCACTGCATGCATGTATTGGGCAGGACAATCTGAAATATATATACTTGCGACTTGAAAACAATGACTTAATATGAAATAACTGATATGACGTTTCAAAAGTATCCGTTGATCATAGTTAATTTATCTGTAAATCCTCATACTTTATTATTTCTAGTTATTCTTTTGATTGGGACCTGCAGTCGGTTTCATGGATCTCAAGGACTCAAAACTCTCAGTTCTGGTCTTTAGTCAGAGTTTGCCGGATAAACTAATATCATTAAGTCTGGCCGCTACATGCTTGCTCAGAAACATAACATTAGTTATTTTAGTCACGATCATGCAACTTGCTGAGCCAGTTGATAGGTGGAAATCTGTAACATGTGATGGCCCACTTATAATATGAGTCATAGTATAAACTAGTCCATCCTATCCTTACGTTCTATCCTGATGTTCTTACCACTGAGCTACAGGAAAGCTGACTTGAGTCTTTCTCGTGACTGAAGAGAGAATCAAATGAGATCTCAATCTATCTGTAAGCAGGATTCCCTGAGAAAGTCACATCGCTGAGAGGAGTGCAGGTTATGGTCTTAGAGCTATAAAGTTTTAATATACTCTTTGTTAGATTTAAAAGAACTAGACCTTTTTACCCATCGCACCATAACCTTTAAAACAATACCAAACATGATGATCAATACTCCATATTATGTTAATAAATGATATATACAGTATGAAAATGTGTAAGCATTTTCCCCATGATAAGGACCTGAAGAAATGAAGGGGAGGGGTGTGATAAGAAGAGGTGGTTCAACAACCCCAGAGGAGAGGGCAGGATATCATTCCTCAGGGTCTAGCAACAAATGGGGTTTTATTGATTTGTGTCCCAGCATCACAAACAACCTTTTCCAGCTGCCGTACAGCAAGCAACCATTGAATCAATGTTAAAATGTGTGGATTTGTCAATATTATTGGCCATTAATCCATATCACTGTTGTACCTTCAATTTATGTAGAATTTTTTTGACATTTCCTCAATCAGCATTATTGTGTTCAGTGTTTGCTTTACTTGAGCTCTTGGCTCTTATACATTTTATACTCGCTCCTCTTTAAGTGCTCACAGTAGTGTTTCTGTGAGAACACGTGTGCATTTAAAAAAGAATGTGATGTTTCACTCATGCGTTAGTTTCTGGGAACAAAAGAGAGGGTAAGTACCATCCTTTTATACTACGTGCTGAGGGATGATAGGCTATAACCAGTAATTAATTATGATGTGAGGAGTCTTCCTGATAGAACTTGCGTGAAAGCTTACATTTCTGTGTGATTGTAAACTCTCCTTATTTTTCACTTATTGCATGTTTTATTGTCATGGTTTTTATATATTTAAATGTATCAAGAGGGCCGATGGCCAACATATTTATATATCTTCAAGATATAATGTATTGTGAATGATTAAACTCTTAAGCTGTTTTAATTATTAAATGTTTGATTGTCGAAGTTTAAGTTATATAAGTCTAAGATTCCTTCAGGTATCATACTATTTTGTCATTAGCAGGGTATGTATGTTTGACCATTTTCATGTCATTAATGTCAACTTTGCACCAAATAAAAACATGTTTCTTCACCTTTTGATGCTGATCTTTAATGCACAAAGCTTCCTTTATAAATGAAGTCATTGTGATAATTTGTTTTGTTTTGTTTTTCATTTATTTTCATTTTTTATTCAGTTCTGTATTTGGAAATAAAACAAAAGAAACCAATGCAATTTCCATCTATGAGTGGTGCTTGGGAAGGTTTCAAGTTTTCAGAATAATTTTGATAATTTAATATCTTGGGAAAAGATCAATTGTAAATTTAAAACATACGAAAAAAGACAAGCATAAGCTTAACAGCTTGAACACACTATAAATAAGGAAATGCAAGAAAAAGTGCAATCGTTACAGAGTTATTACCCTTGATATAATCATGATTAATAGTGTCTATTAATAGAATGCATTCAAAACTCCATATTTTTACTACATAAACAATACTTTTTTGCTGTTTTAAACATTAATAACATTAATAAAGACTTCAACAAACTCTTTTGCATGGATGACTAATTTTAACCCTGCTGACTGGTCATTAGATTCACAAACCAACACACAAATGTGGGACTGGTTTAATACTGCTAGAAATATTTGATAGTTGTGCGCAGATATAAATATGTATCTATAATCAACACTTCATTTAATTTCATTTTCACTTTTGTAATAGAATTTGTTTAACTTTGCTGGAACATTTATGCCTCTTTGAGAGACATGTTGTGCATCTTGGCGGCATTTTTTTTGCAAGAAAGTAGGACTCATTCTATCTTTTTACCTCTCGTCACTAATAAATGTTTGCTCGTAAATGGTTATACTGGTAGTGGTGGTAGTCTTAATAACAAGAAAAGGCTTGGACCCAGAAACTCTATTCTTTACATCACAACTTAACGAGCGGACCAATTTATCGTTTGCAGTTTTTACAATGTGTGTAAGCGCCCTCAGAATCAAGACATCAGTGTCATCATCTGTGTCAATTTCCTCATGGTAGTTCTTGACAGGAAAGATGAAGTTCATAGGGACACCTAGGACGTTACTGCATTCCTGCATCTTAAACACAAACAAACAGTTTTACAGACATGCATGAAGATTGAGTTGGGAAGGAGCAGAATAATTACCTTTTCCTTGATGTTCTTGCTGGTGTAGATTTTCCTTAATGTTTTGTTGACCAGCGGACATGCTTCATCCACCCTTGTCATGATGATCACCTGAGGAATATCTGTCAAATGCAAACATACATTTAAATCAGTACTCATTGTGATACGTGTTTGGACTAGACTGATGAGGCATTCAATATTTTGTAAAAGGTTTGATATTTGTTTAAATAATTTCTGTAAATTTTCCTGTGATTATTTTGGAATAAGAGAAAACTTGTGAAGACTATTTTTTTCATAGTAAAGGTTATTTATATCAAATTTGAATTTGACTCACCCAGTCCACTGGTACTCTCCCTAATATTCTTCATCTTTCTAATGACATCCGGATTCATGAATGATACTTTATCAGCTGCTATTATGAATACCAGGCAATATGTCTGATCTTGAGGACCTGGCTCACTTCTGTAGGCCTTATCTCAAGCAGAAACCGGAGTTGGATTTAACTGAATTTGAAAGGTAAAAGAGTGAAAACCAAACGAAAGATATGAATTGAGAACAGTTGACATGTTCATTTAAGTGTATGTAATGTAAAGGAAAACACATCCCTACTTTGCATCCTTCTGTAAGGAGGCCCCGGAGAGCTTTGACAACGTCCTCTGTATGTGCACCACTTGAATCTCCATCCTCTAGTCCCATGAAGTCATTGAAGACGAATGGCAGAACATCTGTATTCTCTTCACCTCTGATATAATAGGTTCTGTACTGTGATTTGAAAAAGAAATAGCAGATAAAAACTGCAAGACAAAATACATATTTGCTGGGTTTGGCTGGCTGGGTCACTTAGTGTTTAGCATTTTGGGGAAATTGTTCAAAATTGGACTGTGGTTGAAATAAACTTTGTCTGCAAAAGTCATAAACCGTTTTATGTCTATAAACATTGTTTTGTAATTTGTTTTGTATTATAAGGGCCATATTTAGCTTGTAAACCATTAACCGGCTTTAAAGACCAGTACTGTAATTTCACATACTTACTGTTTTTGTGAAAGTTGTTCCAGATGTTGTATCAGCAAGGGCATCACCGGTGACTCTTCCTTGGAATGCACTATTGATTGAATTGATGAAGCTCGACTTTCCTGCTCCAACTGTACCAGCTAACAAGATCCTGACATGTTTAATATTGGGATTGCTCAACTGGAACCCTCTCAGGTCTTTCCTCAAATCTTCTCTTTTTCTGTTTTTAGAAGAAGCCACTCTTACAAAGCAATGCAATACACAGCAGACTACGTAGAGTATTTGTGTTTGTACAATTGATATTATTTTCCAGCCATCTGAAGCAGACACCTGTCCTTCCCCAGACTGACATTTTGGCTGTTGCCGTTATCTAAGACATCAAATTCATAATGTGCAATGCTGGTGAGGGAGGGCCACAGGTTTAAAGGCTGAGGACAGGTTTGACAATCATTGTTCAATCATGGTTTGAAAACAAATAGAAATGTTATTTTTTTCCACTTACCCCCAGGGTGTACTCCTCCATGGTTCGTTATATTCTGTTAGTGTATACCAGGGGTTTTCAACCGGTGGTCCGCGGCCCCCTGGTGGTCCGCGGCGGCATTGCATGTGGTCCGTGACATGCATTCCAGCATACCTAATTTCACTATTAAAATCACTTTTTTTCCATAAGTTATTTTTCCAAACATTTCCAGAATATTTGCGCAGTGGTGGGAATACTAAATTGAATGAAAATATTTAAAATAATTTGAGTTTGAGTTGAGATTTAAACTGACACAGGATAGGCTTGCTTTGCACCTATCAGGTCTATCTTATGCTTTGCTAACGTTGTGTTTTGCTTCCCCAACGTCATATACGTACATGTACGTCCATGCCAGTGTTGCCAGGGTCGCGGTTTTCCCGCACAATTGGGCTATTTTGAGAATGCAGTTGCCGGGTAAATTATGGGTTGCGAGTTTTTGGGCTACTTTCATAATGTACTGCGGCCGCCAAAATGTTTATTTATATCCTAAGGATAAATGATAACTGATGCGTTTCTTATTGTGTATTCAAACTCCGAATGAATACCTGGCAACTCCAGGACCGGCCCGTTCTCAAAAGCGTGGAGAACGAGTCTGACAGACAGACTACGGTACAGGGAGGAACGCGAGAGCTCATCTCAACCAAAGAGGAGAAATTAGCGGTGGTATTAGAAACAGTGCATCAGAATGATGTTTAGACCAATGTTTCGTCAGGTGAGTGTCACGTTGCACAATGAAAGAAATCACTCATGATGAGTGTACAACACTTGATTCTCCCGGCTGCCAAATATCACGTTTGAGCCGCGCTATACGCAGTCTACACCAACTAAAACATTGACGTGCTTGTACACATTATATATTATACAGTAAATGTAACCATCCTTATTTCTTAAGCAAGTTTCTGAATGTCTTACGAAGAGAAAACATGTTTCTCGTCCATTTGCGTGCGTGGCAGATGTGGGATATTTTTAAAGGGACACTTCACCCAAAAATGTAAATTCTGTTATGAATTACTCTAGTTGTTTCAAACCTGTATACAATTATTTGTCCGGTTGAACACAAAGATATTTGGTAGAATGTTAGCTGCTGAAAATTCTTTGGCATCATTGACTACCATAGCAGGAAAAACTTGATGGTAGTCAAACATGATCCAGAATTGTTTGCTTTCCTAAATATCCCAAAACGTATTTTGTGTTCAACAGAACAAAACGATATATACAATACCCAGGAAACCATTCCATTCTCTACCGCTTATCCGAACTACCTCGGGTCACGGGAATCATCGGGCATCAAGGCAGGATACACCCTGGATGGAGTGCCAACCCATCGCAGGCCCCAGGAAACCATTCAGATAAAAAAATATGGCAATAGAAACGTTTTTAGGGAGTTGTTAATTTTGATTCGACACAGGGAAAAAATTGGGCCAGTTTTCATTCCTTTTGGGCGTGTTTTGAGGGGTTATGGGCATATAACTAAATATTTTTTGGACCTGGCAACCCTGGTACATACACACACACATACAATAGTGGGCCACCGATTACTTGGTAGTCAGAATGGTGGTCCCTGGCACAGAACCAGTTGAAAACCCCTGCACTAGACCACCATCTCCACTTCCTCTGTTAAAATGAAGTAAAAAAACAGGATCAGATGACTTGTATATGTGCATGTTTCAAAGTATCTGTACACACATTAGTCAAAAAAAATGGAGTTTACAAAATGAAAAACATGTAGTTTTAACTCATCGTGGTCTTTTCAACGTGTTGTTTCATATGAATTTATATTGTGGTCTTGCTGGCATGGTTCATTCAAAAGCCAATTTATGCGAGATTAAAGTCGAAATGTTACGAGAATAAAGTCGAAATGTTACGAGAATAAAGTCGAAATGTTAAGAGAATAAAGTCGTATTGTTAAGAGAATAAAGTCGTATTGTTACGAGAATAAAGTCGAAATGTTACGAGAATAAACTCGTAGTAATACGAGAATAAACTCGTAATATTGTGAGAAAAATAACAGAATTGATAGAAGCAATGGCTGTAGAGGGTTTGGATAAAGTACTTCAGCGGGAGTCCCAACGCGTTGTGGCGTATGGATTCGTAAGATAAACCGAAGCAAACATTGAAATAGAATACAAACCTAGAAATATTAATGTACAAAAGGCTGGTTGCATTAAGTTTATAAAAGCCACAATCCTTAAGGATTTATAAAAATTTACAAATGTGAACTAAAGAGGTTTTAAAAATGACTGTTTGCAAGGCCTTCCGTAGAACTAAGAACTAACTCACTGGTTCAGATGACGTGATTAAACATTACTTAAACTCTTAAAATACAACATTCACGTAAACAAAAGACGTATTACAACAAGTTTATTCTCGTAACATTTCGACTTTATTCTCGTAACATTTTGACTTTATTCGCGTAACATTTCGACTTTATTCTCTAAATCTTTTTTTTTTTACGTGGCACTAAAACGCCGTCGCACAGCCATCCTATATCTGACGTTAATTGCATTGAATCTGCAAATAATGTTGAGAGAATATTGACCTTTCATCGGACATTTTTTTGTACATTGTTACAGTGTTGTAATATATATAAAGTGTCAATGAAAACTGATATCTGGTGAACATTGTTAGCGCTCTCAGTGACGGTGTTTAGTTGCAGTCATTAGATGGGCCAGAACTACAGTGACCACAATGTTGCATAATAACGTTAAATCAAAATCTGGTTTTCAAAAAAGGAAAGAGAGAAGACCTAGAGAGGAAAGACAAAGGAAAGGGTGTCAAACTGTAACCCAGGGCCAAAAAGTAAAAGTCCTGCCATATTTTTGTTTCACCCATGGACTCAGCAGCTGATTTCACCAGCGGAGGAACCAAGACATTCCTTTCAAGTCTCAAGTCAAATCTCAAGTCCTCAAAGAGTTAAAGTTAATGAGATAATTAAGTGAGTAATTAAATGATGATTGAGCATTAGTGATGAACACCTGCCGTAATTGAGATGTTGATGTTTTATTGGTTAAATGATGTCACCATCATGGAGATCAGTGTTTGCTTTTGTTGGACTCTTGACCCTTTTTTTTTTAGGTTTTGCACTGAATCAATTCATGTACTGTTTTAAAGCAGAGAGATCAGTTCTGTGAAGTATTTAATTTTTCACTGTTTTGTTATGATGAGTTGATCTAACACTGAAATGTTTACAGTCAAGACATTTCTTTTAGATCATAGTCATGTTTATTATAATGCACCCTGTATGCTCGGTGTTTAAACAAAATGTTTATTTAAAAGTATCAGTGAGAAAACGTAATAGATACAAAACATATGCTAACTTAAAACCTTCTAGACAGACATCAAGAACCAGCATATGAAGCTCAACAATGGTGACGCTCAACAAAATGCTTCAAACTCCCATCATGCAATGCAGTATGACTAATTATTGTCACCACGGTTGAGGTTCATATGATAAATGTTCATATGTAAAAGACTGAACCCAATAATGAAGCTTTATAGTGACATTGATTTGGGAGGTTTTTATATCCAAATGCAGATCATAAACCCAGAGAGATTTAAAACTGAAACACAAACTGTTCGGTTCCTTCAAGATTTGATTCAGCATTGAACAAATGTTTGCCGTGAATAAATATTGTAATTACTTAAGCAATTATCTTTGACTGAATAAGACATTTATATAGCGCTCAATTGTGTTTTCCTGTACACCTAAAGTGCTGTATAACCATATGTGGGGAGTCTGTGAGACCACCAGCGCGCTCACAACATACCAGCTATAGGTGGAGAGGAGAGAGAGAAACAGAGCCACTTTGTATTATTGAAAGGCTCAAGAGCACAACTAAAGCAACCACTGATCACAATTATGGTGGAAATGGTTTTTTTTCTTCTAGCTGATGTCATCCAAGGCTGTGGCTGAAGTCAGTTGTAGTTCTTGTGTTTCTCTTTCCTTCAGTGTTGTTGATTGTTAACAGCAGGTGTTCATCACTCAATCATTATTTAATTTCTCACTTAATTATCTCATTAACTTTAACTCTTTGAAGACTTGAGACTTGGCTTGTGACTTGAAAGGAATGTCTTGGTTCCTCCGCTGGTGAAATCAGCTGCTGAGTTCATGGTTGAACAAAAATATGGCAGGACTTTTACTTTTTGGCCCTGGATTGTCCACCTCTGTTTATATCAGAGTTGGGGATTAACCCCGCAGGAAAATTGATCTCAAGGGCCAGAGTTGAGAACCCCTGGCCTATAGTCTGTGAGTTGTATTAACCCAGGGGTGGGCAATCCCTGTCATGGAGGGCCTTTAGCTTCAACAAGCTCCAACACACATGATCCAGCTAATCAAGAGCATCAGGATCAGTGTTTCCAAATCCTGATCCTCAGGGCACGACTCCCAGAATGTTGTAGATGTGTCTCTCTATATAAAACACCTGATTTAACTCATCAGTCTACCAACAGAATGTTTGAAATGAACTATGAACACACTGATGAGCTGAAACAGGTGTTTTATATACACTGAAAAAATGTGGAGTAGGATTTACTTGAAAAAAGCTGGAAAACAGGTTTTCCTCAAATATTGAGTGATTGACAAGCAACATTTTTAAATATTAAGATTGAAAAGCAACCTTTTCTGACCCACTTAGAAATCAACAATGGTGACAATCATCAAACTAATTCAGATAAACAGATCAACTGCAATGCATGCTGGGAGTCCGGAATGTGTTCATACTATGATGTTACCCAGCATGCATTGCTACATGAAGTTTTATTTAGTTGATTGTCACCAATGTGGAGTTTCATATACTGATTCTTCATGTCTTTCGCCTCAAAGATGATTTCATTTATTGCATACAAACGTTTTGCAAAATGATTAAATATGTTCATGGATAATTTTGAGCAATCACATAGTTACTGTAGATCACTACTTAATAAACTCATGAATCTCATGAATCCTGCATAGCACAGTATTTATTAACACACAAATTACACTTCTACAGTTTCAAGAGCACAACAAAAACATACACTGATCACAGCAATGGTGGTTTATGTTGGTGGATGTTTACTATCAAATTTCTAAGTAATCTTTACCTGAGAAGTTCTAATGAAAGCTTCAGATAATTTTGTTTAACTTTTACATGACAGCTCCTTCAAAACGAACGCTCATTTCTGAGTGAAAATTGAGTAAATCCTACTCCACATATAGCTTTCAGTGTACGTGAAACACCTGATTCAATCATCAGCTTGTTAATGTGTTCATTTAATGAAACATTTCAAACAGTCTGTCAGTAGACTGATGAGTTGAATCAGATGTTTGATATAGAGAGAACATTCTGGGATTGGAGCCGCGAGGACCAGAATTGGGAATCACTGATCCTGAAGATCTTGATTAGATGGATCAGGTGTTTTGATGAGGGTTGGAACTGAACTTTGCAGAGCTGTGGCCCTCCAGGACCAGGAAGACGTTGATCTTGCAGTTGAATAAATTGCTCAGATAAGGCATGTCCAGGTGTCAAATATTTAACTTTATTTGTTCAAGTCAAACAAAGTGAGATGTCCCAAGTCTTTCTGAAAACATCTGAAAATCGGGTGTTTTCTAGCCTACATTGAAACTGAACCAATCAGGTAAATTCCCGCTTTCTCTTAGTTTTTGTTATCCAATCGTTCTTGTCTGCCACTATTATTTCTAGGCAACAAGGTTAGTATCTAATGGTGGAATTTTAACCTTTCCTCAGTTTTTAAAAATAAAATGCTCTATAAAGTATCAAAGGTTTGACATTTGACATCATCAAATTTTGCTGTATTTCCTAAAAATATATTCCACTATCCTACTCAAAAACATCAACAAGCAATGACAACATTTTACAGGTTACATTTGCACTTGTTTTTATAAGTTACAACTTACTAGATAAAGTTCTAAACAGTGGTTTCTTGAAGTTTCTTTCTGCATCATCATTCTGTGTCCATAAGGGGGTGCTATTGTAGCGCAAAGAATCATGGGGGCGAGTAAGGTACATCATTCTGAAGAGCCCTTTGAAGTAGCCAGTTATGAGCACTTTGGTGTGGAATGACCTTTTAATATGGTGGCAATTGATTGTTTTGAAGCAGTTTGCTTTGTTATGATGGTTGTCAAATCGTAATATGAATAAGAAGCTGCTTTAAGATGTTCAGTAGTCAAGAAAACACATTCTGTTAGCACCTAGTAAAGCATTTAGGCATAGCACTGTCAAGAGTATTTATTTAAGTGGTTTAACAATGATTACATAAGTGACCTCCCAGCAAGCAAAAATGTGTTCCTTAGACGTTATTTAGACCACTCCAGTCCACATGCATTACTACAGGGAATGTTTTGGATGTCTCCCTAAACAACACATGAACAAGTTATGAGTAAAATCAGGTTGAGTTAAGGAATCAATCGTCACTTCATTATCTCATTAATGATGAACAGCTGCTGTTAACAAACACAATCACTATAGAAAACATGAGCAATAAGAAGTCACCATAATAGTGTTTAGTGTTTCCTTTAATTGGGCTTTACCCTTGATTTATACGTGACGTTTTCTGAAGCTCAAATCTAGCAACCAAGAAAAGAAATAATGATTTAGTTTCTTGTTGTTGGGAATATTTGCACAACTTTGAGTGCTGGTGTGTTATTTATTAGACATATCTGTCCGTAGATTACATCTCTGTTTTGACAGTTTAGATGGAAACAGCAGAAATTTTAAAGTTTGAAACTATTTTACTGTTTAAACTTCCAAACATCAAGAATCTTCTTATGAATCTCAACAATGGTGACAAAGTTGAGTTGCATCTTTTCTTCATGCAGCAATGCATGCTGGGAGTCATGGAGGAGTTCTGTTCTAGGCTGTTACCCAAAATGCATTGCAGCATAAAGCTTTCTTTTGTTGAGTGTCACCACTGTTGAGTTTCATGAGCTGATTCTTGATGTCTGAATTGTTCAGGTGATATTTCTACTATTGGAATAGTAAAAAAAAACCTTCACAAAATTTTTCACCTCACTGAGTCATACAATAACAAAACACATCTGCATTTAACTATCAAGTCCTCTATCGCAATTACCACCTAAAGGCAAACAATCCATTTCTTTCAGAAACACACTATTACAACTATCAACAATCTTCACATACAGAATCAAGGGTGAGAAACCCACTAAAGGAAACACTAAACACTATTATGGTGACTTCTTTTTATTTCTGGTTTATTTCACTGATTATTGTTGTTATTTCATCATTAATGAGATAATTAAGTGATGATTGATTCCTTAACTCAACATGATTTAACTCATTAACTTCATGTGTTATTTAGAGAGACATCCAAAACACTCAGGGTGGGGATGAACGTGGACTGGAGTGGTCTATGGAACAAACCTTTTTGCTTGCTGGGCTGAGGCCGTGATGGGTGGAGAGAGATTAGCTGGATCACGATAGGACCAAGAGAAAATGTATTCACAGTATGCCCGAAGTGCACTCTGGTGCAATTTCCAAATAAATGACCTTATAGTGTTGCAAGTAGTTTTACAGGGAACAGTAAAATAAACAGTTGCTATTTTTTAATGATGTTTTATTGTACTTTGTGACATTTATGGCAGTATCTTCAACACAAAATATGCCAACATATGTTTACATTAACTCAGAAATAGTTAGTTTTACAGTTACAGCAGTTCATCACTAGTCAAGATTTAACACAAGTTTTTATACATTTTGCGGATGCTTTTATCCAAAGTGACTTACATTGCATTATACTGTACATTTGTGTATAGAAATGACTTGTAGAGTCAGTTTTTCAGGGTATCACTGCTATTAAACAATCTATCATCAGCAAGCCGAACGATCTGATCCAGAGCTTTCAGAATCAGAACATCAACATCATCATCAATGTCGATCTCTTCATGATAGTTCTTCACTGGGAAGATGTTGCACACCGGCACCCCCAGTGTGTCATGGCATATCTGCATCTGGAATGAAAGAGAACAAATCGAGAAATCAAATAATTAATACAGATAATTAGAAATAATCAATAGTCTTAATCTTAGAACATGATATGGATTGATAGATTTAAAATAAAGATAGATAATTTACCTTTTGTTTGATCTTCTTGCTGTGGTACATCTTCTTTAGATCTTCTTTCACCAGTGGACATGCTTCATCCCCTTTGGTCATAACAATCACTTGAGGAATCCCTACAATGAGTCACAGACACAGTTTATAACACCATATAATATGTACATTTCTGGAATCTTAAGTAACAAAAACAATAAACAAAGACATTCAGTCCAGCTGGAACCAGTTAAATTGACAACCAGTGCCAGTTCAGTTTTACCCATTTCAGTGATTCTGTGACGGATGATCTTCAACTTGTCAATGAGTTTGTCATCTGTCATGTCGACTGTATTAGCAGGTATGATGTAAACCAGACAGAAAGCCTGGTCAGAGAGACTGGGGTCATCGGTATAATGTTGATCCTTATGAGAGAGTGGCTTTGACTCATCAAACTAAATTTGGAAAATAAAGACAAAACGTGTAAAAACTTCACCTGTGTTGTATGAATACAAATCGGGTCATGATAAAATGTCTAATTCCTTTGGTTAATTACTTTATATCCGTCCTTCACATGGCCAAATACAGCCTTGATGATGTCCTCTGGTTGTGACCCGGCCAATATATCAGGTTCTAAACCCATTATATCAACAAAGACTAACGGGATTTTTCCACGACTGATGTAATGTCCTTTAAGCTATAATCCAAGAACAAAAGCAGACAAATAAGTATTACGTGACTTGTTGAATATTCAAACAATACATATTATCAGTACTGTATACAGTATATGTATCCATAACATTGGCATTGCTACCAGTTCACTTCAGATATTGAAAAATACATTAAAATAATTAGAAAAGCATTACTATATGTTTTGAGGATTTTCTCTAGGTGGTTTCTAGGATATGTCTAGGTGGTTCACGAAAGTTCACATGCATGATTGAACATACTAAGATTTAACATTACATTTGCTTAGTTTTAAAAGTGGCTATATGTAATGCCACAATTAGATGAGAAATACTTACTGTAGTAGTGAAACTTCCATCATGACCAGAAGATGAACTAACTGCCGCGTCAGAGGTGATCCGTCCTTGAAAGACATTATTGACAGAGTTGATGAAGCTGGACTTTCCTGCTCCTATTGGTCCAGCAACCAGAATCTTGATGTGCCTCACATCTCGATTACTCAGACTGAATTCTTCTAGATGCTTTTTCAGTTCTGATTTCTGACTGTGTCAGGACAAGAGACACAAATATTGAGTCTTCTTTGGGGTTGCACAGATAAAGAGTCAGGTATGTGCAGGTTTTGAATGGCATGAGATTGAAAAAATAAATTCAGATTTTGTTTATTTTTTTCTGAAGTACTGTATATTAAATACAGTATGGGGTGGGGAGATACAGGAAAAAGGAAATGTTTATTTAATGGTGATCATAAGAGGACACTCCAACAGCAAGCACTTTAAAAAATATATATATATATTTGCTTAAAATATCATTACATTAGTCCTTTAAATCTGCCAATATTTTTATATGCATGACAACAATCACCCAAGCATTTAAGTATATTACTTACTTCCAATTAAAGTTCCTCCATGGTTTATCATATTCTAAAAGAAGAAAAATCATATCAAACATCATTTAATCTGCTAGGTGCTTTTAAGATTAATGGTCATTATGTCACTTATAGATCTTCTCACCTGGGTTATACGTTGGTGCTGCAGGTTCTTCAGGTTTTGATTCCTTTGCTCCCATTTCTTTATTTCCTTCTAAATCACACAACAGCAGAAATCTCTTTTGAATTTATATTATTAAAAACATATTTTTGCTTAATTAATTCACATTTACATTTATTCATTTAGCAGACGTTTTTATCCAAAGCGACTTACATAGGAGAGCATATAAACATTTTGTCAACATGCTAAACAGTACTGTTAGTTTACAAGGCCATGCTACTAGGAGGATTAAAGATGGAGTTAGCAAAGGAGAGTATGAACAACAAGATTTTTTTATTAATATTAATAACATTTTGCCTGGTGCCAAGTTTTTCTGCCACTTCAGCAAGTGTGAAAATTTAATAAAAGCATCATTTTTTTTAATTTAATATAATTTCTTATTTGCAAACTTTTCACAAACCAATTTTAATTTGGTATTTACTTTGCACCAATTACCTTAAAATAAACTTGAAACGCTGTATAATATACATTTGGCTCACCTGGGTTTAGTCACAATATTGTCCAAGAAGTAATTTGGGCGTCTGGTGTTTCTGATTTCTTATGTGTGAGAGATGCAGATCTCAGCCTGAGGATGTTGAAGGTCTTACTGGACAGCAAACAATGACGTGCTGGGCTTTTATACCGCATACTCTCCTCTGATACTTTCACTTTCTGTAGACTGCACCAAACTGTGCATCAGCTAATTACTGCAGAAAATCCTTCTTCATCTGATCCATCTGATCCCTGATAGTAAGCAACTAATTAAGTCAACTTTAAAAATGTTTGATTTGTTAATGTTTATTGCATTGAATCTGTAAAAAATGTTGAGAAAATCTCAATAAAAAAACATTGTTGTTGTGAATGTTTGCTTTAGTTGGGGTCTTGACTCTGTTCTAAAGACACATTTTTTTTGGAAATTGTAATAGTGTAGTCAAATCTATATTTGAAGGGTTTGGTATTATTATTTTAGCAGGTGTATATATTTATTGTTGTAAAGAAAACGGAGCTGTACTGGGATCTCGTGACGGGAAGTACAGTTATTTTCTGCCAAATAGATCTTTCAGACGGTTTGTTTCAACGAACCAGTGCACAGATTCTGTTACTGAAGTAATGACGTCACCCACCATGATGTGAATGAATGAGGCATTAATATTGCGCTTTATTGTGAATTGCTGTTCAACTAAAGTGCTTTAAAATCATATGAGGGGGTCTCTACACAAGCACAACCAGTGTGCAGCATCCACCTGGATGACATAATGTGTCAAGTCTATCATCCCGGCCAGCGTGGATGAAAATGCACTTACACTACACTCAACACCACGGATCAGGGACTCATAGTTCGTGATGTCACTCAAGATATTTCTTGCTTGTGTTATGGGGGATTGAAGCAGTATTCACTTTCATACATTTTGTTTTTGATTGTTACCATTTTGGATGTCTAAGTGTGTAAGCAAAATTTGCTTATAGTTTTGTCACAGTACAGTACTTTAACATATGAAACAGAACATTTGCATCAGTAAAAAAGGATTGACCAAAAAGTTGATTTTAATGGTATGTTTGTTGTAAATGTTGTTGTAGTTCAACCTTGTAATTAGTACTAAGACTAATATTTGTATACGCATTTTTGTCCACATTTAGAGCACAGTGTTGTTCATTCAGGCAAGAAATATCAACATTAAACCATTGAAAATTATTTCATCTGTGAATTTGATGTGTGGAAATCTATGTAGAGTTTTAATGAACCTACACTGAAACAAATGATTCTTGAGGGTTATTAAATATTACCCATGGAAATCAGTAAAAGTTTTCTCACATATACTAGGTAGTAAAGTAAACTACATGCAAACTTCCTGAATCTACTTAATAAAATTGAGGCAAGAATTAGATTGAGTGGATTTTATTGTCTATTTCTAAGTAAAGAGTACCTAAATTTATCAGATATGGGTCATGACACACTAAAAGAAATGAGATAAAGTCTACCTAATATTTCTCAATAATAATTACTTATAAAATTGGAGTAATATTAGTTTATATAACCGACAACAGTTCATCTACTTATGTATTATAAATGATAAATATTGAAAAATTAAACACTAAATATGACTTATTCAGAGAAGCTTGAATTGACCTAAAAATTGTCTGAAACAGCAGATCACATCAATTGCTTTAATTGATCAAATAACAAATGTCTACAAAACCCCTTTTTGACAATGAACACAAGATTAATTTGATGTCACCATTATTGTGATCAGAGTTCACTTTAGTTGAGCTCATGACTCTTGCATTTAACATTTATACATTATTAAGACACTTTTGTCCAAAGTGACTGACATTGTATTATACTATAGTAATAGAGTGTGTGCAGTCCCCTGGGATTAAACCCATGACTTGGCATTCATGGTGCTATGCCCCAACCAGTGAGTGACAGGAAAGTACACTCTTTCACATTAAGACTCATTTATCTCTGACTAGAGGTTTTACTGAAAAGCTTATATGCCGTAGCAAATGAAAGTCAGATGAAAGTGCTAATAGAGTTGCTGATTTTTTCAGTGTAGAGGCCTACATCTAAAAGTATTTACTATTGCACTGTTTATCTACTTGAGTAAAAAAAGTCCCTGTCCATAGTATTAAAAAGGACCTGGAAGGAGTTCTGCCTGCATTTACAGGAATCAGAAACTGAAAGTAATTTGTTTTGCACAATCATGCTCCTGCAGGTCATAACATGAACTCACAATAGAACAAGAAACAATCTATATATTTGCTTAAATGCAATTTACATACAGTTGAAAGAAAAAGTATGTGAACCCTTTGGGCTTAATTGGATTTCTTCAAAAATTGGTCATAAAATGTGTTCTGATCTTCATCTAAGTCACAACAATAGAGAAACACAGTCTGCTTAAACTAATACCGCACAAACATTATATGTTTTCATGTTTTTATTGAACACAACATGTAAACATTCATAGTGCAGGGTGGAAAAAGTATGTGAAACCCTAGGCTAATGACTTCTCCAAGACCTAATTGGAGCCAGGAGTCAGCCAACCTGGGGTCCAATCAATGTGATGAGATTGGATGTGTTGATTAAAGCTGGCCTGTCCAATAAAAAAACACACACCAGTTTTGAGTTTGCTGTTCTGAAGAAGCGTTGTCTGATGTGAACCATGCCTCGCACAAAAGAGCTCTCTGAAGACCTACGATCAAGAATTGTTGACTTACATAAAGCTGGAAAGGCCTACAAAAGTATATCTAAATGCCTTGATGTCCATGTGTCCACGGTAAGACAGATTGTCTAAAAATGGAGAAAGTTCAGCACTGTTGCTACACTCCCTAGGCGTGGTCGTCCTGTAAAGATGACTGCAAGAGCACAGCGCAGAATTTTCAATGAGGTGAAGAAGAATCCTAGAGTGTCAGCTAAACACTTACAGAAATCTCTGGCACATGCTAACATTTTTGTTGACAAATCTACAATGAGGAAAACATTAAACAAGAATGGACTTCATGGGAGGACACCACGGAGGAAGCCACTGCTGTCCAAAAAAAACATTGCAGCACGTTTGAAGTTTGCAAAAGAGCACCTGGATGTTCCACAGCACTACTGGCAAAGCATTCTGTGGACAGATGAAACCAAAATTGAGTTGTTTGGAAAGAACACACAACGCTATGTGTGGAGAACAAAAGGCACAGCACACCAACATCAAAACCTCATCCCAACTGTGAAATATGGTGGAGGGGGCATCATGGTTTGGGGCTGCTTTGGTGCCTCAGGCCCTGGACGGATTACTGTCATCGATGGAAAAATGAATTCCAAAGTTTATCAAGACATTTTCCAGGAAAACTTAAGACCATCTGTCCGCCAACTGAAGCTTAACAGAGGATGGACGATGCAACAGGACAACGTCCCAAATCATAGAAGTATATCAACAACAGAATGGCTTCAACAGAAGAAAATACGCCTTCTGGAGTGGCCCAGTCAGAGTCCTGACCTCAACCCGATTGAGATGCTGTGGCATGACCTCAAGAGAGCGATTCACACCAGACATCCCAAGAATATTGCTGAACTGAAACACTTTTGTAAAGAGGAATGGTCTAAAATTTCTCCTGACCGTTGTGCAGGTCTGATCTGCAACTATAGGAAACGTTTGGTTGAGGTTATTGCTGCCAAAGGAGGGTCAACCAGTTATTAAACCCAAAGGTTCACATACTTTTTCCACCCTGCACTATGAATGTTTACATGTTGTGTTCAATAAAAACATGAAAACATACAATGTTTGTGCGGTATTAGTTTAAGCAGACTGTGTTTCTCTATTGTTGTGACTTAGATGAAGATCAGAACACATTTTATGACCAATTTATGAAGAAATCCAAGTAAGCCCAAAGGGTTCACATACTTTTTCTTTCAACTGTATAATAATGGTTCTACCATCACTTGTTGAGATGAATCACAGATAAGTCTTCAGACAGGAATCATCTGATTTAATCATCTGACATTCAACAAACAATCTAGACGATAAAAGTCGGTGCCAACTGTAATGTAAAAAAATACTCATTTTGTATTAAAAATATAATTTTACAACATATACTGTAAAACATGTTTATATATCTATCATTAAATACTTAAGTGGGACTAACTACATAACACCCCCTGTTTTGGACTCCCATATACATGAATGCTTCTGTATTTTTAGTGTGTAGCTCAAAGGATAGCACATCAGAATGTGTTTATATTCAGAGACATATTGGGCTCAGAACCTGATTTATTGGCTGGGGCTCAAACCGAAGACATCATCAATGTTGCAGACTTCTGTAAATTTCTTGATGTGGAAGATCATTGAAATTTCCTCAAACAATAATTATTGTGATCCGTGTTTGCAGGCTCTTGGCTCTTCTGTTTTGATGTATGTTTCCTGCGTTCAATTTGTTTACTAGCAACAGTACACTGCAAAACTTACTTTACAAGTCAATTAAACTTGTGTTAAATCTTGACTAGTGATGAACTGTTGTAACTCATCAAATAAGAATTGCTTAAACTATTTTTGTCCACTGAAGATACTGACATAAAGTCACAAAGTACAATAAAACATTGTTGAAAATATTTAAAATAAAACAAAGCAGCTGTTTATTTTACTTTCTTTGCTTGGGGGGGACTTCTCTTATGCAGGAAGAAAACTGGCAGCATGAACAACATAAATGTAATATAAAATAGTATTGCCCAACAACACAATACAAACATTACTTATATCGCTTTTAAGACTTGATGTTAAATAGAGAGGTTTACCTAAAGTCTAAAATCATATCTTGTACTGATAAATGATTAAAATAAAACTGAAACCGGCAGAAGTCTTGATTAATTTTTAACTGATTATCCAGGCTTGATGTGCCAGATTATATTTACACTGTTTATGCCGAGCAGCAAAACTTTGTCAAAATGTCATCACAGTGTCTTTTCAGTCAGGTCAGTGATAGATAAAATACAATTAAAGCCGTTTTCATAAATAAGAATTTTTTGTTTAACAATGGAAAAATGTTTAAATATTTTTATACACACGGACAGTTGTTAAGGATTTGAAAATTATAAATTTATTAAATTAGATTTAGTCTTTCAAAACAAAAGTGCATCATAGTTCATGAAAAGAAAACTATACATTTATCAGTAAACAAATGTTACAATGATAAATAGGTTAAAATGAAAATTCAAGCTATGACTAAAAATATATTTCACTACCCTACTTATGACCATAAACAAGGGACGGCAACATTTTACAGGTTACATTTTAACTTGATTTTTTAAATTACAACTTACTAGATAAATTTCATAAATAATAATAGAAATTGTAATTTGAAATGGTACAGACAATTCATTTCTACCTAAACACTGATGTAATATTCATAGTCCTCATAAACCCTGTCCTTGTTAAACTCTTATTACCCTGACAATGTAGTGATAACCACTGACTGCTTGTAAACAGCTTCTATTCCAAAAGGCTCTCTTATAAACCCTTCAGATTCCGTTGGATTGAGAGCATTAAAGGCTGTAGGAGACCAAACGACAGTTTCTTGAAGTTTCTTTCTGCATCATCATTATGTGTCCATAAGAGGGTGCTATTGTCACGCAAAGAATCATGGGGGTGAGAAAGGTACATCATTCTGAAGGGCCCTGTGAAGTAGCCAGTTATGAGCACTTTGGTGTGGAACGACCCTTTAATATGGCGGCCATTGATTGTTTTCGATTCAAAGTGCCCTTTTGAGGGCGATGTATCCTGTTTGGAATGCACCGGGGTTTAACCTAGATAAGGTGAAGTTTTTTCTATTACGTCTGTCAAATTGTAATAAAAATAAGAAGCTGCTTTAAGTTGTTCAGTAGTCAAGAAAACACATTCTTTTAGCACCTAGTAATATAACAGGCAAAGCACTGTCAAGAGTTTTTTATTTAATTGATTTCACAATGATTACATCTGTATAAGTGACCTAAGGCTGTGATGGGGTGGAGAGAGAGTAGCTGGATCAGGACAGGACCAAGAGAAGGATTTCATCACAGTTCATCACAGATTACTCTGGAGCAATGTCCATACGGCTACAAGCTCCGACCATTTATTCATTCAAATAAATGACCGTATAGTGTTGCAAGTATCCAATCGGAATGAAGCTTTCTAGGGAGCAGTAAACAGTTGCTATTTTTTATATATGTATTTTTAAATGTATTATTCTACTTTGTAACACTTATGTCAGTATCTTCAGGACAAAATGTGCCAACATATGCTTACATTAACTCAAAAACAGTTAAAAAAAATATTTCATGAGTTACAGCAGTTCGTGACTAATCAAGATTTACCACAATTTTTTTATGCATTTGACAGATGCTTTTACCCAAAGCGACTTACAATAGAAATGACTTGTAGAGTCAGTTTTACAGCGTATCACTGCTATTAAACAATCTATCATCAGCAATTCGGACGATCTGATCCAGAGCTTTCAGAATCAGAACATCAACATTATCATCAATGTCGATCTCTTCATGATAGTTCTTCACTGGGAAGATGTTGCACACCGGCACACCCAGTTTGTCATGGCATATCTGCATCTAGAACAAAAGAGAACAAATCCAGAAATCAAATAATTAATACAGATAATTAGAAATAATCAATAGTCTTAATCTCAGATATTGATATAGATTGATAGATATAAAATATAGATAGATGATTTACCTTTTGTTTGATCTTTTTGCTGTAGTACATCTTCTTTAGATCTTTGTTCACCAGTGGACATGCTTCATCCACTTTGGTCATAACAATCACTTGAGGAATCCCTACAATGAGTCACAGACACAAGTTCACATGCACAATTGAACATACTAAGATTTAACATTACATTTGTTTAGTTTTAAAAGTGGCTATATGTAATGCCACAATTAGATGAGAAATATCTACTGTAGTAGTGAAACTTCCATCGATTTAACTGACGCGTCAGAGGTTATCCGTCCTTGAAAGACATTATAAACAGAGTTGATGAAGCTGGACTTTCCTGCTCCTATTGGTCCAGCAACCAGAATCTTGATGTGCCTCACATCTGGATTACTCAGACTGAATTCTTCTAGATGCTTTTTCAGTTCTGATTTCTGACTGTGTCAGGACAAGAGACACAAATATTGAGTCTTCTTTTGGGTTGCACAGATAACGAGTCAGGTATAGGCTACATGCAGGTTTTGAATGGCATGAGATTGAAAAATAATGACAGATTTTGTTTCTTTTTTTCTGAAGTACTGTATATTAAATACAGTTTGGGTAGGGGGGGCATGAAAAAGGCAATGTGTATTTAGTAGTGATCATAAGGTAACACTCCAACAGAAAGCACTTTAAATAAATAATATATTTGCTTGAAATATCATTACATTAGTCGTTTAAATCTGCCAATATTTTTATATGCATGGCAACAATGACCCAAGCATTTAAGTATATTACTTACTTCCAATTAAAGTTCCTCCATGGTTTATCAAATTCTAGAAGAAGAACAATCATATCAAACATCATTTAATCTGTTAGGTGCTCTTTAGAAAGAATAATGGTCATTATGTTACTTATAGATCTTCTCACGTGGGTTATACGTTGGTGCTGCAGGTTGTACAGGTTTTGATTCTGTTTCTCCCATTTCTTTAATTCCTTCTAAATCACACAACAGCAGAAATCTCTTTTGAATTTATATTATTAAAAACTTATTTTTGCTTGATTAATTCACATTTACATTTATTCATTTAGCAGACGTTTTTATCCAAAGCGACTTACACAGGAGAGCATATAAACATTTTGTCAAAATGCTAAACAGTACTGTTAGTTTACAAGGCCATGCTACTTGAAGGATTAAAGATGGAGGAAGCAAAGGAGAGTATGAACAACAAGATTTTTTTTATTCATATTAATAACATTTTGCCAGGTGCCACGTTTTTCTGGCACTTCAGCAAGTGTGAAAATGTAATAAAAGCATCATTTTCATTTAATTTAATATTTTATTTGCAAACATTTCACAGACCAAATTTAATTTTGTATTTACTTTGCACCAAGTACTTTAAAATAATCTTGAAACGCTGTATAATATACATTTGGCTCTCCTGGGTTTAGTCTCAAGATTGTCCAAGATGTAATTTGGGCGTCTGGTGTTTCTGATTTCTTATGTGTGAGAGATGCAGATCTCAGCCTGATGATGTTGAAGGTCTTACTGGACAGCAAACAATGACGTGCTGGGCTTTTATACCGCATACTCTCCTCTGATACTTTCACTTTCTGTAGACTGCACCAAACTGTGCAAACTGCTGAATACTGCAGAAAATCCTTCTTCATCTTCACCATCTGATCCCTGATAGTAAGCAACTAATTGAGTAAACTTTAAAAATGGTTGATTTGTGAATGTTTATTACATTGAATCTGTAAATAATGGTGAGAAAATATTGAAATCTCAAGGAAAAAACATTATTGTTGTGAATGTTTGCTTTAGTTGGGCTCTTGATTCTTGTGTTCTAAAGTCCTATTTTTTTGGAAATTGTTATTGTACACTGTAAAAAATGCCCGTGAAGTTTACGGTAAAATTCTGTTGTTTTCACACAAAAAACCTGTTATCAGAAAGCATCCGTAAAAAATACGGAAAACACTGTAAAATTGTCTGTAAAATTAACAGCAAAAATCCATCGTTTTTACGGAAAAACCCTGTAAAAATTTCACTGTGAAATTAACAATGAAATTCTGTAGTTTTCACAGAAAAAACTGTTGTCAAAAAACATCCGTAAAAATACGGATAACACTGTCAAATTCTCTGGGAATTGAACAGTGAAATTCCATAGTTTTCACAAGGAGTTTTTTTAACTCCACAAACACTTTTATCACCTTCACTTACTGACACCACTGTCACTTTATTTCTGTTGCACGTCTACAAAAGTTCTAATTGAGAATTAACACAAGTTTACATGTTGATGGTTTGTTGGGTCACCATTATGGTGAAGAGTGTTTGCTTTAGTTGGGATCTTGACCCTTTGCTTTACATGTGAGGAAGTCTTTCCCCAGTTTTAATATCTGTGTGTTGAAACAGACTGAAACAAGTGGGTAAAAGCTCAGACATAGCTAACTAATAACTGCTTAAGGTTGGAGAGTATATACATAGTTGTGAATTTAGGTAGTGCTTTAAAGTTATTTGTTATCATCATTTATGATATTCCATGAAATTAAATAATATACTGAAAGTCTTTTACAGCACATGTGACACATAATAAATGTTCTAGCAGATATCTAGAATATAACAGTTTGTCTCAACAATGGTGACAACAGAAAAAAACCATTAAAGATAAACGCAATGCATTCTGGGTATCATCAAAGCACAAAACTCATCAATGACTCCCAGCATGCATTGCGGCTGTAAGCTTTGCATTTGTTAGTCACCACTGTTGAGATTCATACACTGATTCTTGATGTGTGAGTCAAAGACAAAATGCAAGCTTTTTAATAGTTCAAAAACTTTTTAGATTGATTGTTGCATGAAATGTGAATTTTAAATGTTAATTCATTGAGGCGTTCGTAACAAAACATACAATAAGTAATTAAACAACATCCCAGATAAAGATTTAGTAATACCTAATCACACTTTCATTTGATGTGATTTGCTACAAAACTATGTTTTATATAAAACAATGTCATAGCAGCACAAAGAAAACTGGAAACTTTTGCATGACGGCTGAAAGATGGCAACTAAAGCAAACACTGATCACAAAAACGGTGACTTTAAATAAACCAATAAAGCATCAAGTCATGGATGTTATGCTGCAGTCCCTGTGAAGCAGAAGTGATGATCGTCTTCAGTATTCTGACGTGTTTCGAAAATGAATAGTGGGTGTGGCTCATGTGTTCCACTGTGAATTGATTGGATGAATAAAAACAGGATGTTCCCGTAATTTTACAGTAGTTTACTGGCAACCACAGCTGCCGGTATTATTCCGTAAAAACTACGGAATTTGTATTTTCTCTTGTTTTTCTGATATTAAATGTTTTGTGGGTCACCACTATGCTGAAGAGTGAGTCTGTGTTTAAGTCAAGGTCAGGCAATGAGATACAGATGTCATGCTGCATGTTGCTTTGTATAAGAGTGACTTTGATGTTTTTACAAAGAAACAAATTAAGTAAATGTAATGTTTTCACTTTTATGCAATTGGATCAAGTTTTAATTTTATATAAAGAAATGCTGTTGATATAAAAGACTAAAATGTATTAAGTTCATTCACAGCTTGAAGTTTGTGCCCTGAAGTTTTAATCGGCAAGACTGTTTACATTCTTTTCCTGTATTTTTTACGGAATCTTCCTGGCAACCACAGCTGCCGGTATTTTTCCGTAAAAATTACGGAACATTTTTAACAGTGTAGTCAAATCTATATTTGAATGGTTTGGTGTTAACCGGTATTTGTTGAGTTTTATTGTGTTATTTAGCTGTATTTTTTGTCATTATGGCTAAAATCAAACAAAATATCTGCAGTTTGATTGATATTATTTTAAATGCACATTAAAAAAACAGGAGTATAATTTTTTTTAAACATGGTCATCTCATTTTGGAACCAAACTCTTAATTTATTCTGACGATGAAAATTGAGATCTACTTAGATCATGTGATCATTGTTAATGACTTTATTTAAATAATTGTTCATGCTTGTGTTGTAGGAGATTGGCAGTGTTATGCTTGTCAAAGAGAAAAAACAGAATAAACTTAAATTTAGTTTTTGGTTGTTATCATTGTTGATGTCTAAGTGTGTCATCAAAATGTTCTCATTCTAGTACTTTTGTATTGTACTTTAACATTTATTAACCAGAACATTTACATCAGTCATGAAAGGATTGACCCAGAACTATAGCTTTTACTGGATTATTTTTAATTGTGTGTTTTTACAGCTTGAAATTGTAGTAAAACCTTGTTTTTGTAGAGCAATTAATTTAAAATCTCTTCCTAATGCAAAGCACTACTGATAATACAAATATTTGTGGACGTGTTTTTGATTATGTGTAAAACGTGTCCACATTAAAAGCACAGTGTTGTCAACTTTAAACTGTGTAATCAATCTGTTGATATCTATTTGCATTTTTAATGTTATATTTACCTAAAACTATTCACTATTGCACAATTTATTTATACATTTTTACTTTTGTAAAAAACCTCTCTGTAGAATAAACAAAAAGGGAAGACAGTATTTTCAAGTTCTGCCTGCACACAGGAACCAGAAAATGAAAGTGATTTGGTGGTCTCTAGTCTAAATATTACTTAATTGTTTTGAACAATCATTCACCCTGCAGGTCATGAAAGGTCATAGAAATTTTAACAAACTATATTGTGATCATTGTTTACTTAATTGGGCTCTTGACTTTTTAATCAAAATGTATGGGCTATTCATACGTCTTAAAGAACATTTGTTGTGATAATGTCCCTTTGACATTGCAATAGTAACTGAGATTGAATTGTTTTAAGTTAGCTTTATGAAATTGAATCGACCGATAATAAATCTGACTTTAAAAATAAGCCTATCTTATTTCGTAATCTTGTTTTTATGCAACAGCCCTCAGCTCATTTTACAGGCTAATTTACTGTAGCTTCCAGAAACAAAACATCCCTGCTTGACCACACATCCTCTGATACAGGGGTGGGCAAGTTCGGTCCTCAAGAGCCGTAGTTCTGCAAAATCCCTCTTCCTTTCTTACTAAAAATACCTGAACAAGATTACTAAACCAGGTAACAAGAGAGCAGATGAAAACCATTGAATCAAAAGTAAAAATGATCGATTTGTTAACGCTAAAGGGATAGTTCACCAAAAATGACAATTTTGTTTGTATATGTACAGTATATACTGTATTTAGTTCTGATGAACACAAAAACGCGACCTGTCCCGCTTTCCGCGTGCACACGGAAAATTTGCAAAATGGGATTGGGCCAAAGGAAGATAATTGGAAGAATGTTAACAACTTACAATTCTGGGGGGACATTTAGATTAAAATGGTTGTCAATGGTGCCTCAGAACGATTTGTTTACCTAAATCCTTCAATAATATTTTATTTTGTGCTTATTATACAAATCATAGAATAATTTTTGTCAGTGGTGCCCCAGAAATCTCAGTTTCAAACATCAAATATATTTGTGATTAACAGAACAAAGAAATCTTTAAAGCTCTATTTCTTTCTCACCTTTTTTTATAATACACTTTGCTTATAGCACTGCATGCCTGTATTGGCCAGGACAATCTGAAATATATACAGTTGAAAGAAAAAGTATGTGAACCCTTTGGTCTTACTTGGATTTCTTCATAAATTGGTCATAAAATGTGTTCTGATCTTCATCTAAGTCACAACAATAGAGAAACACAGTCTGCTTAAACTAATACCGCACAAACATTATACGTTTTCATGTTTTTATTGAACACAACATGTAAACATTCATAGTGCAGGGTGGAAAAAGTATGTGAAACCCTAGGCTAATGACTTCTCCAAGAGCTAATTGGAGCCAGGAGTCAGCCAACCTGGGGTCCAATCAATGTGATGAGATTGGATGTGTTGATTGAAGCTGGCCTGTCCAATAAAAAACACACACCAGTTTTGAGTTTGCTGTTCTGAAGAAGCGTTGTCTGATGTGAGCCATGCCTCGCACAAAAGAGCTCTCTGAAGACCTACGATCAAGAATTGTTGACTTACATAAAGCTGGAGAGGGCTACAAAAGTATATCTAAAAGCCTTGATGTCCATGTGTCCACGGTAAGACAGATTGTCTACAAATGGAGAAAGTTCAGCACTGTTGCTACACTCCCTAGGCGTGGTCGTCCTGTAAAGATGACTGCAAGAGCAGAGCGCAGAATGCTCAATGAGGTGAAGAAGTATCCTAGAGTGTCAGCTAAACACTTACAGAAATCTCTGGCACATGCTAACATTTTTGTTGACAAATCTACAATGAGGAAAACATTAAACAAGAATGGACTTCATGGGAGGACACCACGGAGGAAGCCACTGCTGTCCAAAAAAACCATTGCTGTCCGCCAACTGAAGCTTAACAGAGGATGGACGATGCAACAGGACAACGACCCAAAGCATAGAAGTAAATCAACAACAGAATGGCTTCAACAGAAGAAAATACGCCTTCTGGAGTGGCCCAGTCAGAGTCCTGACCTCAACCCGATTGAGATGCTGTGGCATGACCTCAAGAGAGCGATTCACACCAGACATCCCAAGAATATTGCTGAACTGAAACACTTTTGGAAAGGGAATGGTCCAAAATTTCTCCTGACTGTTGTGCAGGTCTGATCTGCAACTATAGGAAACGTTTGGTTGAGGTTATTGCTGCCAAAGGAGGGTCAACCAGTTATTAAACCCAAAGGTTCACATACTTTTTCCACCCTGCACTATGAATGTTTACATGTTGTGTTCAATAAAAACATGAAAACATTTAATGTTTGTGCGGTATTAGTTTAAGCAGACTGTGTTTCTCTATTGTTGTGACTTAGATGAAGATCAGAACACATTTTATGACAAATTTATGAAGAAATCCAAGTAAGCCCAAAGGGTTCACATACTTTTTCATTCAACTGTATACTTGTGACTTGAAAACAATGACTTTATAATATAAAATAACTGATATGACGTTTCAAATGTATTCGTTGATCACAGTTAATTTATCTGTAAATTTCTATTTATTATTTTTAGTTATTCTTTCGATTGGGACCTGCAGTCGCACAGAGACTCACGCCGACCGGGTTCATGGATCTCACAGACACAAAACTGTCAGTTCTGATCTTTGGTCAGAGGTTGCCGGGGAAACTAATATCATTAAGTCTGGCCGCTACATGCTTGCTCAGAAGCATAACAATAGTTATTTTAGTCACGATCATGCAACTTGCTGAGCCAGTTGATATAGGTGGAAATCTGTAACATGTGACGCCCCACTTATAATATGAATCTTAGTATAAACTAGTCCATCCATTCCTGACATCGATTTTGAGGTATCAAAATAGGCTCCTTCCAATCACTGGTAAAAACACTCTGAAGATTTCTTAATAAATCAATGATATCAATTTATTATGCCCGTCAGGTACAACATCAATTAAAATCATAGAATGTGCATACAAAAAGACATTTCTTTATAAGCAAAGATTATCAACATAGTATAAAAATAAAAGAACAAAGTTAATCAAACCTGGCAAAATTGAGACACACAGTTGCAGAGTGGGAAGTTGTGGTTACAGAACATTTAACATTTACTTTACATTTTCATTTACGCATATGGTAGACGTGACTTACATTGCTTTATCCTATACATTTTTCATAGGTATTTGCAATCCCCTGGGATCGAACCCACAACCTTGCGTTGTTAACACAATGTTCCCCTTCATTCGGTCTCTCGACGTTGTTGAGGGACAGACTGGGGACAAATGAAATTAAAATACATCTGTAGTCTCGGCAGCGAGCTACAGATTTAAAAGAGCAGGTCCTTTTCAGGATCAATATTCTCACAGTTTCCACTCTCATCCAGGAGGGAGGACGGACACAGCGGCTACCCCGGGTGTTGGGCTTCCAGCATCTCGGGCGGCCGTTGTGGATCAGTTCTGTCCGCACTGCGGGCGGTGTATGATTCAGACGTTGCGTCACGGGCGGCTGTGTTCCCACGGGACTCAGCCGCCAACTCGCTGCTTCCCGTTTTGTGACGGCATGGGCATGCGCAGTGGGGAGGGACGAGGGTGATGTGGGCTTGTGAACGTCTTTCTTCAGCCACTGGCTGGCAAGTCGTTCGCGCCTCGTCTGACCGTTCCCCAAGAGACAGTCCCACCATCTTGTTCCTACACCACGTGCCAGAAACGGTGTGTGGTGATGATGAGATGCTGCAAGCTGTGTTCTTGGGTATGACAGACCCATCTTCGAGTCTGACGGGCACGACGCCTATACTGCACGTATGGTTTGTTCTCAGGTGTGGCGGTCACAGCGGCTACGTTCTCCGGAATGTGCTCCTGTCTGAAGGGCTCAGGGAGCTATTACTTTCCTGGACAGTGAGGTAGCTAAGGGCTATGTTGACCACCCAGGTGGTCTAGCGGCCCTGGTGCTCCACAGGATGCTGGTACTTGGAGGAGTCGACAAAGTCTGCCAAGCTGCTTTCACCCTCCACGCTATGGCGGTCAATAGGGTCCAAACGTTATGGTTTCCCATTGGGTCATATGCCAGAGCGTTTGGATCTGGTTGATGGGAAGGTCGACCCGGCTGCGCACCGCCACAGGCCTCGCGGCTCCAGCGACGAAGGTCAGGGTGTGTGCCATGGGTTGAACGATGTCCATGATAGTGGTCCAAGGATCTGTAGCTGGGCTGGATGGTGACAGTGTGGAGATATTCTATGGTGAAGAAGCAGGCTGTTCCGTGACCCGACCATCTATGGATGCTGAGGTCCTGCGCACAGCCTGCCCTCCATCAGCCCGCCTCCCCGCGGTGGCCCCTCTGATACTGGGCCCTCCAAGGATGGCTCGTCAGAGATGTTGAGCCACGCAGGAGGAGGCCTCTACCCTGTTGGGTAACCACCACAGAGCGGGCCTGACAGGAGAGCCGTGGCGATGCAGAGTTCACTCTCTTTCCGGGCTTCCCCCAGTGATATCGCTGCCTTCCGCAATCTCCACGTGACGTTGCGTCGGCCGGCGGTAACACTAAGCAGGTAAGTAGGCAGAGCAGTCAAACCTCTCCGTGGTCCCACCCTGTGTAAGGTGACCGCTCTGTCAGCCACTAACCAACCTCCCTGGCACGGTGAAGCAGATCATCCTCCGGTTTCGCAACCACGGCTCCTGCCGTTACGCAAGCTAGAGGACGATCCATCTCGGTTATGCGATCCATTTTCGCCAGGCACCCGCCAAGTTCGGGCGATTCTCCTAAGGGGGAAGCTCCCGTGCTCAGGCCGAGGTTGCTGCTTCTGGCGGGAAGTGCGGTCGAACCTGTCCCTCTAACCGAGATGTCTTCCGGGCCGGACTTCATAGTACCTTTATGGGGGGGGAGGCCGGGCCCCTCTCTGTATCGAGCTGATACAGAAGCGCATCTTGGCGACAAGATTGGTTGTGGCAATCGACCCGTAGGACCCTTACTTTTACGTCTCCTTCCTTCTGCGATATTTCGTGTTGAAGGAAGAACGTATCAGTACTAGGTCCTTGTGCTTCGGCACCTAGACCTTCTGGCCTACGGGTTAACTGGGAAAGAGCAAGCTCTCCCCAAAAGAGTGGGAGCTCCCCTTATCTCGGTGTGGAACTAGACTCTGCCCTCATGCAGCATGCTCACCAAACGAGTTTCTGCAGTAGGTGTTGAACTGGATGAATCTGGTCAGCCGGACTCCGGGTCCCGCTGATCACTTCAGAGGCTTCTGGAAAGTGAGAAAGTGAAAAAACAGATGTGGTAATTGAAATTACCATTTAAATATGACAGGGTCAAAACTCATAAGATATGGGAAACACAGTTACAAACCAACTTTGCTTTTACATTTGAAATTTGGCAGTCAGTGTGCGTTTGCTTAAACGAAAATGCAAACGGTAATGCGCGATTTGCAATTGCGTTTTGATTATGTCACATTTTATGCATCCACAAATTGATAACGCAATTGCAAATACAATTTGCAATTCCATTTTAATAATGTCCGGAATATCATTCCATAGAAGAGAGCATCTCAATCTATCTGTAAGCACGATTCCCTGAGAAAGTCACACCGCTTATACACTGTAAAAAATGCCCGTGAAGTTTACGGTAAAATACTGTTGTTTTCACACAAAAAACCTGTTATCAGAAAGCATCCGTAAAAACATTGTAAAATTAACAGCAAAAATCCATCGTTTTTACGGAAAAACCATGTTAAAGTGCTTGTGAAATTAACAGTGAAATTCTGTAGTTTTCACAGAGAAAACTGTTGTCAAAAAACATCCGTAAAAATACGGATAACACTGTCAAATTCTCTGGGAATTGAACAGTGAAATTCCATAGTTTTCACAAGGAGTTTTTTTAACTCCACAAACACTTTTATCACCTTCACTTACTGACACCACTGTCACTTTATTTCTGTTGCACGTCTACAAAAGTTCTAATTGAGAATTAACACAAGTTTACATGTTGATGGTTTTGTTTAGTCACCATCATGGTGATGAGTGTTTGCTTTAGTTGGGATCTTGACACTTTACTTTACATGTGAAGAAGTCTTTCCCCAGTTTTAATATCTGTGTGTTGAAACATAGACCGAAACAGGTGGGTGAAAGCTCAGACAAAGCTAACTATTAACTTCTTTAGGTTGGCCAGTAAATAAATGGTTGAGAGTTTAGGTAGTGCTTTAAAATTATTTGTTATCATCACTTATGATATTCCATGAAATTAAATATACTGAAATTCTTTGACAGCACATGTGACACAAAATAAATGTTCTAGCAGATATCAAGAATATAACAGTTTGTCTCAACAATGGTGACAACAGAAAAAACCTCTAAAGATAAACGCAATGCATTCTGGGTATTATCAAAGCACAAAACTCATCAATGATTCCCAGCATGCATTGTGGCTGTAAGATTATCAATTGTTAGTCACCACTGTTGAGATTCATACTCTGATTCTTGATGTGTGAGTCAAAGACCAAATAGAAGCCATTTGTCGATTTAAAAATTTAACTTTTATATTGAATGTTTCTGGAAATGTGAGCTTTAAATGTAAATTCATTTCGACGTTTGAAACAAACAAAAAAAGTAATTAAACAACATCGTAGAATTAGCTTTTGAAAAAATCTAATCACATTTTCACTTGTTGTCATTTGCTACAAAACTATGTTTTATATAAAACAATGTCATAGCAGCACAAAGAAAACTGGAAACTTTTGCATGACGGCTGAAAGATGGCAACTAAAGCAAACACTGATCACAAAAACGGTGACTTTAAATAAACCAATAAAGCATCAAGTCATGGATGTTATGCTGCAGTCCCTGTGAAGCAGAAGTGATGATCGTCTTCAGTATTCTGACATATTTCAAAGATGAATAGTGGGTGTGGCTCATGTTTTCCACTGTGTATTGATTGGATGAATAAAAACAGGATGTTCCCGTAATTTTACGGTAGCTTGCTGGCAACCACAGCTGCCGGTATTATTCCGTAAAAACTACGGAATTTGTATTTTCTCTCTTTTTTCTGATATTTAATGTTTTGTTGGTCACCACTATGATGAAGAGTGAGTCTGTGTTTCAGTCAAGGTCAGGCAATGAGATACAGATGTCATGCTGCATGTTGCTCTGTTTAAAAGTGACTTTGATGTTTTAATAACAAATTACAAAGAAGAAAATTAAGTAAATGTAATGTTTTCACTTTTGTGTATTTGGACCAAGTTTCAATTTTATATAAAGAAACTCTGTTAATGTAAAAGACTCAAATGTATTAAGTTCATACACAGCTTGAAGTTTGTGCCCTGAAGTTTTAAACTGCAAAGCTGTTTACGTTCTTTTCCTGTTTTTTTTACGGAATTTTACTGGCAACCACAGCTGCCGGTATTTTTCCGTATAATTAACGGAACCTTTTTTACAGTGTAGGAGTGCAGGTTATGTCTTAGAGTTAAAAAGTTTTAATATACTCTTTGTTAAATTTGAAAGAACTATACCTTTTTACCCATCGCACCATGACCTTGAAAACAATACCAAACATGATGATCAATACTCCATACTATGTTAATAAATGATATATAAAGTATGAAAATGTGTAAGCATTTTCCGAGTGATCCGGGCCTGAAGAAATGAAGGGGAGGGGTGTGATAAGAGGTGGTTCAACAACCCCTGAGGAGAGGGCAGGATATCATTCCTCAGGGTCTAGCAACAAATGGGGTTTTATTGTTTTGTGTCCCAGCATCACAAACAACCTTTTCCAGCTGCCGTACAGCAAGCAACCATTGAATCAATGTTAAAATGTGTGGATTTGTCAATATTATTGGCAATTAATCAATATCAATTTTGTACTTTCAATTTTTGTAGAATTTTTTTGACATTTCATCAATCGGCATTATTTGGTTCAGTGTTTGCTTTACTTGAGCTCTTGGCTCTTATACATTTTATACTCGCTCCTCTTTAAGTGCTCACAGTAGTGTTTCTGTGAGAACACATGTGCATTTAAAAAAGAATGTGATGTTTCACTCATGCGTTAGTTTCTGGGAACAAAAGAGAGGGTAAGTACCATCCTTTTATACTACGTGCTGAGGGATGATAGGCTATAACCAGTAATTCATTATGATGTAAGGAGTCTTCCTGATAGAATTTGAGCGAAAGCTTACATTACTGTGTGATTCTAAACTCTCCTTAAGCATAAGTTTATTTTTGCATGCAAACATTTCTCGATATCAAAATAATACCAAATTAAATTCATTAGATTCTTCATGTCTGTGCGATTTCTAAACTCTCCTGTAGCATAAGTTCAATTTTGCATGCAATTATCTCTCAAAATAAATATAATACCACATTATAGAGTTATTTCAAAATAAGCACACAATCCTGATGATAAATGTGAATCAAGCAACGAAATGAATGCTACTTAACCAAACAATAATTGATTGGATTTTTATTTGTATCAGCAATTCAAATATACTTTGAAAGCATACAGCATTTTACCTTTAATACTTAAGCACACAAAAAATTAACTATATTACTTTTACTCAAGTAAAAGATTTTTGAGTAATTTTAGAGTAGCAAAAATTACTTGTAAAATGTCAAAATTGCCATGCATTCAGATTATCAGTTACTGATTACTAGAACCTTCTGAACACAACACAAGCTTTGATGTAAGATTTGGTTTAACAGTACAGCAAAAGATGCATTATAACAGATCACATAACTAGCAGGACTGAACATTAGGTCAGCATGACTATTTAAGATCTAAGAAAAATGTTTAAAAAGTGTATTACTAAACGTGTGTATTCGATATAATTGTGCACTTTGGAGGTGTGATTTGTCACTTATTGCATGTTTTATTGTCATGGTTTTTATATATTTAAACGTATCAAGAGGGCCGTTTACTGCCAACATATTTATTTATCTTCATGATATAATGCATTGTTAATGATTCAACTCTTAAGCTGTTTACTCCTTTAATTATTAAATGTTTGATTGTCAACATTTGTTATATAAGTCTAAGATTTCTTCAGGTATCGTAATATTGTGTCATTAGCAGGGTGTGGATGTATGACCATTTTCATGTCATTTGTGTCAACTTTGCACAAAATAAAAACATGTTTCTTTACCTTTTGATACTGATCTTTAATGCACAAAGCTTCCTTTACAAATGAAGTCATTGTGATAATTTGTTTTCCCTTATACATTTATTTACATTTATTCAGTTCTGTATTAAGATATAAAACAAAAGAAACCATTGCAATAGCCATCTAAGAGTGGTGCTTGGGAAGGTTACAATTTTTCAGAATAGTTTTGATAATTTAATATCTTGGGAAAAGATCAATTGTAAATTTAAAACATACGAAAAAAGACAAACATAAGCTTAACAGCTTGAACACACTATAAATAAGGAAATGCAAGAAAAAGTGCACTCGTTACAGAGTTATTACCCTTGATATAATCATGATTAATAGTGTCTATTAATAGAATGCATTCAAAACTCCATATTTTTACTACATAAACAAAACTTTTTTTGCTGTTTTAAACATTAATAACATTAATAAAGACTTCAACAAACTCTTTTGCATGGATGACTACTTTAAACCCTGCTGACTGGTCATTAGATTCACAAACCAACACATAAATGTGGGACTGGTTTAATACTGCTAGAAATATTTGATAGTTGTGCGCAGATATAAATATGTATCTGTTATCAACTCTTCATTTAATTTCATTTTCACTTTTGTAATAGATTTTGTTTAACTTTGCTGGAACATTTATGCCTCTGTGAGAGACATGTTGTGCATCTTGGATGCATTTTTTTTGCAAGAAAGTAAGACTCATTCTATCTTTTTACCTCTCGTCACTAATAAATGTTTGCTCATAAATGGTTATACTGGTAGTGGTGGTAGTCTTAATAACAAGAAAAGGCTTGGACCCAGAAACTCTATTCTTTACATCACAACTTAACGAGCAGACCAATTTATCGTTTGCAGTTTTTACAATGTGTGTAAGCGCCCTCAGAATCAAGACATCAGTGTCATCATCTGTGTCAATTTCCTCATGGTAGTTCTTTACAGGAAAGATGAAGTTCATAGGGACACCTAAGATGTTACTGCATTCCTGCATCTTAAACACAAACAAACAGTTTTACAGACATGCATGAAGATTGTGTTTGGAAGGAACAGAATAATTACCTTTTCCTTGATGTTCTTGCTGGTGTAGATTTTCCTTAATGTTTTGTTGACCAGCGGACATGCTTCATCCACCCTTGTCATGATGATCACTTGAGGAATATCTGTCAAATGCAAACATACATTTAAATTAGTACTCAGTGTGATACGTGTTTGGACTAGACTGATGAGGCATTCAATATTTTGTAAAAGGTTTGATATTTGTTTAAATAATTTCTGTAAATTTTCCTGTGATTATTTTGGAATTAGAGAAAACTTGTAAAGACTATTATTTTTTATAGTAAAGGTCATTTATATCAAATTTGAATTTGACTCACCCAGTCCACTGGTACTCTCCCTAATACTCTTCATCTTTTTAATGTGATCCGGATTCATGAATGATAATTTATCAGCTGCTATTATGAATACCAGGCAATATGTCTGATCTTGAGGACCTGGCTCACTTCTGTAGGCCTTATCTCCAGCAGAAACAGGAGTTGGATTTAACTGAATTTGAAAGGTAAAAGAGTGAAATCCAAACGAAAAATATGAAATGAGAACAGTTGACATGTTCATTTAAGTGTATGTAATGTATAGGAAAACACGTCCCTACTTTGCATCCTTCTGTAAGGAGGCCCCGGAGAGCTTTGACAACGTCCTCTGTATGTGCACCACTTGAATCTCCATCCTCTAGTCCCATGAAGTCATTGAAGACGAATGGCAGAATATCTGTATGCTTTTCACCACTGATGTAATAGGTTCTGTACTGGGATTTAAAAAAGAAATAGCAGATCAAAACTGCGAGACAAAATACATATTTGCTGGGTTTGGCTGTGTAGTACCTGAGACCGATCAGACACGCATAACTAATTACATTTCTAAAATATTACAACAACACCCCTCACCCCACCAGCAAGCCATTCGCTTGGGGGTCTACCCCCAATCTGCAACTTACACCAAGGGCAGGACAAGATCTCTGGTGACTATAGCAACTCATCAAGATAGAGTATTTTACGACCGAATGGAATGTAGGGAGCTGAACACTCTTTACTCACTTTGGGGACAAACATACAATCCTAAATGCATTTATATGGAAATGTACATTTATTAATTTATAACATTTCCATGTATTAATGTTGTTGTTGTTATGTCTGTTTTAAACATTAATCCAAATTTAATCCATATTTACATCATGTTTGGAGTCTATGAGCTACATTTGTATGTCTTTAATGTTGATGTTTGTTGTGTTTTGGTGACTCTTTTCATATTAGTTTTATCAAACTCTTAGAAGTCTTCTTAGTGAACATCCAATCAGCTTTCACATGCAAAACACCGCCTGAGAGACAAAGACAATTAACTTTCCCTCCAAAGTTGCCATCTTCTGATTGGATCAGTCACGTCAGTAGGATTTGACGTCCTTACAGTTTAAAAGAGACCACGAGAAGAGTCTCTGTGTGTTTGTGTAGGTTGGAGAGGTTATTAGGAGTTTTACTTCAGGTTTGTAGTTTGTGGGAGTTTGTTCTTTCTCTCCTTGCGTTCTGCATCTCCAAAGGAGGCACTAGGAGAAGACTTCACCTTTAACCCATAAATTTGTGCCAGGCTGCGGCCTTATCTTTCCAGATACAGATCCTCTGCATAAAACTGGTTCTCTCTGATCACTTTCAGCCAATATCACCTGGAGCCTTAACAAACTGCATCAGGACATTCTTTCTTTGATGGGCAAGACGTGCAAGTAACAAACTTAGTCTTATTAATGGATGCATAGGGCATCATTAATCCTTTTAACAAAGGTGCTTTACAAGAAGAAACTGATGTTTAGTTCATGCTTTTGATATTCTGAATATCATATACTGCCATAATCCATGCTCCGCTCTTCTCTTTGCTTCAATTTCCACCGTCTTCCAATGCTAAACTGTATGTGTGTATGTTAGATTAGTATGTGTCTAGCCTAGGTAATAAAGTCCTGTTTTATTTCACACGTGATGTTGTTTGTAGTTCATGCTCATAATCCGGAGTCCCTAAACATGCTGATTCTTGCTACCTGCTCGTAATGCTAATTGATTTCCCCAAATCATGAATTTGATCTAGATAATTTTAATTGATCATTATTAATTAAATATATCCCAATTTTGGTTTATATTTCTTTCACTTACAAAGGGTGGTGGAGAAAATGTAACTTATAATTGTGATCAAAGCTCATGATAATTCTTACATATTTGATGAAGAATAGCGTTTAATTAATATTGTTCCTCATTGAGTTCACTACAGCTGGCTGGGTCACTTAGATTTTAGCATTTTTGGGAAATGTTTCTCTCAAAATTGGACAGTGGTTGAAATAAACTTTGTCTTAAAAAAGTCATAAAAAGTTTTATGTATATATATACATTGTGTTGTAATTTGTTTTGTATTATAAAGGCCATATTTAGCTTGTAAACCATAAACCAGCTTTAAAGACCAGTACTGTAATTTCATATACTTACTGTTTTTGTGAAAGTTGTTCCAGATGTTTCATCAAAATGGGCATCACCGTTGATTCTTCCTTGGAATGCACTATTGATTGAATTGATGAAGCTCGACTTTCCTGCTCCAACTTCACCAGCTAACAAGATCCTGACATGTTTAATATTGGGATTGCTCAACTGGAACCCTCTCAGGTCTTTCCTCAAATCTTCTCTTTTTCTGTTTTTAGAAGAAGCCATTCTTAAAAAGCAATGCAATACACCGCAGACTATATAGAGTATTTGTGTTCAATCAGGGTTAGAAAACAAATAGAAATAAAAAAAAAATCCACTTACCCCCAGGGTGTAATCCTCCATGGTTGATCATATTCTGTTAGTGTATACAGATAGAAAGAGCATGGTTTACATTTCACTATTAATTCATGATTTATACAAACACAATGTTAATATAAAATGTACAGATAAACTTTTTATGAGTTTAAAAAACAATTGAAGGGACTGTTAAAAGGACAAATATTGGGAAAAGTAACAGTGGCTAAGCAAAATGATTTAATATGATTAAAACTTAACTTACCTCGTAGGGGCGGGGGAGTTATCACTGGAGCTGGCTGGACTGATTCTGCTCCTGCCATTGTCTCTTCTTATATCTAATTACCAACATCACTCAACATATTCATAAATGAAATTGAAGCATTTAAAATATTTAATAATTTAATAAGAATTAGCTCACCTGGGTTTAGTCTCGGTCTGAGCTGCAGATTTAGCCTCTGGTGTTTGTGATTGCTGCTGAGGCTTTTATACTCTGCTGTGATACTTTCACTTTCTATAGGCTTCACCAAACTAGGCAAGGCAAGGCAAGTTTATTTATACAGCACATTTCATACACATACATTTCTCTATTTCTAGAGAATCTCTGTTGCAAGATTTAAGTAGTTTCGGTCCTAACTGATCCAACTCGTACTGTTTAAAATTGTTGATTCAACCATGTTTTCTTGACGTGGGTTCTTGACTCTGTCAAGAAACTCTTTTTCTCTGTCAACTTCTGATATATATTGAGGCAATAAGAATTGAGGTCCATGATAATCAGCTGCATGTGGTTGTTCTTATCGTGAGATTATGTATGTTGCAAAATAAAATGTATGCAAAATAAAACTTTATGCTCTAATGTATGCTGGGCAGGCATTTAGTACAACACTCGTTCATGACTCCCAACATGCATTGCAATTGATCTGTTTATCTGAATTAATTGGGGCTTGTCACCATTGTTTAGATTTGTCAAATCAGTCACGAAAGAACAGATTAAAGATTATATTGTAAATGTTTTCATCTTTATTACAAATTCACAATAAAAGTATTCTCCACCATCTCTACTTAAAAACAACTCTTTCTTTATAAATGTTCACCTGTTCTCACAGAAACACTATGAGAACTAAAATAATAAGTTGAGTCAAGTGCTCAACTGAAGCAAACACCTTACCTTAACCTATACCTGTTAAGTGTCTCTTTGCAACATAAGAGTGAACATTTAAATCAATATTTAAAACCGAAATCTAGCAGTACATTTGTATTTGAAAGCTATAAGCAAACGGAGGAGCATAACATCACTAATATCAGTAAAAAAATCTGTTTCAGTTATCATAATTTATCGTGGTTTACATGTTACAGTACTAGTTGGATCAGTAAGGACCGAAACTGATTAAATCTAGCAATAGAGATTCTCTAGAAAGATATCCAAGTATTGAGGAAAAAAGTAAAAAATGTTCACAAGCTGGGTCAGCACCCTTGCATTTTTTTATTTTTTTTTCTGACAGTATGGAATGCGGAAGCAAAACCCGTTTGAGAGGGAAACAAGATTGAAAATGATCAGTAATAAATATGCCTGTTTAGTGTCTCTTCGCAACAGACTGAACATTTTAATTAATATTTAAAATGTAAATGTTGCTGTACATTTGTAATTGAAAGCTGTAAGCAAACAAAGGAGCAAAAAAATCCCTTAATCTTGTTGCAGTGTATCGGCTATTTACAGTGAAAAATCCATGTTCTTGGATTAGAGAGAGTGAAACAAATATTGAGAAAAAAAGTGTAAAAGTCCTAACATAGATTCAATAAGAGAAGCTGCATGCAGGTGTGTTTGATTTGTTTGATTAGGGTTGAAGTGAAACTCTGGAGGACACCGGCCTAGAGGACTGAGTTTGGGCACCCCTGAGTAATATACTCTAGTCCTATACACATGTGTTTCTTGGAATTGAGAAACGGATACTCAAAGGGCTGTTAATAATTTTGATCGACTTGATGCGATACGGCAAGATCCGACAGGCGGATGACATCAAAGTACCATGAGAGTGCTTCGAAAAAACATCAAAATTCGATTTTGAATCCTTCTCGTGGTACTTTGATATCATCCGGCTGTCGTATCTTGCCGCAACTCATCAAGTCGAACAAGCCTTTTAAATCACAATGAGAAGGAGGAGTTCAGTGACGCTACACTGCATTATTAATATAAGAGTTGCTCTACTGAATAAATACATTTAAGTATAAAGTAGACATTACATAAGAAAAAAATGAATGAATATACATTTAAATTTACAGAAGGGCTATAGTTTGATGATCCTGACTCCTAGGCAAGGCAAGTTTATTTTTTTTAAGATCACAAATACAACTTTAGATTTTAAGAAACAATAAAACAGCAATACAATTGATAAAAAATGTTAGAGTGTACAGTATGTAAAAAGAATAAGAAATTAGCAATAGGAGGGCAGTTGATGTAAACCAGAACAGTGCTCAGGTTGTGAATGCACAGCTAAACAAGTGTGTTTTCAATCTGGATTTAAAAGAAGATACTGTTGGTGAACATCTGATGTCTTCAGGAAGCAGATTGAAAAATTACTGTAGCTGTACATTGTTATTGAAAGGTGTAAGCATCTGAGGAGCATTGATCACTAATGTCAGTAAAAAAATCAGTTTGAGTTATCGTAATTCATCGTCGTTAATATGTAACAGTACCTGTTGGATCAGTTAGGACCGAAACTGATCAAATCTAGCAACAGAGATTCTCTAGAAAGATATCCAGGTATTGAGGAAAAAAGTAAAAAATGTAACCATCTAGTCTCTCTCCACCGATCACACCCTCACGTGACTTACACAGATGTAATCATTGTGAAACCACCTAAATAAATACTCTTGACAGTTCTATGCCTAAATGCTTTACTAGGTGCTAACAGAATGTGTTTTCTTTACTACTGAACAACTTAAAGCAGCTTCTTATTTATATCACAATTTGACAACCATCATAAAAAAGCAAACTACTTAAAAACTACTTCAAAACAATCCATGGCCACCATATGAAAAGGTCATTCCACACCAAAGTGCTCAGAACTGGCTACTTCAAAAGGCCCTTCAGAATGATTTACCTTTTTCACTCACATGATTCTTTTCGTGACAATAGCACCCTCTTATGGACACATAGTGATGATGCAGAAAGAAACTTCAAGAAACCGTTGTTTGGTCTCCTACACCCTTCAAAGCTCTCGATCCAAAAGGAAATAAGATAATAAATCCTCTGAAGTGCTTATAAATGAGCCTTTTGGAATAGAAGTTGTGTTATGATTTACATACAGTCAGTGGTTATCACAACAGTGTCATGGTTCATTAGAGTTAAACAAGGACAGGATTTATGAGGACTATGACAATTACATCAGTGTTTAGGAAGAATTGAATTGTCTGTACCTTATTTTGAATTACTATTTAGAACTTTATCTAGTAAGTTGTAACTTATAATCGCCCAGCCACCCTGCGGAGAAAGCTCATTTCGGCGCCTGTATCCGGGATCTTGTCCTTTTGGTCATGACCCACAGCTCATGACCATAGGTGAGAGTAGGAACGTAGAATGACCGGTAAATCGAGAGCTTCGCCTTGTGGCTCAGCTCCTTCTTCACCACGACAAGTAGATATGTTTTGTAAATTAAGCTTTACAGTGTATCGCTGCTAAGAAAATTGAATGCACGAAACATTAACTTTTACGATGATTTATTAAGTTACGATGGCCGAAAACCTACCTTAACATTTAAACAGAAGAACAAAAAAGCCTGCAAAAACTGATCACAATAATTGTGGATTGATAAAATTTCAAAATGTTTCAACACCAAAAAATGTATAGAAGTGTGCAGCGTTGATGATGTCTTCTGTTTGAGCCCCAGCCAATGCATCAGGTTCTGAGCCCATTATGTCCCTGAAGACCAATGGCAAAGTGACCTTTCCTCTTCTGATGTGGTGTCCTTTGATCTACACATCAAAAATAGAGAAGCAATCATGGATTTGGGAGTCCAAAGCAACTTATAGTTCATAAAAAGAAAGCTTTACATTTATTAGTAAACCTTAATAAATGGGACATTGAAAAATAGGGTACAATGAAAATTCAAGCTATGATTTAAAATATATTCCAGTTCCCAACTCAAAAACATAAACAAGCGAAGGCAACATTTTACAGGCATTTTACATTATACATTTAGGCATTTGGCAGACGCTTTTATCCAAAGCAACTTACATTGCTTTATCCTATACATTTTACATAGGTATTTGCAATCCCCTGGGATAAGGCAATGCTCTTACCACTGAGCTACAAGAAAGCTTATACATTTAAGTTGTTTTTATAAATTACAACTTACTAGATAAAGTTCTAAATAGTAAATTGAAATGGTACAGACAATGTTATTCTGCCTAAACACTGATGTAATTGTCATAGTCCTCATAAACCCTGTCCTTGTAATATTTCCCTGATAATGTATTGATAACCACTGACTTCATGTAAATCATAACACGGTTTATATTCCAAAAGGCTCATTTATAAGCCCCTCAGAGGATTGTATCTCTAATTTCTGTTGGATTGAGAGCTTTGAAGTGTGTCGGAGACAAAAGAACAGGATATAACATACTAAGATTTAACATTACATTTGTTTAGTTTTAAAAGTGGCTATATGTAATGCCACAATTAGATGAGAAATACCTACTGTAGTAGTGAAACTTCCATCATGGCCAGAAGATGAATTAACTGACGCGTCAGCGGTGATCCGTCCTTGAAAGACATTATTGACAGAGTTGATGAAGCTGGACTTTCCTGCTGCTATTGGTCCAGCAACCAGAATCTTGATGTGCTTCACATCTGCATTACTCAGACTGAATTCTTCTAGATGCTTTTTCAGTTCTGATTTCTGATTGTGTCAGGTGAAGGTTTTGAATGGCATGAGATTGAAAAATAATTACAGATGAAAAAGGCAATGTTTATTTAATGGTGATCATAAGAGGACACTCCAACAGAAAGCACTTTAAAAACATGATATATTTGCTTGAAATATCATTAAATTAGTCCTTTACATCTGCCAATATTTTTATATGCATGGCAACAATGACCCAAGCATTTAAGTATATTACCTACTTCCAATTAAAGTTCCTCCATGGTTTATCAAATTCTAGAAGAAGAACAATCATATCAAACATCATTTAATCTACACTGTAAAAAATTACACAGATACAGTATTTACTTAAAAAAATTAAGGTAACAGTATTACACAAAACATTTTTAAGTACTTTAAAGAATTTTTTAACACAATATTTCACGAATAAATCAAGTAAAATTACCAAAAAATGTTAAGCACGTCACATGACAAAACTTAAAAAATCAAGAAGAAATACTAATTTGACCATTAGAGTGGACTTATTCATCTTTTTAAACTGCAGTTTAACTTTTATTATTTTTTATTATTTTTTTATGTTTAGAACATAATAGTAACCTAAAGGTTGACTCAGAAAAGACATCAGCAGTATTACACTTCACTGTGTAAAAAACCATAGCAGGAGCTCTCCCACAATCCAAGCACAAGCACCACTGTTTTGAAAGATGGTAACCAAATATACAAAAATACAAACATAATATCTAATAAATCGTAAATACACCTGAACAATAAACACTATCAAGCATTTCTTTTTCTATTAAAGCACAGAAAACATCACTTTTTCACAAAAAAACTTTTTACACTCCTAATGCTGTTGCACGCAGAGCATGCTGGGAACTCTAAATTCACTGCTCAGTTAGGGAAATCAACTTAAAGCATTCATGTAGTTCCACCACAGAATAATTAAGTTTAAGTTGGTTGAACTTGATAAAATTAAGTTGAATTCACTGAATTATTTGTGCATTTAGAATTCTGAGATATTTCTATAATTTTAACTAAAATTTTGGTTAAAAAAACAAGAATATCATTTTATTAAGTAATGTTTACTCAATTCATTTAATGAAATCTACTACCACACAGAATACATTTTTACAGTGTACTAGGTGCTTTAAGAAAGATAAATGGTCATTATATCACATTTAGATCTTCTCACATGGCTTATATGTTGGTGCTGCAGGTTGTACAGGCTTTGATTCTGTTCCTCCAATTACTTTATTTCCTTCTATATCATACAACATTAGAAATATCTTTTGAATTTATATTATTAAAAGCGTATTTGCTTTATTAATTCACATTTACATTTATTCATTTAGTTGATGCTTTTATCCAAAGCGACGTACACAGGAGAGCATATAAACATTTTGTCAACATGCTAAGCAGCACTGTAAGTTTACAAGGCCATGCTACTAAGAGGATTAAAGATGGAGTCAGCAAAAGAGAGTATGAACAACAAGATTTTTTTATTAATATTAAGAATATTTTGCCAGATGCCAAGTTTTTTTGCCATTTCAGAAAGTGTGAAAATGTTATAAAAGCATAATTTTCATTTAATTTTTTTTTATTTGCAAACATTTCACGAACCAAATTTAATTTTCTATTTACTTTGCTCCAATTACTTTTAAATAAACTTAAAACGCTGTATAATATACATTTGGCTCATCTGGGTTTAGTCTCAAGATTGTCCAAGATGAAATTTGGGCGTCATGTGTTTATGATTTCTTATGTGTGAGAGATGGAAATCTCAGCCTGAGGATGTTGAAGGTCTTACTGGACAGCAAACAATAACGTGCTGGGCTTTTATACCGCATACTCTCCTCTGATACTTACACTTTCTGTAGGCTACATCAAAATGTAAGGGGAATTCATACGTCTTAAAGGACATTTGTTGTGATAATGTCCCTTTGACATTGCAATAGTAACTGAGATTGAACTATTTTAAATTAGCTTTATGAAATTGAATCGACCGACAATAAGTCTGACTTTCAAAATAAGCCTTAATTCGTAATCTTGTTTTTATGCAACAGACCTCAGGTCATGTTTACAGGCTAATTTACTGTAGTTTCCAGAAACAAAACATCCCTGCTTGACCATTAGCTGACCTAACGCCATACTACCAGTAGATGTCCTCATATCACATTAGATACATTACACATTCTTTACATATGCTTCCTGCTAAGATCATGTGACACAAATCCTCTGATACAGGGGTGGGCATGTTCGATCCTCAAGAGCCGTAGTTCTGCAAAATATAGTTCCTATCTATACCAAAACTACCTGAACAAGATTACTAAACCATAACAAGAGAGCAGATGAAAAAAATTGAAGCAAAAGTAAAAATGATCGATTTGTTAACGCTAAAGGGATAGTTCACCTAAAAATGACAATTTTGACTGATTATATATGTATATTGTTAACACAATGTTCTACCACTGAGCTACAGAAAAGCTGACTTGAGTCTTATGCCAATGCACGTTATATGCCCAGATATAACAAAGCCAATTGTCAGTGAGAAACTTGGTTTGTTTGTTTTCTCGTGACTGAAGAGAGCATCAAATGAGATCTCAATCTATCTGTCAGCAGGATTCCCTGCTTATGGTTTTAGAGTTATAAAGCTTTAATATACTCTTTGTTAGATTTAAAAGAACTAGACCTCATTACCCATTGCACCATTCCATTCCATTTTCTACCGCTTATCCGAACTACCTCGGGTCACGGGGAGCCTGCGCCTATCTCAGGAGTCATCGGGCATCAAGGCAGGATACACCCTGGATGGAGTGCCAACCCATCGCAGGGCACACACACTCACTCATTCACCCATCGCACCATAACCTTTAAAACAATACCGAACATGATGATCAATACTCCATATTATGTTAATAAATGATATATACAGTATGAAAATGTGTAAGCATTTTCCGAGTGATCAGGGCCTGAAGAAATGAAGGGGAGGGGTGTGATAATAAGAGGTGGTTCAACAACCCCTGAGGAGAGGACAGGATATCATTCCTCAGGGTCTAGCAACAAATGGGGTTTTATTGTTTTGTGTCCCAGCATCACAAACAACCTTTTCCAGCCGCCGCAGAGCAAGCAACCATTGAATCAATGTTAAAATGAGTGGATTTATCAATATTATTGGCAATTAATCCATATCACTGTTGTACCTTCAATTTATGTAGAATTGTTTTTGACATTTCCTCAATCAGCATTATTGTGTTCAGTGTTTGCTTTAGTTGAGCTCTTGGCTCTTATACATTTTATACTCGCTCCTCTTTAAGTGCTCACAGTAGTGTTTCTGTGAGAACACGTGTGCATTTAAAAAAGAATGTGATGTTTCACTCATGCATTAGTTTCTGCGAACAGAAGAGAGGATAAGTCCCATCCTTTTATACGTGCTGAGGGATTAACTAATTCAGACTAACTAATTCATTATGATGTGAGGAGTCTTCCTGATAGAACTTGCGCGAAAGCTTACATTTCTGTGTGATTCTAAACTATCCTTTAGCATAAGTTTATTTTTGCATGCAAATATTTCTCGATATCAAAATAAGACCAAATGAAATTCATTAGATTCTTCATGTCTGTGTGATTCTAAACTCTCCTGTAGCATGCGTTTAATTTTGCATGCCATTATTTCTCAATATAAATATAATACCACATTATAGAGTTATTACAAAGTAAGCACACAATCCTGATGATAAATGTGAATCAAGCAACGAGATGAGTGCTACTTAACCAAACAACAATAATTGATTGGATTTTTATTTGTATCAGCAATTCAAATATACTTGAAAGCATACAGCATTTTACCTTTAATACTTAAGGACACAAAAAATCAACTATCTTACTTTTACTCAAGTAAAAGATTTTTGAGAAATTTTTGAGTTATAAAAAATACTTGTAAAATGTAAAAGTTGCCATGCATTCAGATTATCAGTTACTGTTACTAGAACCTTCTGAATACAACACAAGCTTTGATGTAACATTTGGTTTAACTGTGTAGCAAAAGATGAAATAAAACAGATCACATAACTAGCAGAACTGAACATTAGGTCAGCATGACCATTTAAGATCTTAGAATATTGTTTAAAAAGTGTATTACTAAACGTGTGTATTCGTTATAATGGTGCACTTTGGAGGTGTGATTTGTCACTTATTGCATGTTTTATTGTCATGGTTTTTATATATTTAAACGTATCAAGACGGCTGTTTACTGCCAACATATTTATATATCTTCAAGAGATATTGTATTGTGAATGATTAAACTCTTAAGCTGTTTTCTCCTTTAATTATTAAATGTTTTATTGTCAAAGTTTAAGTTATATATGTCTAAGATTCCTTCAGGTATCATAATATTTTGTCATTAGCAGGGTATGTATGTATGACCATTTTCATGTCTTTTATGTAAACTTTGCACAAAATAAAAACATGTTTCTTCACCTTTTGATACTGATCTTTAATGCACAAAGCTTCCTTTACAAATGAAGTCACTGTGATCATTTAGTTTTGTTTTGTTTTTCATTTATTTTCATTTTTTATTCAGTTCTAAGATATAAAACAAAAGAAACCAATGCAATTTCCATCTAAGAGTGGTGCTTGGGAAGGTTACAATTTTTCAGAATAGTTTTGATAATTTAATATCTTGGGAAAAGATCACTTGTAAATTGAAAACATAGGAACATAGACATAAGTCACATAAGTTTAACTTTAAGTTATTGTGTCAGGGTTCCGTCCTTCCTGTTTAGAGCTTTCATGCATTGTGGACGGGACCTTGACAGTACAATGTCTTGTATGTATGTTTTGTTATTTGTGGAGACACGCGGCTGTATGTTTTGATAATTCGCCGCGTGTCCTCCTGTCCGTGTAGCTCCGCCCCTTGTTTCTCTGTTAGTCTCCCATTAGTGTTTTATCTCCGTCACATGTCTCCCTTTAATGTTTAGCCTTGTTACGCCTCCTGTCTCAATGTCCCTCGTTAGTGTTAAACTTTTAGTTCCTTTCGAACACTAAGTTTATTTCTATGTTTTGGATTACACTGAAAATCAAATCAGAAATATGTTGGATGTTGTGAGGGAATTCTTCTGCAGATCTGGGAGCACAAGAACTAGACACAAAGGCATCAAGCTTTTGAACTCATTTATTTTAGACTCTACAAGCCTTTATATAGGTACTAAAACACCTCTGGGTGGTTTCAAATGCCCAGGGGTTCACAGATTGTTTCAAATGTCCAGGGGTTCACAGAATGACCAAATAAGGTATAGCAGATAAGACAAAGAATGTTTAGCTTAGAAAGAATCCCCCCATATAACCAGAGGGAAACCCTTCCTCCAACTATCTGGCCAGGAATGTATTCAGTGAGTTTAACAACTTCACACTTCATTTATTTACAGGCTTGCATTCATTTATGAGGAAATTAAATCTAACAGTTGCCCTCTTTAAGTCATTTATGACTTACCAATACATTTTCCGCATCCATGGTAAACAGTAAAAGTAAAAATGCTAAATAATAAAGAAACTTCCTAATCTAAGGACCACGTTCGGTCGGAGCAGAGTTGTTCATCTCTGTCCTTACATTACATTCGGATTCATGGTCATCTTATTGTCACAGGTCGGGATGGGCCAAGCCGGACTGCGCCCACCCCTGAACCAGGACCACCTCGAGGAGCGTGTCAGAGGGAGGAATCGGAGACAGAATAAATTCAACATGTTTTATTTAAAAGTAAAAGCAATTTGAAAATCCTAATCTAAAATCTTCTTCCTTCTTGCCCTCAGGAATCGAAGGTGAACAGTGCAACAACCAGGGTCTCTCCCGCTCTCTTCCTCAGTGCGGGCCCTGTAGTGGATGGGGCAGTGGACAGGTAAATTGTCAGGTAGGTCTTTCACAGGTGGAGATGCAGTGAACAGGCGAACGGTCCGGTAAGTCTCTTCTGGTAAGTAAATATTTCCAACCTCCCTTCCTTCTTTCACAGGTGCAAGAATTGAGGCAAATGGTTATCAGTCGAGTACGGATGCAGCAGGTACACGGTCTTATGGTGGGACGGCTGGGGAGTCTTCCTTGGGTAAGTAAGTGATTCCAACCTTCCTTCCTCCACAGGTACAAGATCCGGAGCAGATGGCCGTCGGTCAGGTACGTATACGGCAGATTCACAATCTGATGATGGGGTGGCGAGGGAATCTTTACAGGGTAAGCGAATAATTCCAACCTCCCTCTCTCCACAGGCACAGAAACTGGAGCAGATGGATACTCCAGACAAAGTGTACCAACCACGTTCGTAACAGAAGGACAGACACTTCTCTCAGCACAGGTGACTATAAGGATTCAGTAGACTCGAAGTCGACCGGTTGCACAGGGTTCCTACTGAGACAGACAGAAGGGATACTTCAAGCAAGCATACAGTTCACATGAGTTGGAAGGGGACGAACACTTCTCACGATACAAATGAATTGCGGGAATTCAGTAGACTCAAGTCGACAGGCTGAACAAGACCTCTTCTGGCATAGATGAAGTGGATATTCCAGATAGAACGGGCCGGCTTTACGTTCACAGCAGAGGGACAGTCACTTCTCCCCACACAGGTGGGCTCCCAGGTTACAGCAGACTCAAAGTCGATGGGCTGAACGGGACCTCTACTGGAGCAGACAGAAAGGATGCTTCACACAAGGTATACAGTTCATATGCATAGAAGGGAGTGAGCACTTCTCACAGTACGGCTGCGTTGCAGGAATACAGCAGACTCAAAGTCAGCGGGCTGAATGGGACTTCTACGGAGACAGACCACGAACAATTCAACAGGGCATCTCGTCTCTTATTCACTCAAACAGAGGGGTTAATTCAAATTCCAGATGATAATTCCTCAACATCCACTCAGTTAGAACAGATCAATGACACAGAACTCTCACTATTGACAGTAGACCAGCGTAGCACAGGGAGAGTGCACGGCAAAGGGAATGTATCTTCCACACACACAGCAATTCCACTTCTAGCATATAATGTGGGGGAAACGTCAATCTTAGGCACTGCAATCTCACTTCACGAAGTGCAATTTAAAGCCCGCACTCACCCTTGGGTCTCTGTCCGAGGGGACCGCGTTCATCAATGCTGCAAAGGATATTTCGGGATGTTTTTCTTCACAAACACAGGCAGAGTTCACATCACCATTTATAATGGAGAAAGAGATAGGAGGTCGGTAATGAATCAGTACAATCCACTCAGTGACATTTATGATCGTGATCCACACACTCCAAACCACATCCAATTCAGTGTCGAATACATGCAATTACGAGACTCAGTTCTCGATTACTTAGCTCCTCTCCAATGCAAACAGGATATCTCACTTTCCCTCTGTTGCCCTCGAGTCCCTCATCAAGTCAACACTCTCCTCTTCATTCACCCGCACTCCAATAACTGCAACCACTCGATAAAACGACTTCTCACGGGAGAGAACCACACCAACAGTCTCTTTCTCTTGCTTTTTATACTCTCTCAAGTACTGACAGGACCTCACTCAAACCCCCAAAGTAAATTCCCCACACCTGTTTCCAATCGGTCATTTGGGGTTGTCATGGCAACAGACGCACACACAGGCCTGGGAACGGTGTTACACTCAAAGTGTCCCAGCGGGAACACAGCTTCAACGGGAATAAGTTCCATATACCATTTGTCACACCGTGACATACCCCCCCGCCAAACCGTTCTAGTCCCGAGAACGGTCTCCAGACACCCAGTCTCCATACCTAGCTGGAGGCTGACCTCGATTCTCTCGCTGGGACCGACGAGGTGGGGAAACAGGTGCTTCAGGTCGTGGTCCTAGGCCTAGGCCTCTGGGAATCACCGCCCATCCTACCAGCAGGGGCATCTCGGACGTCTCGACCGGTGGATTCTCTACAACACATTTTGGATAGTTTGGACAAGGGCGAATCAAATTACGGTGTAACACCCGTTCGGGGCCTGCCTTTCCTTCTGGTCGCAATGCATATACAGGTTGGTCTGGGTGTGGCTGTCGCTGGACGACAAACGGCTGAGCCTCCCACCGGTCACTCAACTTTCCCTTTCCTTGTCGGCGATTGTCCCGCACCAGCACCCTCTCCCCTGGCAGTAGCGGTGCCTCTCGAGCCGTCCGGTCATACAACCTCTTATTCTTTAACGCTGCTCGATTAATCTGGTCAGAGACTCGTTCGTACGCCGACTGGAGGCGTTGGTGGTGTCCCATCACCCAATCTGTCAAGCTACCTCCCTCTTCCCCTGCAGTGGTCCCCAGAAGCATATCCATTGGAAGTCTCACATGTCTGCCGAACATCAGGTAAGTAGGAGCGTAACCGGTGGTACTGTGCACACTGTTATTGTAAGCCTGCACCATCGCCGGGAGCCTGTCGACCCAATGGCCTTGCTGTTCCTCCTCCAAGGTTCCTAATAAACTCAGTAGGGTCTGATTAAACCTTTCACACCCCCCGTTCCCTTGGGGGTGGTAGGGAGTCGTGTGGGTCTTCTTGCATCCGTACAGTTGGCACAGCTCATGGATCACCCTGGACTCAAAATTGGTTCCTTGGTCTGAGTGGAAGATTTCCGGGCATCCGAATGGTTGGATCACATACCTCCAGAGGGCGTTGGCAGTCGTGACGGCGGTTTGGTCCACAGTTGGGATGGCCCAAGCGTACTTGGTAAACAAGTCGGTTACCACGAGGATGTTCTGGATCCGATCCATTGGCCGTCCCAAAGTCAGATAATCCATGGCCACCATATGCAGCGGTGCCTTGGCCTGAATCGGGACCAGCGGTGCCCGTGCCTCCTTCTTGGTCTTAAACAACGTGCAGCGGGGGCACCTCTGAAGGTAAGTCCTCGTGGTACCTTCCATCCCAGGCCAGTAGAAATGTCGTCTCACCAGTGCCAATGTCCTCTCTTGCCCTTGATGTCCCATCCTGGAGTGATATACCTCCAGTAACGCCTGACAACGCCCTTCAGGGACCACGATTTGACAGACCTCTTCGCCCCGACCTGGGTCCTGAATGGCCCTACAAAGCACACCTTCCTTCAAATAGAGTCTCTCCCTCTGTCCCAGCAGGCCCCGTACAATCCGAGTCTGGGCCCGGCGAGCCGCACCCTCAGGCCAGGCCTTCTGTTCTAGCCACGTTCGAACCAACGCTACATCTCCATCTTCGCCCTGCCACAACCTCCATCGCTGCGGGTCCCACCCCCAACAAGGGGGGGGGTTCCTCCGGCGTTTGCCCCGGTGCCTCTACTACTCCCACCATCAATCCCTCGTCGAATCCCGCTTCTGGTACCGGTACCTGACCTGCCGATCCTTCACCGGGTAGCCTAGATAGTACATCGGCATTAGTATGTTCTCTTCCTGGCCGGTACTGGATCTGATAGTCAAAATTGGCCAGTTGTGCTGCCCAGCGTTGCTCCACCGCCCCCAGTTTAGCAGTCTGCAAATGTACCAATGGATTATTGTCCGTAACGACCCGTACCTTGGCTCCCCATAAATAATCCTTAAATTTTTCACACAACGCCCATTTCACTGCCAGCAACTCAAGCTTGAAAGAACTGTAGTTAGCGTCATTCTTCTCCGTTGGATGTAGACTTCGGCTTGCATAAGCAATTACCTTTTCCTCTCCCTGCTGCTTCTGTGCCAAGACGGCCCCCAAGCCCAGATGGCTAGCGTCGGTGTACAGAGTGAAGGGTTGTGTGAAGTCGGCATAGGCTAGAATCGGGGCCTGTAGTAGTTCCTGCTTAAGCTTCTGGAAGGCGGCTTCACAAGCCGGACCCCATTGGATCGAAGGGGACCCTCGCCCCCGAACTCTTCCCGTACCTCCCAGCAACTGGTTGATCGGTTTAGCAATTTTAGAGAAATCCTTAATGAATCGTCTATAGTAACCCACGAAGCCCAGGAACGAACGGACCTGGCGCACCGTCTTGGGCGCAGCCCATTCCTGTACTGCTACCACCTTCTCCGGATCAACTGAAATCCCTGCCGCGCTCACCACATGCCCCAGGAATTTGACTTCCTTTCGGAAAAGCTGGCACTTGTCTGGCTGGAGCTTCAACCCATATCGCTCTAAAGAGCGGAAGACTTGCTCTAGGTGCTCAAGATGGGACTTGAAATCTGGAGAGTAGACGATAACGTCGTCTAAGTAGACAAGGGTGGTATCCATCAGTTGGTTGCCTAGACAACGCTGCATCAGCCGTTGGAATGTGGCGGGGGCGTTGCAAAGGCCAAACGGCATCCGGTCCCATTCATATAGGCCGAAGGGGGTAGTGAACGCTGTCTTCTCCCTGTCATGCTCATCCATCTGCACCTGCCAGTAACCGCTGGCCAAGTCAAGAGTGGAATACCAGGTGGCTTGTGTGAGGCTCGTAAGAGAGTCTTCAACTCGAGGCAACGGGAAAGCATCTCTTTTGGTTACTTGATTCAGCCTTCGGTAATCCACACAAAACCTCCAGGAACCTGTTTTCTTTCGAACCAGTACTATCGGGGCGGCCCAAGGGCTACTGCTCTCTCTAATAATCCCCTTGTCGAGCATCCCTCGTAAAAGGGTGCGGACCTCTGAGTATAAGGTCGGGGGCACGGGTCGATAACGCTCTCGGCTGGGTGCAGCGTCCCCAGTTGGGATTTGATGTATTACCACATCTGTGCGACCGTAGTCCTCGTCATGAGTGGAAAACAAGTGTTGCCACTTCCTCAAGAACTCTTGGAGTTGTCCCAATTGCTCTTCACCTAGTCCTTCACCCCGTAAAGACTCCCCCGTCAGGTGGGCAGGCATTCCTCTTCCTGTCTCTCCCGCCTCTGGACCAGCTCGTGCCAGGGCCACCTCGACCACTGTCGGGCTCACTCGATTGAAATTAACTTCACCCTGTTCACGAACCTGCTGGGGTCTCACTGAGGTCACTCGGGCCAACCGTTGGTGACGATACAAATGCACAGGGAAGGGGTTCATGTTCCTGACCCGCACTGAGACCCGGCCCCCCCGAACAGTCGCCAATCCTCGAGCGACTTCCACCTTGGGACCATCTTCGTGGGGTTCCACCATGACCCATTCTTCCGGACTATAAAGTCGAGGGGGCAACCTGGCCCAGACCACAGCCTCACTCTGAGCTGGAATGGATAAGGCGTAACGGCAGGCCACTCTTCCCGTGCTTTCCCTGTCCCCCTGTCGTTCGGCAAGACATACCCGGCGGCAGTCAGCCCTGATGCGGTCCCACTCCTGGCCGGCCGATGTTGTAACTGCCCGAGCCGGTCTACTTCGAAACAAATCCTCCCAACAGTCTGCAATGACGTTCATCCCAATCAGGGCACGATGAGACCCCAGGCATGTGTCTCGTACGACCACCACTCCTTTCTGAGGCACTACAACCCCGTGAATCTTCAGATCGGTCACAAGATATCCTACGTACGGGATGTCGAGGCCATTTGCCCCACGTAGCGTCAACCAGGGGGCTTCCGCAGGTGGTCGACTTTCGGTGCCAAACAACTCATGGGCCAAGCTTTCGGTGAATAGGGTCACTTGGGAGCCTGTATCCAAAAGGCACTGCACTTCCTGGTCATTAACCTGAACCACCACCACCGGGCAACAGCCCACCAAGCGGCTCCTAGAAGATGTAGGTAGGAAGGGGTCTGATGAGGGGGTCCCGACCACTTGACCCACAGTGGCCGGAAACTCTAAAAACCCCCTTGCGATGCACGTCGAGCAGGACACTGACGAAAGTAATGCCCCGGCTCTCCACAGCCGTTACAGATGGGACGCCCGTGTTCATCCCACTGGAATCGAGAGCCCGAAGGTCGGGATGGACGGCGGTCGGGGGGACGATTCCCATCGGAGTAAGCCCGCTCCCGCGGTAAAGAGGACAACTGGAGGCGTTCTCGACGGAGCTCCTCCATAAAAGATTTGGACAGGTCAAACATTTGTTCCCGCACATCTCTCTTCAGTTCTTCCCGTAGGGCCTGCTTCCAGTCGGGTGCCACAGTAGTCGAAGGGGTGCCCACAACATTCGTGGCTAGACAGCTGGGGGAATCTACATTCTCCGTATGATCATGCTCAAGGGCCAGCGCTTCTCGTCGAAGCTCTTCAAAAGTCAGATTCGGTGTTCGTCGAAATTGCACCCGCAGACTCTGGCGCACAGGACCCTCCCGTAACCCCAGTAAAAACTGATCTCGGAGCAGAGCCTCTTCGCCCCCCAGGCCATGATCCTGTCTCCCCGTAAGTCTAGAAAACTGCTCCCGCAGCTGTAGGGTAAATGTCCGAACAGATTGGCGAGGGCCTTGCCGAGAATTAAAGAATTGCGTTCTCAGAACAGCTACCGGGGTGGCGTCTCCATATTGTCCCGTGAGAAAGTCAAAAATGGCCTGGACAGTTGCTCGGGTTGCTTCCGGAGCCGCCTGAACTTCTCTTCTCGCTTCTCCATCCAAGGAGTTTAGAACAAACTGGACCTTCTGTGGGGCGCTCAGACCTTGAAGCCCTGCCAGGTACTCTACCTGGGTCTTCCACATCGACAAACTCATCTCAGATCCCGGGCCTCCATACTTCGGAGCCCACGGAGCCCCCATGAAGATCGGCATGACCGGTTGCCGCACCCCGGGCTCTTCCTCTTCTGCCATCTCAACCTCTGGTCGCTCAACTCGAGGCAGACCCTGCCGACTACGCCAAAAGTCTGTCACAGGTCGGGATGGGCCAAGCCGGACTGCGCCCACCCCTGAACCAGGACCACCTCGAGGAGCGTGTCAGAGGGAGGAATCGGAGACAGAATAAATTCAACAAGTTTTATTTAAAAGTAAAAGCAATTTGAAAATCCTAATCTAAAATCTTCTTCCTTCTTGCCCTCAGGAATCGAAGGTGAACAGTGCAACAACCAGGGTCTCTCCCGCTCTCTTCCTCAGTGCGGGCCCTGTAGTGGATGGGGCAGTGGACAGGTAAATTGTCAGGTAGGTCTTTCACAGGTGGAGATGCAGTGAACAGGCGAACGGTCCGGTAAGTCTCTTCTGGTAAGTAAATATTTCCAACCTCCCTTCCTTCTTTCACAGGTGCAAGAATTGAGGCAAATGGTTATCAGTCGAGTACGGATGCAGCAGGTACACGGTCTTATGGTGGGACGGCTGGGGAGTCTTCCTTGGGTAAGTAAGTGATTCCAACCTTCCTTCCTCCACAGGTACGAGATCCGGAGCAGATGGCCGTCGGTCAGGTACGTATACGGCAGATTCACAATCTGATGATGGGGTGGCGGGGAATCTTTACAGGGTAAGCGAATAATTCCAACCTCCCTCTCTCCACAGGCACAGAAACTGGAGCAGATGGATACTCCAGACAAAGTGTACCAACCACGTTCGTAACAGAAGGACAGACACTTCTCTCAGCACAGGTGACTATAAGGATTCAGTAGACTCGAAGTCGACCGGTTGCACAGGGCTCCTACTGAGACAGACAGAAGGGATACTTCAAGCAAGCATACAGTTCACATGAGTTGGAAGGGGACGAACACTTCTCACGATACAAATGAATTGCGGGAATTCAGTAGACTCAAGTCGACAGGCTGAACAAGACCTCTTCTGGCATAGATGAAGTGGATATTCCAGACAGAACGGGCCGGCTTTACGTTCACAGCAGAGGGACAGTCACTTCTCCCCACACAGGTGGGCTCCCAGGTTACAGCAGACTCAAAGTCGATGGGCTGAACGGGACCTCTACTGGAGCAGACAGAAAGGATGCTTCACACAAGGTATACAGTTCATATGCATAGAAGGGAGTGAGCACTTCTCACAGTACGGCTGCGTTGCAGGAATACAGCAGACTCAAAGTCAGCGGGCTGAATGGGACTTCTACGGAGACAGACCACGAACAATTCAACAGGGCATCTCGTCTCTTATTCACTCAAACAGAGGGGTTAATTCAAATTCCAGATGATAATTCCTCAACATCCACTCAGTTAGAACAGATCAATGACACAGAACTCTCACTATTGACAGTAGACCAGCGTAGCACAGGGAGAGTGCACGGCAAAGGGAATGTATCTTCCACACACACAGCAATTCCACTTCTAGCATATAATGTGGGGGAAACGTCAATCTTAGGCACTGCAATCTCACTTCACGAAGTGCAATTTAAAGCCCGCACTCACCCTTGGGTCTCTGTCCGAGGGGACCGCGTTCATCAATGCTGCAAAGGATATTTCGGGATGTTTTTCTTCACAAACACAGGCAGAGTTCACATCACCATTTATAATGGAGAAAGAGATAGGAGGTCGGTAATGAATCAGTACAATCCACTCAGTGACATTTATGATCGTGATCCACACACTCCAAACCACATCCAATTCAGTGTCGAATACATGCAATTACGAGACTCAGTTCTCGATTACTTAGCTCCTCTCCAATGCAAACAGGATATCTCACTTTCCCTCTGTTGCCCTCGAGTCCCTCATCAAGTCAACACTCTCCTCTTCATTCACCCGCACTCCAATAACTGCAACCACTCGATAAAACGACTTCTCACGGGAGAGAACCACACCAACAGTCTCTTTCTCTTGCTTTTTATACTCTCTCAAGTACTGACAGGACCTCACTCAAACCCCCAAAGTAAATTCCCCACACCTGTTTCCAATCGGTCATTTGGGGTTGTCATGGCAACAGACGCACACACAGGCCTGGGAACGGTGTTACACTCAAAGTGTCCCAGCGGGAACACAGCTTCAACGGGAATAAGTTCCATATACCATTTGTCACACCGTGACATTATCTCCTGGTCTTGGCTGAGCAACATGGTAACCTTTCATAATCACACTTATAGATGATTTTAATGCACGGCGAATCATAGCCATAATACAGGGCCATAAGCAAAGCAAAACCAGAATGCATTAAATAATTATTGCAATTAAAATCAGCCAATGTTCGATTTTACTGAAAAGGCTGGAAAAATTCAAACTCCAGTCCCATTCATCTCCATTTCTCTCTCGGCTGGTCATCACAGCAACTGCTCTTGTGATGTTCTTAATTCCTTGGTCGATCAAATGTCCATCTGCATCATTATCTGGAACATAAGTACAACAACTATAATGTCACTTGTCTTTACGGTGTAATTAGCCAATCTCCCCCACATGTTTGTGGCATATGAAAGTGGTGGATCGTCACGGTCCAACCATGAATCATCTTCTTCTATTAGTTTAATTCCTTGTGCACCGGCCAGGATCAATACCAGAAATATGACTGACATATTGGACAATTTAGACCCAAATGTGTAACAGGGGAACCTTCAGAGGTGATCGGGAAGCTATAAATGGGGCAAAATTTGCCCAGGCCCTATGTTCAGCCGACAGATGGCCCCCTCACTCACTACTAGAGCAAGGATCTTCTGTCTGGCGCAAGCCCTCTCACCAGTGCCCTGTCACACACTTTGGGCGGGCTTCTTAGGCCCTACAGTGTCAATTGGTAATGCAGATCTTGGCAGATGCTTCAGTCTGGATGCGTGAATCCACTGCGGTTGATGATCCGTTAGCACTCCAGTTCTCGTTACAGCAATAACTACAGCTGGCCCAAGATATCTCGGTTCCCCCACGATGACTGGTTTCAGACTCCGAATCAGCACCTGTTGGCCTGGAACGAAATTATGGGTGGGCTTATCTGATGGTATAGGGAGAGAAAGAGAAACATCAGCACACACAGAATTCAGTTTATCAATAAGGGAAATCACGTGGTCATCCAGGATCACCTCCATGTCTCCTAGGGAAGAAACGCCTGCGCGACCTTTGACCCATGGGGTCGGGAAAGGTCTACCCATCAAAATTTCAAATGGTGAGTATTTTGTCGTTGAGGATGGGGTCATTCTCATTTCTGCCAATACGGCTGGTAGCACATCTGGCCATTTCCTGCTTGTTTCCATACAGGCTTTCGTGATCTTATCTTTGATTGTTCGGTGTGTTCGTTCCACCACCCCCGACGACTGCGGGTGATAGGGTATATTATAGTGCCAATTTATGGCTAACGCTTTAGCCAATAATTTGGTAACTTTCGATGTGAATGGGCTCCCATTGTCACTTTCTATTGTCATTGGTATACCATAACGAGAAATAACTTCTTTCGATAGTATTTTTACAACCGTTTTAGCATCTTCCTTCGCACATGCAAATACTTCAGGCCATTTTGAAAACCTATCAACAATAGTTAGTATATATTTTAGATTTCCTACCGCTGGCATATGAGAAAAATCTATTTGAAGACACTGAAAAGGCGCTTCTGGAAACGGTAATGCGTCGTGTGGCGTTTTTCTGTGAGGGTTTGTTTTGGCGCATATCAAACACGAGAATACTATTAGTTTGACCATTTTTGCTGTATCCTGTATACAATACAGGCGATTAATCATCTGTGTAACTTTAGACGCGCTGTTGTGCGAAATACCATGGTAATGTCTTATCAATATTACCAAAGAAAGCTTTGGTAATGCGATTCTACCATTTTTATCTCTTATCAAACCGTCAGCATCTGGTGCGCATCCATTTTCTGCCCAATGTTTCACGTCTTCCTGTGTAGGTTGACTTTGCAAAATTTTCAAATCTATGTCAGGAACGCATGATACATGTGCAAACATCATTGTTTCTACGTCCCTAATCTGCGCTCTCTGATATGGAGAAAACTCTGCATGTTCTGCGGCCCATTTGGCCATTTCATCAGCATTTCTGTTGCCAACAGCGTCTGTTTCATCTCCTGAAACATGTCCCTTGACCTTCACTACAGCTAGTTCAGATGGCAACATTACAGCTTGTAATAAATCTCCCACCAACTCTGCATGTGATATTGGCACATCAGGCACAATCGGGGCCAGAGGAATTATTAATGAATTAATAGCCCTCAAGTCTTGTGTCAAACGCCAACTCGTTCCATCAGCTTTCCTGATGGGATTAATTGGTGTATTGTAAGGTGAGTGAGTGGGGACAATAACCCCTTGTTTCAAAAAATTGTCAATTATCGTTGAATACCCTCAACCTTTTCAGGTGACAATGGGTATTGCTTCATGTACACAGGCTTCTGTGTGATTAATTTCGCCTTATAAGGAGGTATACCAACAAAACCTGATTCATCTTTATACTGTGACCACAACGACGGGTTTACCTCAGCAATGTTGTATTTAACTTGTTGTGGTTCATCTTTACTCATGAAGTGTGGCATTAATTCTACAGTTGCATCTTGGACATCTGAAAGCAAAGAAAAATTAACCGAGCTGTCTGAAAATACAATCTCAATGTTAAGTTTGTGCATGAGATCTCTGCCCAAATTTTCAATGGTGAATTTGGAGTAATAACAAATTTGTGAAAGAAAGGCGGATGATTAAGTGCCTTTACCTCAATGGCAGGTGTCATGTGACAAATAACTTCAGTCCCTGAAACCCCAACAGAGCGCATAGTATGATTTGTGATCGGCCCTTCATAAAATTTAGCAGAAATAGATGAGCACGTAGCACCAGTGTCGATTAAAAATGAGTAATCTACCCCATTTACTTTTAAACTTACAATGGGTAGTTCATCTGTGCGATTGCTAAAAGAAAAACAAATCATTGACTGTGTATTTGGACTGAAATCGCTCTGTGGGCACCCCTAAAGGTGTTTTGGATTATTTTGTTCACCTTTTTATTCACCCAAGACACCTGATATTGATCAGCAGAACCACTGCCATATAGTGGTGCTTGAGTTTGGTTTATCTGTGGTGCTCGAGTGAGACGTTCGTTGTCATGTTCCTGTTTCATTCTACACTCCCTTTCCCAATGGCCTGGTCTACCACAATAATGACAAACTTCGGACCTTTTAAGAACTCCCCGAGGCGGGCCCCGATTATATTGAGGTCCGCCCCTTTGGTTCCCTCTCGTACGCACCGACACTGCAGCCATTTGCTGTTGAGAAGCTACCAGCATAACTTCCTGTTTCGGCTTGAACAAAAAAGAAGAGAAACCACCAGATGCATCTAACTCACGAATGCGTTTGCAAAAATATTCAACAGTTTGTTGCATTAAATTTGCAGTTGTTACACGAACCAAACGTGCCAAATCAGGATTCATATTATTTAAGCACGTATTTATAAACAGTGAAGACATTTCATCGCCTACTGGAATATGAGCGTCTTCTTCCCACACACGTTTAAAACGAGAAACAAAAGCAGACGCGGATTCACCCTTATTTTGTTTGGTATTTGTGGCATGGGTCAGATCTCTACAAACATGAGCACGGACATCAAGAAAACGTTTGACCTGCTCGAAAAATGTAGTGACATTATCAGGATCGGCCCACCAAAATTCATGAGGGTCTCGCTGTATACCGGAGCCCTCCAATTCATCATTATCAAGACTCAAAGCAGGGATTTCCACAATTAAAGACGATTCAGTAACATCATCAGATAAAACTCGTAATAAAATCGATCTATAATCCCCTCCAGTCAATTGTGCAAAGCGCGTATGTGAGCGCAAAACATCTACAAATTTGTTAGAATTAATCGGGTTCGGGAGAGATTTACAAATAGTATCAATGTCTGTCATTGTTGCTGGTTTAAGAATAATTCTTGGGCCCTCCTGCACCCACGCCATTGATGGCTGTGCTGCAGGTCGTAAAGTTTCTTTGTTTAACTCGGGAGGGGGTTGTGGAGTGGAGGGAAAAGCAAGCAATGAGGGATACAAATTTGAACCGTTCGGAGCATGATTTTGGACAGAAATCACGGCTGTATCATAAGGTGGCGGTGTCTTTACTGTTGACGGCGCAACGATCGATATTTTGTTCGATTTATTAACACGCTTGGGACCTTGATTCCATATTTTTTTCATTTTTTGCCAAATTTCATACGATTCACACATATATTTATAATCCCATTGGGGATCACCCCATCCACCCTTAACCATGGATTTCATTAGCTCCATATCATCTTTCTTAAAAGAACCAAATCTGGGATATTTATCAATTTGCGGTCCGACGCTTTCAGACCATCCAGCCAAATTATCAACAAAGGGTTGTGTCCAAAAACCCTTGTTATTTCTGAACATAAAATCTACCGGCGTTTCAGCTGGTAGTGGTTTAGATATTTCTTGTCCCATACTCAACGAATGAACAAAGCAAATGTTAGTAAAAAGAAAGTAAAAAAAAAATCGAAAACTTCCCCCACAAAATCCAACTCCCTTTTTTTCGTTAATTATTACAATGATGTATGTAATAAAGTAAATATCCCAAAATACGCGCGTCGTGTGCCTCTCGACTACACTAAAAAATGCCCGTGAAGTTTACGGTAAAATTCTGTTGTTTTCACACAAAAAACCTGTTATCAGAAAGCATCCGTAAAAAATACGGAAAACACTGTAAAATTGTCTGTAAAATTAACAACAAAAATCCATAGTTTTTACGGAAAAACCCTGTAAAAATGCTGTGAAATTAACAGTGAAATTCTGTAGTTTTCACAGAGAAAACTGTTGTCAAAAAACATCCGTAAAAATACGGATAACACTGTCAAATTCTCTGGGAATTGAACAGTGAAATTCCATAGTTTTCACAAGGAGTTTTTTTAACTCCACAAACACTTTTATCACCTTCACTTACTGACACCACTGTCACTTTATTGCTGTTGCACGTCTACAAAAGTTCTAATTGAGAATAAACACAAGTTTACATGTTGATGGTTTTGTTGAGTCACCATTATGGTGATGAGTGTTTGCTTTAGTTGGGATCTTGACCCTTTGCTTTACATGTGAAGAAGTCTTTCCCCAGTTTTAATATCTGTGTGTTGAAACAGACTGAAACAAGTGGGTAAAAGCTCAGACATAGCTAACTGGTTGAGGTTGGAGAGTATATACATAGTTGAGAATTTAGGTAGTGCTTTAAAGTTATTTGTTATCATCATTTATGATATTCCATGAAATTAAATAATATACTGAAAGTCTTTGACAGCACATGTGACACATTATAAATGTTCTAGCAGATATCTAGAATATAACAGTTTGTCTCAACAATGGTGACAACAGAAAAAAAACATTAAAGATAAACGCAATGCATTCTGGGTATCATCAAAGGACAAAACTCATCAATGACTCCCAGCATGCATTGCGGCTGTAAGCTTTGCATTTGTTAGTCACCACTGTTGAGATTCATACACTGATTCTTGATGTGTGAGTCAAAGACAAAATGCAAGCTTTTTAATAGTTCAAAAACTTTTTAGATTGATTGTTGCATGAAATGTGAATTTTAAATGTTAATTCATTGAGGCGTTCGTAACAAAACATACAATTGAGTAATTAAACAACATCCCAGATAAAGATTTAGTAAATACCTAATCACACTTTCATTTGATGTGATTTGCTACAAAACTATGTTTTATATAAAACAATGTCATAGCAGCACAAAGAAAACTGGAAACTTTTGCATGACGGCTGAAAGATGGCAACTAAAGCAAACACTGATCACAAAAACGGTGACTTTAAATAAACCAATAAAGCATCAAGTCATGGATGTTATGCCGCAGTCCCTGTGAAGCAGAAGTGATGATCGTCTTCAGTATTCTGACGTGTTTCGAAAATGAATAGTGGGTGTGGCTCATGTGTTCCACTGTGAATTGATTGGATGAATAAAAACAGGATGTTCCCGTAATTTTACGGTAGTTTACTGGCAACCACAGCTGCCGGTATTATTCCGTAAAAACTACGGAATTTGTATTTTCTCTTGTTTTTCTGATATTAAATGTTTTGTGGGTCACCACTATGCTGAAGAGTGAGTCTGTGTTTAAGTCAAGGTCAGGCAATGAGATACAGATGTCATACTGCATGTTGCTTTGAATAAGAGTGACTTTGATGTTTTTACAAAGAATTACAAAGAAACAAATTAAGTAAATGTAATGTTTTCACTTTTATGCAATTGGATGAAGTTTTAATTTTATATAAAGAAATGCTGTTGATATAAAAGACTAAAATGTATTAAGTTCATTCACAGCTTGAAGTTTGTGCCCTGAAGTTTTAATCGGCAAGACTGTTTACATTCTTTTCCTGTATTTTTTACGGAATCTTCCTGGCAACCACAGCTGCCGGTATTTTTCCGTAAAAATTACGGAACATTTTTAACAGTGTACTAAGGACGTAACCTGGCCCCGGTTAACGCCACGGAGCGCCACACGCAAATACAGAAACCCAGCACAAAAAAAACTCTTACCTGTGTTATACTGCTGGAACCCGTAGAACGTCTTTCAGTCTAGCGCGGTCTTCAAAACACAGAGTTTTTTCCCGGACTGCCGATGAGTAAACCGGACGAAGCCCCCAATTGTTAAACTTTTAGTTCCTTTCGAACACTAAGTTTCTTTCTATGTTTTGGATTACACTGAAAATCAAATCAGAAATATGTTGGATGTTGTGAGGGAATTCTTCTGCAGATCTGGGAGCACAAGAACTAGACACAAAGGCATCAAGCTTTTGAACTCATTTATTTTAGACTCTACAAGCCTTTATATAGGTACTAAAACACCTCTGGGTGGTTTCAAATGCCCAGGGGTTCACAGATTGTTTCAAATGTCCAGGGGTTCACAGAATGACCAAATAAGGTATAGCAGATAAGACAAAGAATGTTTAGCTTAGAAAGAATCCCCCCATATAACCAGAGGGAAACCCTTCCTCCAACTATCTGGCCAGGAATGTATTCAGTGAGTTTAACAACTTCACACTTCATTTATTTACAGGCTTGTATTCATTTATGAGGAAATTAAATCTAACAGTTAGTATTCCCTTCTTAAACCCGGTGTTTCCTGAGTCCGGGGTCGGTTCGTTGTATGCTGTTCGTAAGTTTTATGCTTGTATGTTTTAGGTTTGTTCTGGTTCATGCTGTGGTTTACCTGTGCGCGCTGGATTATTTTTGCCTGCCCTTTCATGTGGGAATGTTCGTGTAGTCTTCGTGTGATATTGTTTGTTTGCTCCTGTTTTATTTTTACCCCCTCGTGGGTTTTGTTTTCACTATTTTGTTTATTAAATATTTTTTACTCGCTGTACTGCATGTGGGTCCTGTTTCCCTATCACACCCATATTGCCCTTGATATAATCATGATTAATAGTGTCTATTAGTAGAATGCATTCAAAAGTCCATATTTTTACTAAATAAACATATTTTTTTGCTGTTTTACACATTAGCAAACACTTCAACAAACTTGTTTGAGTATATGACTAATTTAAACCCTGCCGACTGGTCATTAAATTCACCAACCAACACACATGTGAGACTGTATTAATGCTGCTAGAGATATGATATATTGTGCCTAGATATAAATATTTTGCTGTTATCAACACTTCATTTAATTTCATTTTGACTTTTGAAATAGATTTTGTTTAGCTTTGCTGGAAAATTGATGCCTCTTTGAGAGACATATTGTGCATCTTGGTGGCACTTTTTGCGAAAGAAAGTAACACTCGTTTCTTCTTGTTACCTCTCGTCACTAATAAATGTTTGCTCATAAATGGTTATACTGGTAGTGGTGGTAGTCTTAATAACAAGTGAAGGCTTGGACCCAGAAACTCTATTCTTTACATCACAACTTAACGAGCGGACCAATTTATCATTTGCTGTTTGTACAATCTGTGTAAGCGCCCTCAGAATCAAGACATCAGTGTCATTATCTGTGTCCATTTCCTCATGGTAGTTCTTTACAGGAAAGATGTAGTTCATAGGGACACCTAGGAGGTTACATCATTCCTGCATCTTAAACACAAACAAACAGTTTTACAGACATGCATGAAGATTGAGTTGGGAAGGAGCAGAATAATTACCTTCTCCTTGATCTTCTTGCTGGTGTAGATTTTCCTTATTTTTTTGTTGACCAGCGGACATGCTTCATCCACCCTTGTCATGATGATCACTTGAGGAATATCTGTCAACTGCAAACATACATTTTAATTAGTACTCATCGTGATACGTGTTTGGACTAGACTGATGAGGCATTCAATATTTTGTAAAAGATTTGATATTTGTTTAAATAACTTCAGTGCAATTTCCTGTGATTATTTTGGAATAAGAGAAAATTTGTAGGAACTAATTTTTTCATAGTAAAGGTTATTTATACCAAATTTGAATTGGACTCACCCAGTCCACTGGCACTCTCCCTAATATTCTTCATCTTTTTAATGACATCCTGACTCATGAATGATACTGTGACGAGGGCATGCGGTGTAAAGAGATATAAATCAAAAACCGACTACGCCACCCCGGATCAGGTCCGGGAGCCCGACATTAATAAACACCAAAAAGCTCACAGATTCATTATTGGCTGGGACGGATACAGACAAAAAGGGAGATGGCAAACCATTTATTTCACATTCAATATAAAATACAAGTTAACATTTAATTTAGAGCCTTAAAACTCATGCCATCAAATTATTAATACTAAAAACACTCAATCACTCGAACACACACACAAACAGAAATCCTCCAGCCCAGAATTGGGGAAAGGCATCCGATGGATCCGATCACTCAGCAACCATTGTGCTCACTCACGTCACCACACGCCGAAGACATCTCTGTTGTGAACACTGCAAACAAATCAACCACAGCAACACACACAGAGGATCTCGGCCGCGACCAATTCCCCAATTCTAGGACAGAAGAAAATTAATGAAACAAACAAAAACAATAAAACAAATTAAAAACAGATCACTTTAAACAAAACAAATTAACCACAAAGAACAGATTATAATTCGCATATCATCCTCTAGTCCGGTAATCACCCCTCTCGAAGTCCTCAGAGAGAGAAAAAAAAAGAGAATTCAATGTCGTCGCCTATAGCCTTGACAGCAGCGAGAAGCGGAACGCTTCACATAGGCACGTCGAGTGAAACAAAATAATTATTATTTCCTAGAAGTTTCTGTCCCTTAAGTAAAAGTATCACTCGACTAAAACCCGGAACAAAGACACGGTCCCAGGCGCGGCAAAGAGAGAGATCACGTGAATCAGCACGAGAAGCGGCGAACTGTCCACTTCGTCCGGGGATAACCCGGTTCAGGCATCCGCTACGTGGTTAGATGAGAAAGAAGTTAAATTGAACAAATCCGCGCGAACAATCGTAACACTGTATATCTCCGGTCAGAAATACAACCCGGTTCAGGCATCCGCTACGAAGCTAGAGGAGAGAAACGGTAAATGAACGAATCAGCACGGATAGTAGTGACACTGTTTATCTCCCGTCCAGAAACACTCCAGTTCAGGCAGTCATTATACGTGCAGGTAGTATGATAGCGCTACTCCATAAGGGAGAATCACAGCCTTTAAATGACGCCGGTTCAGCCTTCTGATAGCGTAGGTTCAGCCTTTAAATGACATAGGTTCAGCCTTTAAATGACATAGGTTCAGCCTTTAAATGACATAGGTTCAGCCTTTAAATGACATAGGTTCAGCCTTTAAATGGCGCCGGTTCAGCCTTTAAATGGCGCCGGTTCAGCCTGCTGCAACACCTCCAACACCCCAAGTCACTGCAGCTAATGACCCGTGATGCACCACGCACTTGACGCGGAACTTGTCTTATAGCTCGCCAAAAATAAACAGCCATTCAAAAGTGCCCGCAGTACTCCTCAGCCAAACTGCTGGATGTGTAGCCCAATCCACCGGAAAATACGACACTTCCTGAATCCCTGTAAGACACACCTATCTGGCTTACCAGTGCTGCCTACTTTTATACCACTGGACCGTACCATTTCATCAAGCATAGGTAGATCGGGCGATCGCATCACCACAATCTACCCCCCCACAAGTCATCGTAGTCCCGACGATGAACAACGTAACTTTAAGGTCTGAACCAAGCCATAGCATGGTTAAGCTCTCAGGTAAACCTGGCAGAAATCTGATGAGCCTCAGCCCCTACTGCCCGTGGTAAGTGGTGCAAATTCGTATGTTGCCCGGCCCTAGCACATCTGGGTCTAACGATCCTTTCGGATATACTAGACGGTCCGATAGTACCAGATCCCAAGTCTACAGGTAAGCTTACACTCCTCTCACTTCCCCCAATTGCACCCCCCGGTGCCGTGGGACTCACCCTTACCTCTGGAATTGCTGATGGTTCCTGGGTCACCACCAAGACTAAATCCCCGTCCTCCATTTCCTCCAAGTCTTCCTCACTTACTGAAGGTACTGGCAACGCCGGCCCCTGCTTAAGGGACTCGGTCGAAACGGGATCCCGTTGAACTCTGGGTTTTAGGGACAACCGATGAACATTACGGACGTTAGTGAGATCTTGCACTGGTGCTACCGTATACACCGACCCCCCGTCTCGTGGCACTCGAACTACCTGATAGACGATCGAGCTCCAAAGATCCTGGATCTTATGCCGCCTGGAGAACCCACGTTCTCGCAGATAAACCCTTTGGCCCTCTTCTAGCGGTTGCTCTTTTACCCGTTGATCATGCTTCGCCTTGCGATGCTGAGCTGCAGCCTGCAACCACTCGTGGGCACCTTCGAAGGCCACTTTAAGACGAGCCTGATGCTCTTCCATCCATCAATGGACTCCACCGGCCACTGGCTCTCGCACCCGACCAAGCAGGAAATCCACAGGCAGTCTAGGCTCTTGCCCCAACATCAAAAAATAAGGGCTCTCCCCGGTGGCTTGATGAGGGGTGGTATTATAACAAAATACCACCTGGGACAAACAAGAGGCCCAATCCCTCTTCCTTCCGGTGGGCAAAGTCCGCAGCAGATTGTGCAGGGTACGGTTAAACCGTTCACACTGGCCGTTTCCAGCTGGATGGTATGCGGTAGTACGGGACTTACCGACCTGGTAAAGGGAACACAACTGCTGGTTAAGATGGGATTCAAAGTTACGGCCCTGGTCCGAATGGATACGGCCCGGGACCCCAAACTTAAAGAACCATTCGTCCACCAGGACGCGAGCCACAGTTGCCGCCTGCTGGTCCCGAGTAGGGATTGCCACTGTGAATTTACTAAAGATGTCTGTCATTATCAACACATTTTCGTGCCCCGAACGAGAAGGCTCTAGGACCGTAAAATCGATGGCCTTTGGACGGGAAGCCAACAGGTGAGCCATGTAGCTTCTGGGGACTGGGGCAGCCTCTTTGGCTTGCTGACACCGTTCACATTGCTGTATCCAACGAGCTACATCGGCCGACATTCCAGGCTAGTAGCACCGCTGTCGTACCAGTTCCAGGGTGCGCTCGGTGCCTTGGTGCCCATGACACTGATGCAATTGGGTCAGCACTTCAGTCTGTAACACAACAGGCAGCACCAGCTGCAACACCTTTGCACCACCATCAGGACTACAAACCCGTCGCTATAATAGGCCCCCCAGTTCCTCCAACCGCTCCCATTGCCGGAGTAACACCAACACTGGCTTGGGTAACTGTCGTCGTTCTTGGAGCCCTGGGCCTTGATGCCAAAACTTAAAAGCTGTACTAATAATGGGATCCTCTTCCTGTAATCGCGGCAACTCTGGGTTAGATCGATTTGGCATAGCCTGCATGGCCCTCACAGTGGTGGAGCCTGCCTGATCCACCACTCCAGCCCGCCTAAGCAGTTCAGGAACTAATGTTCCCAACGAGTTATCCCTTTCCACCTACCGTTCCTCAGAAGTCATGCGTGATAACGCATACGCATTCTGATTAGATCTCCCGGATCGGTACTGTACTTCGAAATCAAAGGCCGCTAGTTTGGCCGCCCATCGCTGTTCGGTGGCACCCAACTTAGCGGTCGCCAAGTGACTAAGAGGGTTATTGTCTGTACGAACGATACAACGATGGCCCAATAAGTACTCACGAAACTTTTCGGCCATGGCACATTTTAGAGCCAAAAACTCAAGCCGCATAGAACTGTAGGTAGCAGTGTTACGCTCTGCTGGACGCAGGCTCCAGCTGGCATAGGCCACCGGTCTCACCTTGCCATCAATCTCTTGAGACAGTACTGCGCCTAACCCTACATTGCTGGCATCGATCTCCAAGATAAACGGTAACTTAAAATCAGCATATGCCTGGACTGGCGTGGTGGCAAGCTTCTGTTTCAGGGACCGGAATGCCTGTTCACACTGTTCGGACCATAACGCCACCAACTCCTGTGTCTTAGTTCTCTTCTACCCTTGTCCTACCTCAGCTACCAGCCGGTGCAACGGTGCTGCCATCTGAGAAAACCCTTCCACAAATCGCCGATAGTAACTACCAAAGCCAAGGAAGGTCCGTAGCTCCGACACAGTCTTGGGGCGTGGCCACTGAGCTACAACCTCAACCTTTCCTGGGTCTGTCGCCACTCCTTGGGGGGATATTACATGTCCCAAGTACTGTACCTTTTCTCTAAAGAATGCACACTTGGCCAAGTTTACCATGAGATCAGCAGCCGCAAATGTTCCAACACCATCCTCAACCTCTGTAAATGGTGTTGCACCAATGAGGAATAGACAATAATATCGTCCAGATACAGCAGCAGAGACTGATGTTGCTGGTCGCCAAAGAGCCATTGCATCAACCACTGGAAGGTGCCTGGTGCATTACATAAACCGAAAGGCATACGGTTCCATTCATACAAACCAAAAGGTGTACAAAAAGCTGTTTTATAGCGATAAGCCTCTGCAACAGGGACTTGATTATATCCGCTGGCCAGATCTAACGTAGTGAACCAGCGAGCCCCTGTCAAAGAATCCAATGTCTCGTCAATTCGAGGCAGCGGAAATGAGTCTTTTCGGGTTTTAGCATTGAGTTGACGGTAGTCTACGCACATGCGTAGGCCACAGTCCTTCTCCTTAACCAATACTAATGGGGAGGCATACGGACTACAACTTTCCCGGATCACTTGTGTGTCTAAAAACTGGCCAATATGAGTCTTCACCAACTCATATTCAGATGGAGGAATCCGTCTATAGCGTTGTCTAACAGGTGTCTCGTCTATTAAAGCAATTTCGTGGGACAGGAGGTCGGTACAGCCCAAGTCTCCCTCCCCAGCAGAGAACACCGCCTGGAATTGTTATAAACTTCATAGTTCCCCCTGGAACACGGCAAACCCGATGCCCGCTGACTCTTACATTGCCCCCATATGTCAAAACGCCATCTACCTTTTGACAAGCTTGAAAGGCCCCGAGATATTCCAATGTCTTGGGTCACTAAGCTCAAATAGGGTCGGTCCATACTGCCCGAAAAGCTCACGATAACAGCAACATTCATTCCCAAAATCCTGGGAACGCTAGAATTACCCCCAGGTGGATCACGCACAACCAATTTGCCACACCCTGATACCACCCGATCACACAGTTCAACGTCCAATTCCATATACCCTATATAAGGGATTTCCAGTCCATTGGCTGCTTTAAGCTGTAACCAATGACTGTTTTGTAATCAACGCTGGCCCCATGGTTCGAATCCAGACCTAAAACAACTCTCTGTAATGGTCGATACCATGGAACCAGTGTCTATCAAACAGGGTATGGGCACACCTCCAATATTTGCAACTAAATGTGGGCATAAGGAGACTAAACGAGGCACAGAACCGCTGGCACGAAAATCACAAGAGCCATTTTTTCCCCCAACCGAACTGAGACCCTGCAGTCCGGTGGGTACTAGTTTTCCGACTGGTTAGGGAAACTGGACCTAGCATCACGAGATACCAGGTTACGCTGGGAATGATTTTGAGGGCCAGACGAATGGGGCGGCCACTAACATTCTCGAGCAAAATGACCATGCAGTTGACACCGTCTACAAATCACAGAACTGGAACGCAGTGGCAGACCACGAGACTGGGGACCTTGGTTACGGGCTAAGGTCTGAGAAAGCTGATCGATTTGCTGTTGCTGTGGAGTCATCATTTCCTTGAACTCCCTAAATTCCTGTGAATCATGTCCCTGCTCAGGATTTTCCCCAGAATCGCCTTTAACTCCACATTGATATCCGTGCACCAGGGGAACTGACTGACTCCGCCCCCTTACGCCGCCTGGCACTCCCTCTCTCTCCCAGCGAATTGCTTCCCCTCGCACATCCAACAGTGTTGCAGCAAGCTGACGCCTTACCAATTGTTTTAGTTCTCTGCGTAAAGCATTATCTAACACACATTCAATAAATTGATTTCTAACTACCACCTTCGCATCCAAAATGGCATGCGGAGACTGTTGTTTAAGCTTATCAAATAAACTCAAGAGCGCCAGAGAGAACTCTTGCAAACGTTTCTCCCTCCAACTGTCGCCGCGAGTAAAAGACTTCTTGAAGCGTAATATAGGACTCGAGACAGCCATACACTTCACTCAATGCAGAAATAATCTTTTCTTGATTATCCCTATCAGGGCTCGGCCGATATTTAATCTCATCTCGAGCCTCTCCTTCAAGGTGATCAAACAAAAAGAAAGCCTGTTCAACAGCCGTCATTGTCCGCATGCGCATGCACGCCTGAGCTTTCTCAACCCACTCTTCAATGCCTACACCGGACCTACCATTGCAACTTGACGCGGAACTTGTCTAATAGCTCGCCAAAAATAAACAGCCATTCAAAAGTGCCCGCAGTACTCCTCAGCCACACTGCTGGACGTGTAGCCCAACCCACCGGAAATAACGACACTTCCTGAAGCCCTGTAGGACACACCTATCTGGCTTACCAGTGCTGCCTACTTTTATACCCCTGGACCGTACCAGAAATAGCAGATCAAAACCTAATGACAAAATACATATTTGCTGTGTTAAGCATTTTTGGGAAATGTTTCTCTCAAAATTGGACAGTGGTTGAAATAAACTTGTCTTCAAAAAGTCATAAAAAGTTTTATGTTAATAAACATTGTTTTGTAATTTGTTTTGTATTATAAGGGCCATATTTAGCTTGTAAACCATTAACCAGCTTTAAAGACTAGTACTGTAATTTCATAAACTTACTGTTTTTGTGAAAGTTGTTCCAGATGTTGCATCAGCAAGGGCTTCACCGGTGACTCTTCCTTGGAATGCACTATTGATTGAATTGATGAAGCTCGACTTTCCTGCTCCAACTTCACCAGTTAACAAGATCCTGACATGTTTAATATTGGGATTGCTCAACTGGAACCCTTTCAGATCTTTCCAGAAATGTTCTCTTTTTCTGTTTTAGAAGAAGCCACTCTTACAAAGCAATGCAATACACAGCAGACTACATAGAGTATTTGTGTTTGTACAATTGAAATTATTTTCTAGCCATCTGAGCAGCCCCCTGTCCTCCCCCAGACTGACATTTTGGCTGTTGCAGTTATCTAAAACATCAAATTCATAATGTGCAATGCTGGTGAGGGATGGCCACAGGTTTGAAGGCTGAGGACATGTTTGAGAATCATTGTTCAATCATGGTTTGAAAACGAATAGAAATTTTATTTTTTTCCACTTACCCCCAGGGTGTACTCCTCCATGGTTGATCATATTCTGTTAGTTTATGCAGGTAGAAAGTGCATGGTTTACATTTCACTATTAATTCATGATTTATACAAACACTTATATACAATTTACAGATAAACTTTTTGTAAATATAAAAAATTATTATAGGGACTGTTAAAAAAGACAAATATTGAGAAGAAAACGTAACGTTTACTAAGCAATAAATATGATTAAAACTAAACTTACCTGGTGGTGGTGGTGCTGGCTGGACTGATTATTTTTTCTCCCATTGTCCCAAAATCACATGATGAGGGACAGCAGCCGATTAAATTTCATCTGGCATAGGCTGCCGGTGTGGCAAAGGGCTCGGGAATGTGAGTGGGTGTGGGAGCATCATGTCTTGGGACAGGGTGATGGCTCTGGACATAGAGCGGGCCTGGGACAGGGTGCGGCCTGGGACATGGTGTGGCAGTGCTGTGAGCTGGGCAGGACATGTGGAAGCAAACCAACGGTCTTGGTTAAAGCTGCCGAACTCGATAAAGGGGGCAGCGTCGGAAAATAGACGGATATCAACTGGGTCGGAGATCATGTGTGAAACGAAGGAGCGGCCTTGCAGAATGATGCGTATTGCAAAATTGAAGAGGCTTAGAATTGATAATAAATCACGTTTGGAACAGCGAGGGGTGTCGATCAGAGAGGAAGCGATCAAAATGATCCAGTAAATTTTTTCCTTTGGCAAGGAAATTTGAATCCAATTTGATGCTTAGAAACTCGATGGAAGTGCCAGGTCCTAGGATTTTCTCTAAGGGGAGGGAAATGCCGAGTTTTGCGAACATGTCTTGAACTCTCGAAAGACGTGCGGCTGGGACGGAGATGATTAAAAATCATGGGGGGGGGGCGGAAAACAGGCCTATCATGAAATCTTCATCAATCTCATTTTTAATGAGTTGATCGACTGTCTCTGGCTCAGCGAGCCCAGATTGGAGATTTGGGCAAATGAGGCTGTGGGAGAGATGGCTTGCGAAGCCAGCGTTAAAGCTATTTGCGAGGCCGCTTAACAGGTATTCAGTGAAGTGAGTGTCAGAGTGGTTGGAAAGGTTGAGAGCTAAGTGTAAAACATTCACAGGAGTCGAAAGGAAGGGTTCAGATCTTTTATTGTCATTCCTGCGTACGGGACAAACACTGTAAAAAATAGTTCTGTGTCCTGGTAGATTTCATGAAATTAATTGAGTAAACTTTACTTAATACAATTGTGTTCATGTTTTTTTACCAAAATCTAAGTTAAAATTATAGAAATATCTCACAATTCTAAATGCACAAATAATTGAGATAATTCAACTTAATTTTACCATGTTAAACCCACTTTAACTTGTATAAAGGATCTTTACTTAATTATTTTGTGGTGGAACTACATAAATTATTTCAGTTATTTCCCTTACTGAGCAGTGAATGTAGAGCTCCCAGCATGCTCTGCATGCGACAGCATTAGCAGAATCATTTTTGTGAAAAAGTGCTATATTATGTGCTTTAGAATAAAATGAAAGACTTGATAGTGTTTATTGTTCAGTTGTCTTTAAGATTTAGAAGATATTCTGTTTGTATTTTTGTGTTTCGTGGTTACCATCTTTCAGAAGAGCGGTGCTTGTGTTTAGTTTGAGAGCTCAGGCTGTATGTTTTTTCACTCCGTAAACAGTAATGCTGCTAATGTCAGTACTGAGTCAACTCTCAGCTTACTTGTACATCATATATGTTTGTAAACAATAACAAATGTTAAACTTAAGTAAAAAAAGATCCAGCAGTTAACTCCAATACTCAAATAAGTATTTCTTCTTGATTTTTTTAAGCTTATCAGGTGACGTGCTTAAATAATTTAGGTAATTTTACATGATTTATTCATGGAATATTCCGTTGAAAATCTGCTATTAAAGTGCTCAAAAATATTTTGTGTAATACTGTTACCTTAATTTTTTTAAGTAAATATCTGTGTCATTTTTTACAGTGTACCCACATAAATGACCCACATCATTTTGTAAATGTTTATTGCATTACATCTGCAAATAAAACATTTTAACCACTCAGCATTATTGTACTCATTGTTTGCTTTATATGGGCTCTTGGATTGTTTGAAGATAGGTGTTTTTATGATATATATTTATTGTTGTGAAGAAAACTGAGCTCTACTGGGATCTAGTAAGGGGAAGTCAGGTTATTATTTAAAGTATGAAACAGAACATTTGCATCAGTATAAAAGTAATGACCCAAAAGTTGCTTTTAATGGTATGTTTTTAACATCAAACCGTTGTTGTAGTTCAACCTTGTTTTAGTTGAGCAATTTTTTTAGAATTTCTTCCTAATGCTAAGCATTACTAAGACTAATATTTGTATACGCATATTTGTCCACATTTAGAGCACAGTGTTGTTTGTTCAGGCAGGAAATACCAACATTAAACAATGAAAATAGTTTAATCTATGAATTTGATGTGTGGAAATCTATGTGCAGTTCTAATGTAATATATACCTAGACCTACACATAAAAGTATTTACTATTGCACTGTTTAGACAAACTTAAGTATTTAATGATAGATATATAAACATGTTTTACAGTTTATGTTGTAAAAAACATATTTTAAATACATAGTATATTTACATTACATTTGGCATCAACTTTTATCGTCTAGATAGTTTGTTGAATGTCAGATGATTAAATCACATGTTTCCTGTCTGTAGATTCATCTGGGATTCATCTAACCAAGTGATGGTAGAACCATTATTATATGTAAATTGCATTAAAGCAAATTTATATATTGTTTCTTGTTATATTGTGAGTTCATGTTATGACCTGTAGGAGCATGATCATGCAAAACAAATTCCTTTCAGTTTCTGATTCCTATAAATGCAGGCAGAACTCTTTCCAGGTCCTTTTTAATACTATGGACAGGGACTTTTTTTTACTCAATTAGCTAACTACATAACACCCCCTGCTCTGGGCTCCCAAATACATGAATGCATTTGGTGTGAAGCTCAAAGGATACCACATCATAAGATGTTTATCTTCGGAGACCTTTTGGGCTCAGAACCTGATGTATTGGCTGGGGCTCAAACAGAAGACATCGTCAATGCTTCTGCAAATTTCTTGATGTGGAATTTTTTTGAAATTTCATCAAACCACAATTATTGTGATCTGTGTTTGCAGGCTTTTGGCTAATCTATTTTAATGTAGGTTTCCTGCATTCAATTCGTTTACTAACAGCAGAACAAAACAAAACATACTTTATAAGTCACTTCAACTTGTGTTTAATCTTGACTAGTGATGCACTGTTGTAACTCATTAAATTAAAATTGCTTAAACTATTTTTGTGCACTGAAGATACTGACATAAAGTCACAAAGTACAATAAAACATTGTTAAAAATATTTTAAATAAAACACAGCAGCTGTTTATTTTACTTTCTTTGCTTGGGGGGGACTTCTTTTATGCAAAAAGAAGACTGGCAGCATGAACGACAAACACAATATAAAAATGTATTGCCCAAACAATACAACATAAACAGTACTTATATCACTTTTAAGACTTGATCTTAAATGGACAGGTTGACCTAAAGTCTAGAATCTTTTATTGTACTGATAAAAGATTAAAAATGAAACTGAAACTGGCAGAAGTTTCGATTAATTTTTAGCTGATTATCCAGGCTTGATGTGCCTGATTATATTTACAATGTTGATCTACCGAGCAGCAAAACTTTTTCATAATGTGTTCAAATGAAAATTATTCATCATGGTGTCTTTTCCGTTAGGTCTGTGATACATTTACATTTATGCATTTGGCAGACGCTATTATCCAGAGCGATTTACATTGCTTTATCCATACATTGCAATCCCCTGGGATCGAACCCACAACCTAAAAAGCCGTTTTCATAAATAAGAATTATTTGTTGGACAATGTAAAAAATCTGTTGGATTAACATACAGTTGAAAGAAAAAGAATGTGAACCCTTTGGGCTTACTTGGATTTCTTGATAAATTGGTCATACAATGTGTTCTGATCTTCATCTAAGTCACAACAATAGAGAAACACAGTCTGCTTAAACTAATACCGCACAAACATTATATGTTTTCATGTTTTTATTGAACACAACATGTAAACATTCATAGTGCAGGGTGGAAAAAGTATGTGAAACTTTGGGTTTAATAACTGGTCGACCCTCCTTTGGCAGCAATAACCTCAACCAAACGTTTCCTATAGTTGCAGATCAGACCTGCCCAACGGTCAGGAGAAATTTTGGACCATTTCTCTTTACAAAAGTGTTTCAGTTCAGCAATATTCTTGGGATGTCTGGTGTGAATCGCTCTCTTGAGGTCATGCCACAGCATCTCAATCGGGTTGAGGTCAGGATTCTGACTGGGCCACTCCAGAAGGCGTATTTTCTTCTGTTGAAGCCATTCTGTTGTTGATTTACTTCTATGCTTTGGGTCGTTGTCCTGTTGCATCGTCCATCCTCTGTTAAGCTTCAGGTGGCGGACAGATGGTCTTAAGTTTTCCTGCAAAATGTCTTGATAAACTTTGGAATTCATTTTTCCATCGATGACAGTAATCCGTCCAGGGCCTGAGGCAGCAAAGCAGCCCCAAACCATGATGCCCCCTCCACCATATTTCACAGATGGGATGAGGTTTTGATGTTGGTTTGCTGTGCCTTTTGTTCTCCACACATAGCGTTGTGTGTTCTTTCCAAACAACTCAATTTTGGTTTCATCTGTCCACAGAATGTTTTTTTTGCCAGTAGTGCTGTGGAACATCCAGGTGCTCTTTTGCAAACTTCAAACGTGCTGCAATGTTTTTTTTGGACAGCAGTGGCTTCCTCCATGGTGTCCTCCCATGAAGTCCATTCTTGTTTAATGTTTTCCTTATTGTAGATTTGTCAACAAAAATGTTAGCATGTGCCAGAGATTTCTGTAAGTGTTTAGCTGACACTCTAGGATTCTTCTTCACCTCATTGAGCATTCTGCGCTCTGCTCTTGCAGTCATCTTTACAGGACGACCACGCCTAGGGAGTGTAGCAACAGTGCTGAACTTTCTCCATTTGTTGATAATCTGTTTTACCGTGGACACATGGACATCAAGGCTTTTAGATATACTTTTGTAGCCCTTTCCAGCTTTATGTAAGGCAACAATTCTTGATCGTAGATCTTCTGAGAGCTCTTTTGTGCGAGGCATGGTTCACATCAGACAACGCTTCTTCAGAACAGCAAACTCAAAACTGGTGTGTGTTTTTTATTGGACAGGCCAGCTTTAATCAACACATCCAATCTCATCACATTGATTGGACCTCAGGTTGGCTGACTCGAGGCTCCAATTAGTTCTTGGAGAAGTCATTAGCCTAGGGTTTCACATACTTTTTCCACCATGCACTATGAATGTTTACATGTTGTGTTCAATAAAAACATGAAAACATATAATGTTTGTGCGGTATTAGTTTAAGCAGACTGTGTTTCTCTATTGTTGTGACTTAGATGAAGATCAGAACACATTTTATGACCAATTTATGAAGAAATCCAAGTAAGCCCAAAGGGTTCACATACTTTTTCTTTCAACTGTACCTGTACACACAGGTTTTGTTTACTCACCATTTCTCATTTTTAGGTTGTTTGTTAAACAAACTTTTTTATCAGTTCTTATTAAGTCAAATCAGATTTTTTGGGTTGGTACTTTCATTTTCATTGATGAGACTGCAGGACAGACCCACCATGTGAGTATTGAACAGTCGGTTTGTTATGTTTAAATATGTGTACACACTCGAACAGTTGTTAAGGAATTGAAAATTATAAATGTATTGAATTACGTTAAGTCTTTCAAAACAAGTGAATTATAGTTCATGAATAGAAAGCTTTATTTCAGTAAACATTAATAAATGGTACAATGAAAATAGGGTACAATGAAAATTCATGCTATGATAAAAAATATATTTCACTAACATACTCATAACCATAAACAAGCGATGGCAACATTTTACAGGTTACATTTTAACTTGATTTTATAAGTTACAACTTACTAGATAAAGTTCATAAATAGTAATAGAAATAGTCATTTAAAATGGTAACAATTGGTAACAAGTTAATTCTACCTAAACTTTTATTTTTACTAAATATTTTGATCTAATTATATATTTTTCAAAGAAAGTTCTAATGCTTCTGCTTTTGTCTGTAATTGGGCAAAACAATCAAAGAGAAGGTAAACCATCTATTCTATTATCTACATTTTAATTTCTGTAATAGAAATCATGATTCACAGACGTACAGTCACAAGATGAAATGTCTTGTAAAGTAAGTTTTACAGTGTACCACTGCTAGTAAACAAATTGAATGCACGAAACATTAACTTTTACTATGTGTTATACAGTTAAAATGGCCAAAGGAAACATAAACCTTGACATTAAATCAGAAGAGCCAATAGCCTGCAAACACCTACACAATAACGATGTCTTCGGTTTGAGGCCCAGCCAATGCATCAGGTTCTAAACCCATTATGTCTCTGAAGACAAACCACTTCTGATGTGGTGTCCTTTGAGCTACATAACAAAAATACAGAAGCATTTATGCATTTGGGAGTCTAAAGCAACTTATAGTTCATGAAAAGAAAGCTATACAATTATCAGTAAACATTGATAAATGGCACACTGAAAAATAGGGTACAATGGAAATTTAACCAATGATTAAAATATATTCCATTACCCTACTCAAAAGCATCAACAAGCGATAGCAGCATTATACAGGTTATAGGTTTTAACTTTTTTTGTAAGTTACTACTTACTAGATACAATTCTAAATAGTAATTTGAAATGGTACAGACAATACAATTCTACCTATACACTGATGTAATTGTCATAGTCCTCATAAACCCTGTCCTTGTTTAACACTAATGAACCCTGACAATGTAGAGTTTCTTTCTGCATCATCATTCTGTGCCCATAAGGGGGTGATATTGCCACGCAAGGAATCATGTGGGGAGAAAGGTACATAATTCTGAAGAGCCCTTTAAAATAGCCACTTATCATCACTTTGGTGTGGAATGATCCTTTAATATGGTGGCCATTGATTGTTTTCGATTCAAAGTGTCCTTTGCAGGGCGATATATCCCGTTTGGAATGCACAGGTGTTTAACCTAGTTAAGGTGAAGTAGTTTGCTCTTTATGATGGCTGTCAAATTGTAATATAAATAAGATTTATATAGAATAAGTTGTTCAGTAGTCAAGAAAACACATTCTGTTAGCACCTAGTAAAGCATTAAAGGCAAAGCACTGTTGAGAGTATTTATTTAGGTGGTTTCACAATGATTACATCTGTATAAGTCACCTGAGGCTGCAGTGGGGTGGAGAGAGAGTAGCTGGATCAGGATAGGACCAAGAAAACATTTAATCACAGTTTGCCCGAAGTGAACTCTGGACCAATGTTCATACGGTCAAATAAATGACCGTATAGTGTTGCAAGTATCCAATCAGAATCAAGTTTTGTAGGGAGCAGTAAAATAAACAGTTACTATTTTTTATATATTTTTTTAATAATGTTTTATTGTACTTTGTCAGTATCTTAAGCACAAAATATGGCAAAAAAAGTTGTATGCATTTGACAGATGCTTTTATCCAAAGCGACTTATAATGCATTATACTGTACATTTGTGTACAGAAATGACTTGCAGAGTCAGTTTTACAACTTATCACTTCTATTAAACAATCTATCATCAGCAAGCCGAGCGATCTGATCCAGAGCTTTCAGAATCAGAACATCAACACTATTATCAATGTCGATCTCTTCATGATAGTTCTTCACTGGGAAGATGTTGCACATCGGCACACCCAGTTTGTCATGGCATATCTGCATCTAGAAAGAAAGAGAACAAATCGAGAACTCAAATAATTAATATAGAAATAATGAATAGTCTTAATCTCAGAAATTAATATTGATTGATAGATTTAAAATATAGATAGATGATTTACATTTTCTTTGATCTTCTTGCTGGTAGATCTTCTTTAGATCTCTGTGTACCAGTGGACATGCTTCATCCACTTTGGTCATAACAATCACTTGAGGAATCCCTACAATGAGTCACAGACACAGTTTATAACACCATATAATATGTACATTTCTGGAATCTTAAGTAATAAAAACAATAAACAAAGACATTCAGCCCAGCTGGAACCAGTTAAATTGACAACCAGTGCCAGTTCAGTTTTACCCTTTTCACTGATTCTGTGACGGATGATCTTCAACTTGTCAATGAGTTTGTCATCTTTCATGTCGACTGTATTAGCAGGTATGATGTAAACAAGACAGAAAGCCTGGTCAGAGAGACTGGGGTCACTGATAAAATGTTCATCCTCATGAGAGAGTTGCTTTGACTCATCAAACTACATTTGGAAAATAAAGACAAAACGTGTGAAACTTCAGCTGTATTGTATGAATACAAATTATTAATTTCTTAGGTTAATTACTTTATATCCGTCCTTCACATGGCCATATACAGCCTTGATGATGTCCTCTGGTTGTGACCCGGCATATGCATCAGGTTCTAAACCCATTATATCAACAAAACAAACAGGATTTTTCCATGACTAATGAAATATCCTTTGAGCTATAAACCAAGAACAAAAGCAGATGAATAAGTATTAAGTGATTTATAGAATATTCAAACAATACATATTATCAGTACTGTATACAGTATATGTATCCATAGCATTGGCATTGCTACCAGTTCAGTTCAGATATAGAACAAATACATTATAATAACTAGGAAAGCATTACTATACGTTTTTAGATTTTTTTCTAGGTGGTTTCTAGAACATGTCTAGGTGGTTCACAAAAGTTCATATTTATGATTGAACATAAGATTTTACATTTCATTTGTTTAGTTTTAAAAGTTGCTATATGTAAAGCCACAATTGGATGAGAAATACCTAGATAGCAAACTTTTGCGGCCCAAATCTGGCCACACCTTACTCTCCATACTTTACTCATCTGGCCCACATACCGCGTGGAATGATGGCACTTGGGCGGTCTGCTCCTGTTTGCCAGATTTGGGCCACAGGCATGCCAAAGCTATGCCACATGTCAAACATCAGAACAAATAAAGCAGAGCTGACCCAAATATAAACAACAGTTAATTTCAATTCTGGCCCAGATTTATACCAAAACAAACACCTTTCTGTGCTCCAGTTTGACACAATTTGTATTGAGTTTCATTATTATTATAGTGATGATTGAGTCATTAGTGATGAACATCTGCTGTTAACAAACAGCATCACTGCAGAAAAGTTCAACAAAAACTACGAAAAAAATATTTACCCAGAGAAACATAACAACTACAACCTGAAATACAACCCAGCTAACAAAAATGTGTTATAAGAACGTTCCTTAGAGGTTTTTCACATGTCTGAATGCATAAAAAAATATTTAAATGTTTTAAAATGTTACCATCATGGTGAACAGTGTTTCATTGGGTTGGGTTCTTGACCCATAAGCTAAATTTGGTTTGATCCGCTGATTGTGCGTGCTTATAAAGTGCACTTGTCACGTCAGAGCAAATATGAACCTAACCAAATGGTACTGGTGAAACGGCTGTGATGTTATAAATTGATTCAGTACTCTCATTTGGATTAAGTGCTATGCTGTAGATCCCGAAAGAACATTGTAAGATCATCAAATTAGACTGTGTTTAGATATCTAGAAAGATTTGTGAAAAACAGATGTATTTTATCAAACAACATTTTAGAATCACACAGACATCAAGAATCAATGTATGAATCTCAGCTATGGTGAGAAACAACCAACTAACTCAAATAAACGGATCAACCGCAATGCATGCTGGGAATTATAAATTAGTTTTGTTCCATGATATTACCCAGCATGCATCACAGCATGAAGTTTTCTTTTGTTTATTCTTACCATTGTTGAGATTCATAAACTGATTATTCATGTCTGTGTGTCTAAATTCTGTGTAATTTCTTTTTTTAACAAATCTTTGTAGACTGAAAACTGTTATCATATTCCCAGATGATGTAATGTATTTCAAGGATCAGCTGCAGAGTAATTTATTCAAATGTAAACATGGTAGATATCTTACTGACCACAAACCAACACCATTGATCAGAGCATCATTTCAATACCCAATACAACATACATATATGTGGACTTGTCGAGGGTCACAATCCCAACTCAAGGAAACACTGATCACCATGATGGTGACTTTTGTCAGCTGGAAATGATCTTAAAACAAAAAAACTGACATTTTGATTATTTTAAAATGTGAAAAAACACCAAGGAACGTTCTTATAACAAACTTTTGTTAGCTGGGTTGTATTTTAGGTTGTAGTTGTTGTATTTCTCTGGGTAAATATTTTTCTATTTTAAAAAGCAGATGTTCACCACTAATAACTCAATCATCACTATAATAATAATGAAACTCAATACAAATTCTGTCAAACAGGAGCACAGAAAGGTGTTGGTTTAGGGATAAATCTGGGTCAGAACTGTTGTTTATATTTGGTTCAGCTCTGCTTTATTTGTTCTGATGTTTGACATGTGACATAGCTTTGGCATGCCTGTGGCCCAAATCTGGCAAACAGGAGCGGACTGCACAAGTGCCATGATTCCACGCCTTATGTGGGCCAGATGAGTAAAGTATGGGGAGTATGGTGTGGGCCAGATTTGGGCCGCAAAAATTTGCTATCTGGGTACCTACTGTAGTAGTGAAACTTCCATCATGGCCAGAAGATGAATTAGCTGCCGCATCAGAGGTGATCCGTCCTTGAAAGACGTTATTGACAGAGTTGATGAAGCTGGACTTTCCTGCTCCTATTGGTCCAGCAACCAGAATCTTGATGTGCTTCACATCTGCATTACTCAGACTGAATTCTTCTAGATGCTTTTTCAGTTCTGATTTCTGACTGTGTCAGGACAAGAGACACAAATATTGAGTCTTCTTTTGGGTTGCACAGATAACGAGTCAGTGTCACAGTTGTTGTATGCTTTGTTTGTTTTTTTCCCCTCCCATTGTTCATTTCATTATTAGTAAATTAGTTTTCACCTGTGTTTCATGATTAGTTTATCCCCAGCACCTGTTGATCCCTCGTTATATGTTGTGTTTAAGTTCTCCCCTAAAGTGTATTCCTTGTCGGTTATTGTTTATGTTAACGTGTGTTTTGCTCCTGGAGTCGTATGTTTCCTTGTAGATTTACTATTAAATAGCCTTTGGATTATGTCCCCGTTGTCATACGCTCTTGTATCCCCATTACACGTGACCGAATAACTGATCTAAACTATGGATTATCTGCGGCTCAACCTCTCTCCAGAGGACAATCTGAAGTACCACCTCAGCCAGGATGGCCGTCCTCTGAAGAGATATGTGGAGGACTTCCTCGTTCTGAGTCGCGAGGTGAGTTGGAATGATCGCTCGCTTAATGCGTGTTTTTTGTTGGGATTGTATGATGACTCCCTTCGGTGTCTGTGAATTGAGTTCAAGGAGTTTATCGATCTTATCCGGATGTTATTGGGTGCTCAACCCCGTTTGGGAAAGACCATCCCGGATGAGATCGATCATCATCCAGTCCCTTCTGTCCGAAGTCCTCCACAGGAGACAGAGCGCGCAGGAATCCGGGGTCTGCAAAGCCCGCTCCCAGTCAGCGGCCAGAGCAGGTAAAAGGGGACCTGTTTCAGAGCCTGTCCCGTCCGGCCTTCCAGGGCCTTTCCAGCCGGTCCCGTCCGGCCTTCCCGAACCAGAACCCGCTGCCCAGCCGCAAGAGCCCGCTGCCCAGACAGTCCCACCCGACCTCCCGGTAACATCCTGGACTCAACCCAAGTATTTTTTTGGGTTCCCCCGAGCTGGACGTATCCGGGACGCCCACCCCCGCTCCCACTTGGTGTTGTTTGGGCGCGAGGACGCGCCTATTTGGGATGGGGGGTAATGTCACAGTTGTTGTATGTTTTGTTTGTTTTTTTTCCTCCCCTGGTTTATTTCATTATTAGTTAATTAGTTTTCACCCCTGTCTTATGATTAGTTTATCCCCAGCACCTGTTTATCTCTTGTTATATCTTATATTTAAGCCCTGTGTATTCCTCAGTTTGATGTTGGTTATTGTTTTATGTTAACGTGTTTTTTGCTCTTGGACTATTAATTATCCTTTGGTTTATATCCCCATGGTCGTGCGCTCATTTGCTATCCGTGACGCGTGACACATACGTCAACACACATGTTTTGTTTACTCAGCGTTTCTCATTTTTAGATTATTTGTTAAACAAACTTTTCTATCAGTTCTTATTAAGTCAAATCAGATATTTTTTACAACTTCATAGATAAAGTTCATAAAAACATAATTCTGAAGGGCCCATGAAAATAGCCAGTTATCAGCTCTTTGGTGTAGAACGACCCTTTAATATGGTGGCCATTGATTGTTTTCGATTCAAAGTGTCCTTTGCAGGGCGATATATCCCGTTTGGAATGCACCGGTGTTTAACCTAGTTAAGGTGAAGTAGTTTGCTTTTTATGATGGCTGTCAAATTGTAACAAAAATAAGAAGCTGCTTTAAGTTGTTCAGTAGTCAAGAAAACACATTCTGTTAGCACCTAGTAAAGCATTCAGGCATAGCACTGTTGAGAGTATTTATTTAGGTGGTTTCACAATGATTACATCTGTATAAGTGACCTGAGGCTGTAATGGGTCGAGAGAGAGTAGCTGGATCAGGACAGGACCAAGAGAAGGATTTCATCACAGTTCATCACAGTTTGCCCGAAGTGCACTCTGGAGCAATGTCCATACGGCTACAAGCTCCGACAATTATAGTGTTGCAAGTAACCAATCAGAATCACGCTTTCTAGGGAGCAGTAAAATAAACAGTTACAATTTTTTATATTTTTTTTATATGTTTTATCGTACTTTGTAGAGGAAAAAAATATGCCAACATTTTTTTATGCATTTGGCGGATGCTTTTATCCAAAAAATGCATGCATTATCCAAAAAAACAATGCATTATACTGTACATTTCTGTATAGAAATGACTTGTAGAGTCAGTTTTACAGCTAATCACTGCTATTAAACAATTTATCATCAGCAAGCCGAACGATCTGATCCAGAGCTTTCAGAATCAGAGCATCAACACTATTATCAATGTCGATCTCATCATGATAGTTCTTCACTGGGAAGATGTTGCACACCGGCACACCCAGTTTGTCATGGCATATCTGCATCTAGAACGAAAGAGAACAAATCGAGAAATCAAATAATTAATACAGATAATTAGAAATAATCAATAGTCTTAATCTTAGAACATGATATAGATTGATAGATTTAAAATAAAGATAGATAATTTACCTGTTGTTTGATCTTCTTGCTGTGGTACATCTTCTTTAGATCTTCTTTCACCAGTGGACATGCTTCATCCACTTTAGTCATAACAATCACTTGAGGAATCCCTACAATGAGTCACAGACACAGTTTATAACACCATATAATATGTACATTTCTGGAATCTTAAGTAATAAAAACAATAAACAAAGACATTCAGCCCAGCTGGAACCAGTTAAATTGACAACCAGTGCCAGTTCAGTTTTACCCTTTTCACTGATTCTGTGACGGATGATCTTCAACTTGTCAATGAGTTTGTCATCTTTCATGTCGACTGTATTAGCAGGTATGACGTAAACCAGACAGAAAGCCTGGTCAGAGAGACTGGGGTCACTGATAAAATGTTCATCCTCATGAGAGAGTGGCTTTGACTCATCAAACTACATTTGGAAAATAAAGACAAAACTTGTGAAACTTCAGCTGTGTTGTATGAATACAAATTATTAATTCCTTTGGATAATTACTTTATATCCGTCCTTCACATGGCCATATACAGCCTTGATGATGTCCTCTGGTTGTGACCCGGCCAATACTTGAGGTTCTAAACCCCTTATATCAACAAAGACAAACGGGATTTTTCCATGACTGATGTAATGTCCTTTAAGCTATAATCCAAGAACAAAAGCAGATGAATAAGTATTACGTGAATTATAGAATATTCAAATAATACATATTATCAGTACTGTAAACAGTATATGTATCCATAACATTGGCATTGTTACCAGTTAAATTCAAATATAAAAAATATAGTAATGCTTTCCTAAATATTTTAATGTAAGTTTTTAGAATTATTTCTAGGTGTTTCTAGGACATGTCTTGGTGGTTCACAAAAGTTCACATGCATGGTGGAAAATAATTAGATTTTACAATACATTTGCTTTGTTTTAAAAGTTGCTATATGTAATGCCACAATTAGAAGAGGAATACTTACTGCAGTAGTGAAACTTCCACCAAGGCGATTAGATGAATCAACTAGCGCGTCAGCGGTGATACGTCCTTGAACGACGCTATTAACAGAGTTGATGAAGCTGGACTTTCCTGCTCCTGTTGGTCCAGCAACCAGAATCTTGATGTGCTTCACATCTGGATTTCTCAGACTGAATTCTTCTAGATGCTTTTTCAGTTCTGGTTTCTGACTGTGTCAGGACAAGAGACACAAATATTGAGTCTTCTTTTGGGTTGCACAGATAAAGAGTCATGTATGTGCAGGTTTTGATTGGCATGAGATTGAAAAAATAATGACAGATTTTGTTTCTTTTTTTTCTGAAGTACTGTATACACTGTAAAAAATGCCCGTGAAGTTTACGGTAAAATACTGTTGTTTTCACACAAAAAACCTGTTATCAGAAAGCATCCGTAAAAACATTGTAAAATTAACAGCAAAAATCCATCGTTTTTACGGAAAAACCATGTTAAAGTGCTTGTGAAATTAACAGTGAAATTCTGTAGTTTTCACAGAGAAAACTGTTGTCAAAAAACATCCGTAAAAATACGGATAACACTGTCAAATTCTCTGGGAATTGAACAGTGAAATTCCATAGTTTTCACAAGGAGTTTTTTTAACTCCACAAACACTTTTATCACCTTCACTTACTGACACCACTGTCACTTTATTTCTGTTGCACGTCTACAAAAGTTCTAATTGAGAATTAACACAAGTTTACATGTTGATGGTTTTGTTTAGTCACCATCATGGTGATGAGTGTTTGCTTTAGTTGGGATCTTGACACTTTACTTTACATGTGAAGAAGTCTTTCCCCAGTTTTAATATCTGTGTGTTGAAACATAGACCGAAACAGGTGGGTGAAAGCTCAGACAAAGCTAACTATTAACTTCTTTAGGTTGGCCAGTAAATAAATGGTTGAGAGTTTAGGTAGTGCTTTAAAATTATTTGTTATCATCATTTATGATATTCCATGAAATTAAATATACTGAAATTCTTTGACAGCACATGTGACACAAAATAAATGTTCTAGCAGATATCAAGAATATAACAGTTTGTCTCAACAATGGTGACAACAGAAAAAACCTCTAAAGATAAACGCAATGCATTCTGGGTATTATCAAAGCACAAAACTCATCAATGATTCCCAGCATGCATTGTGGCTGTAAGATTATCAATTGTTAGTCACCACTGTTGAGATTCATACTCTGATTCTTGATGTGTGAGTCAAAGACCAAATAGAAGCCATTTGTCGATTTAAAAATTTAACTTTTATATTGAATGTTTCTGGAAATGTGAGCTTTAAATGTAAATTCATTTCGACGTTTGAAACAAACAAAAAAAGTAATTAAACAACATCGTAGAATTAGCTTTTGAAAAAATCTAATCACATTTTCACTTGTTGTCATTTGCTACAAAACTATGTTTTATATAAAACAATGTCATAGCAGCACAAAGAAAACTGGAAACTTTTGCATGACGGCTGAAAGATGGCAACTAAAGCAAACACTGATCACAAAAACGGTGACTTTAAATAAACCAATAAAGCATCAAGTCATGGATGTTATGCTGCAGTCCCTGTGAAGCAGAAGTGATGATCGTCTTCAGTATTCTGACATATTTCAAAGATGAATAGTGGGTGTGGCTCATGTTTTCCACTGTGTATTGATTGGATGAATAAAAACAGGATGTTCCCGTAATTTTACGGTAGCTTGCTGGCAACCACAGCTGCCGGTATTATTCCGTAAAAACTACGGAATTTGTATTTTCTCTCTTTTTTCTGATATTTAATGTTTTGTTGGTCACCACTATGATGAAGAGTGAGTCTGTGTTTCAGTCAAGGTCAGGCAATGAGATACAGATGTCATGCTGCATGTTGCTCTGTTTAAAAGTGACTTTGATGTTTTAATAACAAATTACAAAGAAGAAAATTAAGTAAATGTAATGTTTTCACTTTTGTGTATTTGGACCAAGTTTCAATTTTATATAAAGAAACTCTGTTAATGTAAAAGACTCAAATGTATTAAGTTCATACACAGCTTGAAGTTTGTGCCCTGAAGTTTTAAACTGCAAAGCTGTTTACGTTCTTTTCCTGTTTTTTTTACGGAATTTTACTGGCAACCACAGCTGCCGGTATTTTTCCGTATAATTAACGGAACCTTTTTTACAGTGTATTAAATACAGTATGGAGTGGGGAGGGGACAGGAAAAAGGCAAGGTTAATTTAATGGTGATCAAAATAGGACACTCCAACAGAAAGCACTTTAAATAAATAATATATTTGCTTGAAATATCATTACATCAGTCCTTTAAATCTGCCAATATTTTTATATGCATGGCAACAATGACCCAAGCATTTAAGTATATTACTTACTTCCAATTAAAGTTCCTCCATGGTTTATCAAATTCTAGAAGAAGAACAATCATATCAAACATCATTTAATCTGCTAGGTGCTCTTTAGAAAGAATAATGGTCCTTATGTTACTTATAGATCTTCTCACCTGGGTTATACGTTGGTGCTGCAGGCTTTGACCATGATCTTCCCATTTCTTTATTTCCTTCTAAATCATACAACAACAGAAATATATTTTGAATTTATATTATTAAAAACATATTTTTTCATATTTACATTTATTTATTTAGCAGACGCTTTTATCCAGATCGACTTACATAGGAGAGCATATCAACATTTTGTCAACATGCTAAACAATACTGTTAGTTTACAAGGCCATGCTACTTGAAGGATTAAAGATGGAGGAAGCAAAGGAGAGTATGAACAACAAGATTTTTTGTATTAATATTAATAGCATTTTGCCAGGTGCCAAGTTTCTCTGCCACGTCAGCAAGTTTGAAAATGTAATAAAAGCATCATTTTCATTTAGTGAATTTTTTTATTTGCGAAGATTTCTCAAACCAAATTTAATTTTGTATTAACTTTGCACCAAGTACTTTAAAATTAACTTGAAACGCTGTATAATATACATTTGGCTCACCTGGGTTTAGTCTCAAGATTGTACAAGATGTAATTTGAGCGTCTGGTGTTTCTGAGTTCTTATGTGTGAGAGATGCAGATCTCAGCCTGAGGATGTTGAAGGTCTTTACTGGACAGCAAACAATGACGTGCTGGGCTTTTATACCTCATACTCTCCTCTGATACTTTCACTTTCTGTAGACAGCACCAAACTGTGCATCAGCTAATTACTGCAGAAAATCCTTCTTCATCTTCACCATCTGATCCCTGATAGTAAAAAACTAATTGAGTCAACTTTAAAAATGGTTGATTTGTGAATGTTAATTGCATTGAATCTGTTAATATTGTTGAGAAAATATTGAAATCTCAACTAAAAAACATTATTGTGGTGAAGGTTTGACTAAGTTGGCCCCTTGACTTGAATATGTTCTAAAATCATATATATTTTTTAATTGTTAGTGAAGTCAAATCTATATTTGAATGGTTTGGTATTATTATGTTAACAGGTATTTTTTGAGTTTTATTGTGTTATTTAGCTGTATTTGCTTAGTAATAATGGCTCAAATCAATCAAAATAACTGCAGTTTGATTGATATTGTTTGAAATGCACAATAAAATGTGTGCCCACATTAAAAGCACAGTGTTGTCAACTTTAAACTGTGTATTCAATCTGTTGCATTTACATTTACATTTAGTCATTTAGCAGACGCTTTTATCCAAAGCGACTTACATAGAGTTAGGGAGCAACAAGCGATATGTCAGACAGGAGCCATAATACATTAGGTGCCAATACAAAGTTACTGGTTTCAACAAAAGCTAGACCACTACCTGTTGAGAGAAAGGGTTAGTGAGTTTTTTTGTTTTTTATTTCATTTGTCTGTCAGATATTCACAGAAGAGGTGGGTTTTGAGTAGTTTTTTGAATGATGTGGTTGACCGGACAGAGTTAGGAAGAATGTTCTACCAGGAAGGAGTTGTGAAGCGGAATGAGCGGGAAAGCGATTTGCTGCCCTTATGAGAAGGCAATACACGACGCCGATGGTTTGCTGAACGCAGGGATCTTGATTGGGTGTAGGAGTGCAGGAGGGTGTGAAAGTAACCCGGTGTAAATCCAGTGATAGTCCTGTTTGATAAATCCAGTGATAGTCCTGGTTTGATAGCCTTTGCAGGAAGACCAGCAAGGAGAGCATTGCACTAGTCCAATCTTGAGATTACCAGGGCCTGGACAAGGAGTTGTGCCGCATGCTCTGTGAGATAAGGTCTAACCTTTCTAATGTTGAATAAGGCGTATCGGTATGACCGTGTTGTCTTTGCAATGCGATCATTGAAGGACAGCTGTTCAGCAAATATGACTCAGAGGTTCCTGGCTGTTTTGGAAGGAGTGATTGTGGTATTGCCAAGATGGATGTGGACATTGGTATCAATATGCATTTTTAATGTAATATTAACCTAAAATAATTCACTCTTGCACTATTTATTTATACATTTTTACTTTAGTAAAAAAACTCTCTGTAGAATAAACAAAAGGGAAGACAGTATTTCCAAGTTCTGCCTGCATACAGGAATCAGAAACTGAAAGTGATTTGGTGGTCTTTGGTCTAAATATTACTTAATTGTTTTGAACAATCATTCACCCTGCAGGTCATAACATGAACTCACAATAAAACCAAATACAATATATATTTACTTTAACGTAAATTTAGATCAATCAAAGATGAAAATAAAGAGTAAAGATATTTTACTCTTTAGATAGTCTTTTAACTATTTAACGATTTGCACGTTTACGTGACAGGAATCAACCACCAGAGGTGGACAATCCAGGGCCAAAAAGTAAAGTCCTGCCATATTTTTGTTTCAACCATGAACTCAGCAGCTGATTTCACCAGCGGAGGAACCAAGACATTCCTTTCAAGTCACAAGCCAAATCTCAAGTCTTCAAAGAGTTAAAGTTAATGAGATAATTAAGTGAGTAATTAAATAATGATTGAGTGATGAACACCTGCTGTTAACAATCAACAATACTGAAGAAAAGAGAAACACAAGAACTACAACTGACTTCAGCCACAGCCTTGGATGACATCAGCTGGAAGAAAAAAAAACATTTCCACCATAATTGTGGTCAGTGTTTGTTTTAGTTGTGCTCTTGAGCCTTTCAATAATGGAAAGTGGCTCTGTTTCTCTCTCTCCTCTCCACCTATAGCTGGTATGTTGTGAGCGCGCTGGTGGTCTCACAGACTCCCCACATATGGTTATACAGCACTTTAGGTGTACAGGAAAACACAATTGAGCGCTATATAAATGTCTTATTCAGTCAAAGATAATTGCTTCTTAAGTAATTACAATATTTATTCACGGCAAACATTTGTTCAATGCTGAATCAAATCTTGAAAGAATCGAACAGTTTGTGTTTCAGGTTTAAATCTCTCTGGGTTTATGATCTGCATTTGGATATAAAAACCTCCTAAATCAATGTCACTATAAAGCTTCATTATTGGGTTCAGTCTTTTACATATGAACATTTATCATATGAGCCTCAACCGTGGTGACAATAATTAGTCATACTGCATTGCATGATGGGAGTTTGAAGCATTTTGTTGAGCGTCATATGCTGGTTCTTGATGTCTGTCTAGAAGGTTTTAAGTTAGCATATGTTTTGTAGCTATTAAATTTTCTCACTGATACTTTTAGATAAACATTTGGTTTAAACACCGAGTATACAGGGTGCATTATAATAAACATGACTATGATCTAAAAGAGATGTCTTGCCTGTAAACATTTCAGTGTTCGATCAATTCATTACACAAAACAGTGAAAAATTAAACACTTCACAAAACTGCTCTCTCTACTTTAAAACAGTACATGAATTGATTCAGTGCAAAATCTAACAAAAGGGTCAAGAGTCCAACAAAAGCAAACACTGATCTCCATGATGGTGACATCATTTAACCAATAAAACATCAACATCTCAATTACGGCAGGTGTTCATCACTAATGCTCAATCATCATTTAATTACTCACTTAATTATCTCTTTAACTTTAACTCTTTGAGGACTTGAGATTTGACTTGAGACTTGAAAGGAATGTCTTGGTTCCTCCGCTGATGAAATCAGCTGCTGAGTCCATGGGTGAAACAAAAATATGGCAGGACTTTTACTTTTTGGCCCTGGATTGTCCACCTCTGCTAATGGCGACCAGGTCAATGTTGTGTCTGGATCAACCTTAGCTAACCACGTGTATGCCAACTCAATATTTCTTACTCATTTTCATATTTATTTTCTTTATAATTTATTCTCATTGTGTCTCTGTAGTCAATGCGAGATGGCCTTTCCTGGTAAGATATTCTTCTGACCCATTTAACTTGCATTATATATAAACCATTTCATTTTAGCTGCACACGTATTCAAGTTTTTTGTAAAAAAAATCAGTAATTGAGCACCAACAACCACAAACATGTTCAAACTCAAATTGAAAACATAAGTCCCATATGGATCTTGATTTGAGTTGTTAAAGAGATGATCCAATTATATATTGTACATAAAATATACCTCTTTGATATTTTCCATTAAATATTTTAACTTAATGATCTGGATTATAATGTATGAGCACCTTATGTGGGTTTTATCACGTTTGTGATTGTTAGTGCTCAATTGATCGTGTATCTTGTTTTCTAGTAGTTGTTGGCTGGCTAATTAGGCTTATGTTGTGATATCATTGATCTCGTTTGTAATAATTCTTGGAAATAATAAAAAAATATTAAATCATCATGCAGTTGTACTGTCTTGTTATTTCAAAAATTTTTTGAAAAATAAATCTCCCTCAACTTGTATTAATTATACAGCAGGGGCGTAAAACTGCATACTCCCCCTACTGGAGAAATAAGGAACAGCAGGGGCGTAAAACTGCCTGGGGCGCAAAACTGCATGCTCCAGGTCTGCAGACTCCCCATATAGACCGAAGATGAAAGTCAGTAGGGGAAGGGCAAACTCTGTTTACATGGCTGCGGCGCTGCACGCGACCGGCACCTGAGCTGAGCCTGCATGAGCGGTCCTAGAAGGAGAGTGTCGGGGTTGTCGGGTAAGAAGACTCAACGTTGTCAGAAAAGGTGAGTTTGTGATGTATGACAAACGAACGATCATCATCATCAAGTTTTGTGAAATGAAATAATATCTTCATAAATCCACGCTGAGTTTGCCACGTTTAGCCTAAATAATAAGACAGATATAGGCTACTATTTTTTTGCTGATAGTTAGTTTCTCACATTTCGTTTTAGCGAGAAGAATGAATGATGTAAGTAATGCATCACATGAATTATTTTATCCAAAAAGGTTAAATGCCTAAATGCTATCACTATTTTGGGTATTGTTTGAAGCCAAGATGCCCACTGAAAAGAGGCGGAGTCAGGAGAGGGAGAGAAAATTCAGGGAGGCAGCAAAGAGCAGCACATCTATACGACGGCGTTTTAGTACCACGTAAAAAAAAAGAGATTTCGAGAATAAAGTCGAAATGTTACGAAAATAAAGTCGAAATGTTACGAGATTAAAGTCGAAATGTTACGAGATCTGGTTGCATCAAGTTTATAAGAGCCACAATCCTTAAGGATTTATAAAAATTACAAATGTGAACTAAAGAGGTTTTAAATAAATGACTGCGGGTGTTTGCAAGGCCTTCCGAACTAACTCACTGGTTAAGAAGACGTGCTTAAACACAATTTAAACTCTTAAAATACAATATTCACGTAAACAAAAAACGTTTTACGACGAGTTTATTCTCGTAACATTTCGACTTTAATCTCGTTACATTTCGACTTTAATCTCGTAACATTTCGACTTTATTCTCGTAACATTTCGACTTTATTCTCGTAACATTTCGACATTATTCTCGACATTTCGACATTATTCTCGTAACATTTCGACTTTATTCTCGTAACATTTCGACTTTATTCTCGTAACATTTCGACATTATTCTCGACATTTCGACATTATTCTCGTAACATTTCGACTTTATTCTCGTAACATTTCGACATTATTCTCGACATTTCGACATTATTCTCGTAACATTTCGACTTTATTCTCGTAACATTTCGACTTTATTCTCGTAACATTTCGACTTTATTCTCGTAACATTTCGACATTATTCTCGACATTTCGACATTATTCTCGTAACATTTCGACTTTAATCTCGTAACATTTCGACTTTATTCTCGTAACATTTCGACTTTATTCTCGTAACATTTCGACTTTAATCTTTCGACTTTAATCTCGTAACATTTCGACTTTATTCTCGTAACATTTCGACATTATTCTCGACATTTCGACATTATTCTCGTAACATTTCGACTTTATTCTCGTAACATTTCGACTTTATTCTCGTAACATTTCGACTTTATTCTCGTAACATTTCGACTTTATTCTCGTAACATTTCGACTTTATTCTCGTAACATTTCGACATTATTCTCGTAACATTTCGACTTTATTCTCGTAACATTTCGACTATATTCTCGTAACATTTCGATTTTAATTTCGTAACATTTCGAGTTTATTCTCGTAACATTTCGACTTTAATCTTTCGACTTTAATCTCGTAACATTTCGACTTTAATCTCGTAACATTTCGACTTTAATCTCGTAACATTTCGACTTTAATCTCGTAACATTTCGACTTTAATCTCGTAACATTTCGACTTTATTCTCGTAACATTTCGACTTTATTCTCGTAACATTTCGACTTTAATCTTTCGACTTTAATCTCGTAACATTTCGACTTTATTCTCGTAACATTTCGACATTACTCTCGTAACATTTCGACATTATTCTCGTAACATTTCGACTTTATTCTCGTAACATTTCGACTTTATTCTCGTAACATTTCGACTTTATTCTCGTAACATTTCGACTTCATTCTCGTAACATTTCGACTTTATTCTCGTAACATTTCGACATTATTCTCGACATTTCGACATTATTGTCGTAACATTTCGACTTTATTCTCGTAACATTTCGACTTTATTCTCGTAACATTTCGACTTTATTCTCGAAATCTTTTTTTTACGTGGCACTAAAACGCCGTCGTAGCACATCACTGCAGGGTTGGCTGCGAAAAAGCCAACCAGCAGGTGAGACAGAGACTTTGCACTGTGATAAAGATGACATGATAAAACCCTTCGTAGTTATAGTATTCTCTTTTATATTTAATTTGATGTTTGCTGCTGTTAGTACTTAAGTGTATCTCGCAGTGCTAAGGCTATGCTAGCGCATTTGGTTCGGTTTGCAATTATGATACCTAATTTAATTGTAACCCGATTACAATTTATGCATGTGATTATGCTGATTTACCAACTGAATATTGTACGCTGGGTGTTAGTTTAATTACGTGTACACTTTCGGTTACGTTATTTGATTCCGTGCGCTAAGTCTGTTTACATAAATATCTGACGGCGCTGTTGTAATGCAAATTGATTTATTACGAGTTGTTGTTCATGTGATATGTATACTGTGAATATATCACATATTTATGCTTTATTTGAAAGAATATTGAGGCTGTGTAATTTAATTTACTTATTGTTTCTGTTTATTGTAGAACCACACACATCGTAAAACCCATACCAGAACTTAATAAACCCCTTTTTGGAACTTGACCCGTGATTACCTCTTGTGTTCTGACCAACATACCAAAAGGAAGGCTAGAGACATTAAAACCTCCTTAGAACTACAATCCTTACTGCCTTACTAATCAACACTCTCAGATGCCCAGACACATGAAGAATCGGTGTATGAAATTCAACAATGGTAACAATCAACAAAAGAAAGCTTCATGCCGCATTGCATGCTGGGTAATCATAGTACAAAACTCAAATCATGCATTGCATTTTACCTCAGTTATTTTGATGATAATCACCCTTGCTGAGGTATGTATGACGACTGTTGATGTGGAAACTAATATATTGCACTTTTGCTGCAACCTCTTTTATTGCTGACACAGAAGGGTGGCACATGACACACCTCTGTGATGGACAAAAGAGAAGTAAGATTGCTACCTGCAAGAGTCTAAAGCTCAACTTAAGTGAACACTGATTACAATAATGTTGACATCAAATTAATCTTGTGTTCATTGTCACAAAGGGGTTTTGTAGATGTTTATTATTAAAGCAATTGATGTGATCTCCTGTTTCTCACCATTTTAAGAGCAATTCAAGCTTCTATGAATAAGTTATATTTAGTGTTTAATTATTCAATATATATTATTTATAATAAGCAGATTTGATTAATTGAATCTAATTGAGTGGAAATTCTTGCCTTAATTTTATTAAGAAGATTCAGGAAGTTTTCATGTAGTTTACTTTGCTACCTAATATATGAGAGTAAAATTGAACTGATTTGCATGGGTATTATTAACTAACCCTCAAGAATATTTTTTTTCAGAGCAGAGGTCTACACCTAAAAGTATTTACCATTGCACTGTTTATCTACTTGAGTAAAAAATAGTCCCTGTCCATAGTATTTAAAATGACCTGGAAAGACAGTTTTTACAAGTTTTGCCTGCATTTAAAGGAATCAGAAACTGAAAGTATTTTGTTTTGCACAATCATGCTCCTGCAGGTCATAACATGAACATGTGATTTAATCATCTGACATTCAACAAACAATCTAGATGATAAAAGTCGATGCCAAATGTAATGTAAATATACTCACTAAAAACTAATTTTGCAACATATACTGTAAAACATGTTTATATATCTATCATTAAATACTTAAGTGGGTCTAACTACATAATACCCCCTGCTCTGGACTCCCAAATACATGAATGGTTCTGTATATTTGGTGTGTAGCTCAAAGGATACCACATCAGAAGTGGTTTATCTTCAGAGATATATTGGGCTTAGAAGCTGATGCATTGATGCATTGGCTGGGGCTCAAACAGAAGACATCGTCAATGTTGCAGACTTCTGCAATTTTCGTGATATTGAACATTTTGAACTTTTGTGCACTGACGATACTGACATAAAGTCACAAAGTACATAAAACATTGTTAAAAATATTTTAAATAAAACACAGCAGCTGTTTATTTTACTTTCTTTGCTTGGGGGGGACTTCTTTTATGCAAAAAGACTGGCAGCATGAACAACAAACACAATATAAAAATGTATTGCCCCAACAATAAAACATAAACAGTACTTATATCACTTTTAAGACTTGATCTTAAATAGACAGGTTGAACCTAAAGTCTAGAATCGTATCTTGTACTGATGAATGATTAAAAATGAAACTGAAAATGTCAGAAGTTTCGATTAATTTTTAACTGATTATATAGGCTTGATGTGCCTGATTATATTTACAATGTTGATCTACAGAGCAGCAAAAAAAAAATTCAAAATGTGTTCAAATGAAAATTATTCATCATGGTGTCTTTGTAGGTCAGGTCTGTGATAGATAAAATACAATTTAAAAGCGTTTTTTTTATAAATAAGAATGATTTGTTTAAAAATGGAAAAAATCTGTTGAATTAACATACCTCTACACACATGTTTTGTTAACTCAGCATTTCTCATTTCTAGGTTGTTTGTTAAACAAACTTTTCTATCAGTTCTTACTAAGTTAAATCAGATATTTTGGTTGGTACATTCATTTACTTTGCTGAGACTGCAGGACAGACCCACCATATGAGTATTGAACAGTCGGTTTGTTATGTATAAAAATTTGTACACACACGGAGAGTTGTTAAGTATTTGAAAATTATACATTTATTTTTACGTTTAGTCTTTCAAAACAAAAGTGCATTATAGTTCATGAATAGAAAGATTTATTTCAGTTAACATTAATAAATGGTACAATGAAAAATAGACAAAAAATATATTTCACTACCCTACTCATAACCATCAACAAACGCCGGCAACATTTTACAGGTTACATTTTAACTTGATTTTATAAGTTACAACTTACTAGATAAAGTTCATAAATAGTAATAGAAATAGTCATTTGAAATGGTACAGACAATTACATTCTACCTAAACACTGATCTAATTGTCATAGTCCTCATAAACCCTGTCCTTGTTAAACTCTTATTACTCTGACAATGTAGTGATAAACACTGACTGCATGTAAATCATGACACAGCTTCTATTCCAAAAGGTTCTTTTATAAGCCCTTCAGATTCCGTTGGATTGAGAGCATTAAAGGATGTAAGAGACCAAACGACAGTTTCTTGAAGTTCTTTCTGCATTATCATTATGTGTCCATAAGAGGGTGCTATTGTCACGCAATGAATCATGGGGGTGAGAAAGGTACATCATTCTGAAGGGCCCTTTGATGTTGCCAGTTATGAGCACTTTGGTGTGGAACGACCCTTTAATATGGTGGCCATTGATTGTTTTCGATTCAAATTTATTTTATTTCGTCTGTCAAACTGTAATAAAAATAAGAAGCTGCTTTAAGTTGTTCAGTAGTCAAGAAAACACATTCTGTTAGCACCTAGTAATATAACAGGCAAAGCACTGTCAAGAGTTTTTATATAATTGATTTTACAATGATAACATCTGTATAAGTGACCTAAGGCTGTGATGGGGTGGAGAGAGAGTAGCTGGATCAGGACAGGACCAAGAAAAGGATTTCATCACAGGATGCCCGAAGTGCACTCTGGAGCAATGTCCATACGGCTACAAGCTCCGACAATTTATTCATTTAAATAAATTAACTTATAGTGTTCTAAATCAGGGGTTTTCAACCGGTGGTCCGCGGCCCCCTGGTGGTCCGCGGCGGCATTGCATGTGGTCCATGACATGCATTCCAGCCTACCTAATTTCACTATTAAAATAACTTTTTTTCCATAAGTTATTTTTCCAAAGATTACCAGAATATTTGCGCATTGGTGTGAATACTAAATTTAATGAAAATATTTAAAATAATTTGAGTTTGAGTTGAGATTCAAACTGACACAGGATAGGCTTGTTTTGCACCTATCAGGTCTATCTTATGCTTTGCTAACGTTGTGTTTTGCTTCCCCAACGTCATATACGTACATATACGTCCATGCCAGGGTCGCGGTTTTCCCGCACAATTGGGCTATTTTGAGAATGCAGTTGCGGGAAAAATTATGGAGCCGCGGGTTGCGAGTTGTTGGGCTACTTTCATAATGTACAGCGGCCGCCAAAATGTTTATTTATATTCTAAGGATAAATGATAATTGATGCGTTTCTTACCGTGGCCGCCAAGTGTCACTGCGCTGCAACAGAAGAAAACACATGCAAACACAAAAAAACACAAGCAAATTCAGAAAGCATCTTCATTAGTTTGACGACACATGCCCTGCAAATACTCGAAACACAAACAAACACAGAAACGCGCCGCAAATTCTCGCAACACAAACAAACACAGAAACGCGCTGCAAACTGCACGGACGCCAACGGAAGTGTTCCCACATAGCAGACAGACTCGGCCCGAATGTGGCCTCAGAATGGCACTGCTGGCGCACTGCCGGCACTGGCATGCAACAAGTCAGCCGAGTATGGGCCATGTGCGGCAGTGATGGTACTGGATCCATCACGGCAAACAATAATTGGGCCGATTGTGGATGGAGGAGTTGGACCAATTGTTGATATTAGGTCTGTGGCCCAGATCAGTCTAGCGATTGTAGGCCACATTTGACATTGTGTAATTCACAATTATTGCACAGTTACATTTAAAAATGTTTTACCTCGGACATTTTGGCTATAGGTTAGGCAGATTTGGTTAACTCAGCTTAGACTGTTCTACTGGAATGTTGAAATATCAAGTAAACCAGCACTCTGTCTATTCAAAGTACTTCAGGCAGACTATTTTTTAAGGTAACCTGGCCTTAAAAAACCCTTGCGCATATTTTAGTCTATTTAATGGAGCAAATATATACAGTTGTGTTCAAAATTATTCAACCCCCACTGAAATTGATTGTTTTGGTCGGTTTGACATTGACTATGATCATTCAGTCATCCTGCTTACAATTAAATCAAAGAGGCACGTGTAGGTCAGACAAATGTAACATAACATTTATAATGAAATAACCACAAATGTCTTTTCTGAGCTCACATCATTATCAGTTTTATTCAACCCCCAAGTGACATTCAATCTTAGTACTTAGTACAACATCCTTTTACAGTTATAACAGCTTTTAAACGTGAAGCATAGCTTGACACAAGTGTCTTGCAGCGATCTACGGGTGTCTTCGCCCATTCATCATGGGCAAAAGCCTCCAGTTCAGTCACATTCTTAGGCTTGCACACTGCAACTGCTTTCTTTAAGTCCCACCAGAGGTTCTCAATCGGATTTAAGTCTGGTGACTGCGATGGCCACTTCAAAATGTTCCAGCCTTTAATCTGCAACCATGCTCTAGTGGACTTGGAGGTATGCTTGGGATCATTGTCCTGTTGAAAGGTCCAACGTCTTCCAAGCCTCAGGTTTGTGACGGACTGCATCACATTGTCATCCAATATCTCCTGGTACTGAAGAGAATTCATGGTACCTTGCACACGCTGAAGCTTCCCAGTACCTGCAGAAGCAAAACAGCCCCAAAGCATGATTGACCCCCCGCCATGCTTCACAGTAGGCAAGGTGTTCTTTTCTTCATAGGCCTTGTTCTTCCTCCTCCAAACATAGCGTTGATTCATGGGCCCAAACAGTTCTAATTTTGTTTCATCACTCCACAGAACACTATCCCAAAACTTCAGTGGTTTGTCCACATGACTTTTGGCATACTGCAGTCGACTCTTCTTATTCTTTGGGGACAGCAAGGGGGTGCGCCTGGGAGTTCTGGCATGGAGGCCTTCATTACGCAGGGTGCGCCGTATTGTCGGAGCAGAAACTTCAGTACCCACATCTGACAAATCTTTTCTCAGTTCCTCAGCAGTCACCCGGAGAATTTTCTCCACTCTACGCTTCAGGTAGCGCACAGCAGTCGAAGTCAGCATCTTCTTTCTGCCACGACCAGGTAGCGTTTCAACAGTGCCCTTTGCCTTGAATTTGCGAATGATGCTTCCTATGGTGTCTCTTGGTATGTTTAACATCTTTGCAATCTTCTTATAGCCATTGCCCTTCCTGTGAAGAGTAATCACCTGTTCTCTTGTCTTCCTGGACCATTCTCTTGACTTCACCATGTTTGTAACCACACCAGTAAATGTCTAGAAAGAGCTGAGTATCACAGTCATTTTAAAGCTGCCTATTAGGCCTTATTGCTGCTCCCTGATATCCACAGTTGTTTTCAATACCTGATTGAAAACACTTCATTGAACCTCTGTTCTTCAGAGTGGTAGTCTTTAAGGGGTCGAATAATTATGTCAATGAAGAATTCACAAAAGAAACATTTACTACTGTATTACAAAACTAATTGATGTCATTTTAGTTGCATATGGTTCTTTAAGAAGTCCTTGTAGGATTTCATTCTGAATACAATTACAAATGTACACTAAATTCCCTAAAAGCATTTACAGCATTGGGGGTTGAATAATTTTGAACACAACTGTAAGTATATTTGTGAAATACACATAACAATGAATAATAGGCCCACAAAAATATGTTTAATAGCCAAATAATTTTTTTACTTTGTATAACAAACATTGAACCAATAACAAATATGCTCACACAATATAACAGAAACGGCAAGACTTTGAAAAGGTAAAACTGATGTTGTGAAAGACAAATAGAAAACAGCAGCTCATGACAAAACCTTCAATTTACTGATTCACATGTGTGACTTAAAATTCAAACTCCACAAACTGTCACAGGTTCTCGGTTTAGCTTAATGAAATGGTAGTAGTCAGTCTTTCAGGGAACATCAAAGAAGTCAGTGTGATGAACTGTAGGCCAACATCTGAGCTCTTGATATCTTCAGCTGGGTCTCACCGAAAAAAAAAGACCTGCAAGAAAAATCAAACAATTCATACCCATTACAAATCCATTCACTCACAAACTCATGTTGCAATAATATTCACATTATTGTACAACAACACAACAATTCTCTGTGTAAAATATTCCACCTGAATAAAATATCCAATCAGTGTGTATGGAACAAAACTGAACAACTAGTTGTTGATGACATCACGGTACACATGGGACATCTGGTAACATACAAAATCTTCGAATAGTTTGAATTCCAATAGTTCCTGTAGTCACATATTGTTTTTCAGCGGCCATGTTAACAGATTAGAACATTTATACACAGCACATGTGCTGAAAAACATTTTGAAACACACAACCGTGTCAGAAGGTTGTTGGCCAAACAACATTAGCATTTGAAGGATTTTTTATATCTTCCTCACCTACAGTGGTACAGGAACAGCACGGTATGCAAAGCAAGTGCACCAGAACACTCTGATAAAGGGGATGTTCAGACACAACCTGAAACCATTAAAGATTAGATTAATACTGTTTTTTTACATTCAATCATAGTCTGAAATTATAAGAATTCAACAACACCTGGCAAAGCCATGTGTTAAGCACAACAGTGACTGCCTGTGTTTATAGCAGCCTGTACATTTAATTACAGTGAATATAAAGTTAAACTTCAAAGATATTTGATTTACTAGTGTAATTAATGAACACTTAAATAACTTTCAGATCTAGATATAACATACTGTTTACATCATTTGTCTCTGTTCTAATTATTTTTTGTTCTTATTTCATTACTTACTTTTTGCTGCTTTTTAACAAATAAACGTTTTATTTACATTTATGAGCTCAAGTGTTGTTCTAAGTTTCAGGTACAAACAGAAAACCTGGCAACATAGAGATGATGGTGAACAACTATATGCTTAACCTTTGCGTTTATTAAGTAAGTACGATTTGTAAGTACGAGAGCGCTTGGCCAGCAGTGCACTTGGTTTTGGTTAAACAACACTCATTTCATAATGCTTAACGTTCACAGCTTGCTTAGCAACAAGCGTTTGCGTTCTTGCCACAAATTGACTGAAATACCGATGTAGAAAACTAACAATGATTGCCGTATAGGCCTTGTTAAAATAACAAGATTTAGTAATTGTTTGCTATTTGCTGTAATACACCATCGCATCTACCTCGAGCAAAACAGTGGCGGTTTTATCTTCAATTGAAATAGCCAAACGCACATCTTAAATTATGCTTTACACTTTATCGATGCTGCATGTGGCCGTTTTAAACATTTAAAACGGCTTCAACATTTTCCTCATCAGACAGGCCGTGTGCTATCAAAACCCAAAACAGTATAATAACAACAACAAGTGGGTTCTTATTTTATATTTTAGTATAAGGATTTTGTAAACTCAAAACAAATTGCTTACCTCAGACGAATCGGTGGCGGTTGGCAATTAAATCAAATGTGCAGTCTCTGCGCGTGCGCAGAACTCCGACTCCTCCCACCAAGTTTTCAACCAGTTTGCATCTGGATCAGTTCATCTATTGGCTGGTTAATTGTTTTGGCGCGATTTACATCATAACGACAGCTTCTCGCGTCATCTGATTGGTTGATTTGAGTCAGGTTCACGGGATACTTTGGATTCGAAAACTATATTCCCGCTCAGGATTCTTCTCGTCTCTTCTTCAACGCCTGTTTTTAGGTAAGTGTGGTCGGTGCTGCTGTTGTTGTTAATAGGAACAATTTTCTTAAACGAGTAATTTTATCAAGCTTCTCCATGTATTTTCAGACCCAGAGTGTGTTATTTAGTGGGTTTTGAAGCAAAATTATTTGAGTAACGTAGGTTGACCGAGGATTGCTTAGACTGGGTTTTGCATCTGAACTTTTCATATGCAACAGGATCAATGTTTTTCTATTATTTATGCTTACAAATAATAACATAATCAGCCTGCATAGGGGCATTTGTAACAACTAATTTTATTGATTTAAAACGTTTAACCTTTGTTTTACTATATAGTTTAAAAATGTATTACTTGTTTGTCAGGATTTATACAATATAATCATGATAAATATTCATTTAAAAATGTATTCACGTGAAATAACACATACAATAATTTCAAAATGTATCTGATTATAAATATATAAATCTCTTAATTTGTAACTGCTCAAGTGTCTGCATGTTATATACAAGTGAATGGCACTCATTGATGTCCTTTATTGTTTTAGACACCACTAATTAGGGATCCTTAAACACAACATTATCTTCTGGAATGGCTAAACTGTTAATGAAAATCTACTTCTGAGATAATGAGAGCTTTAAAATTTGTTTCCATCTTTATGATATACATCTTTGACATGGGATTATTCACTTAATATTTGACCTAACTTTTTAATTAATTTGGCAGAAGTCCTCCAATCCTCCATCAGCAAGACCAAACTCCTCCAGTCCAGCTACGGATAAGCCACACATCTGCTGACCCATTTCAGAGGAGGAACATTGGCCATAACCCAAAAGGACCACTAAATCCTCAACTTTTTCTTGATACTTGTAAGTTTATATTTATATCTCTACAAAATATCTTTAATAAATATGAGATTGTGTGCTTGATTTTATATGGATTTCAATAAGTTTTCAATGAAAAACTTATTTGCAGCTCTTCTGCTTAATATCATCTTTAATCAAGAGCACTGTGCTCTGTACTCATTGTGTATAAATTGCATTAATCCTTTAAATTGTTTTTGTAAAACAACATGTGACCCTGCCTTTGAAAACCCAGCTGAAGTTGTTTTGGACCTAAAATCATAACATAATGTACATAACATTATGTGAAAATATAACGTTGATACATTTAATATTGACTGACTAAGGCCATGTCAAAGATCTAAATCATATTGAAATGAATGACTGAAATCACACTTTGATACTCATTCTCTCAGAATAAGATGTCACAAACAGGGTCACAAATTGTAATGGACATTTAAAATGAAAGTTCTGTCTGATTTACTCACCCTCTAGTTGTTTCAAACATGTATAAATGCCTTTTTTCGGTTGAACACAAAGAGAGATATTTTGGAATAATGTTTATTACCAACAGTTCTGAAGCACCGTAGTAGGAAAAACATTTAATTTTTTGGTTCTGTTGAACACATCTTCTATACTTTGAGTAATGTAGGAAAAAAAACAGTTCTGGGAACTTTTGACTGCTGTTCATAGGTTATGTTAATTTGAATTGTTATCTAAAAAAGTATATTAGGGATTGTTTAAGAATTTAAATAATATAAATAAAAAATTGTTACACCTTTTATTGCGTGTACTTAATGTGCATCATCCGTTATATTATTTACACCATAGTTTCCACACTTAAACAATTTTTAAACGATGAACTGGATTTTATTTTTTTTAAATACCAAAACCATATTTAATAATTATGTTTGTCTTTCAACTGCAGTGAGAAAAATTCCCTAACACGCCATGCCACCAAGCAGGAGGCAAACGGTCATATCCAGAGATGGCTTCAGCTTGCTCCGGATAGGGATGGAGGAAGAAGAGAACGGCTGAAGAGAAAGGAGCTGATAAATAGCTGTGCCTCTCACTTAGAGCTACAATAGCTTATGCGTGCGAACACATACGAAATACTTTCATTTCCTCATTTCATGTGCACACACGCAGTTATGTGTTATGTTGTTTTATAAAGTTTAATTTTGTCTTTCTTTGGTTTATAACGTTTTCATTTAGTCCGTATTCGGTTTCATTTTTCAAGTGTTAAGGTAATGTTCATTTAAAGTCTAAAGGTTTCCGTTTTACATAAAAAATATGTTCAATACAATGTGTTCACTTTATTTGTAAATAAAAAATGTTTATTGAAAAACATAATTCAGGTATTGGAAGTTATTTTTTCACATGATTTTGGAAATCGTAGGCTGTACTATGGCTCTTGTTAAAAGCCGGTATTGATCTGGTTTACTTTTGGCTACGATACGGCACCCAGTATTAAAACCTACTCTGGCCCAGTTCAGGGCCAGTTATGGCTTATTAATTGGCAGAGGCTCGGACCAGTTGCGGCCCATATCTGGTCATGCTATGTAATTTGGATCTGGGCCACCCTAGGGCCGTCATTCAATGTTGTATGTGGGCCGAGGGAAAAGTATTGGTGTGGGCCGGAGCTGGGCCAACACAAAATTGTTATGTGGGTTCATATAAACTCACAAAACATTTTAAAGAGCGTTAGTTCTTTCGGTTCCAGTACTGCTTAACCTGACACATCCACGGAGCGTCTTACTGAAGAGGATTCTTTTCCTGGGAGTTTGTAGACAACAGTGTGGCGTGCACTTTTGGAAGTGGATGTCCAGCAGGAGGGTTTCTTTATCAATTTGTTCATCTATAAAGAGAAAAAGAGACAAGAAAAGAGACAAGAGTGTAAGGAAACTGACCTACCCAGAGCACAATGGATTATAATGAACATATAAAGAAGTACATTAACATTTTACCTAAATAAAGTTTACCTTTAAGTCTGTTATGAGAACATCCAAGTTCCAGTCTCATTTCTCCTGAATAGAATGATCCATTAATATTTGCTGTTATTCTGCAACCTGTCAGTGAGGGAACAGAAGAAGAGTGGGATATAGTACAGAAAGTGAAATACAGTCTCAAAGAAATAATATTATAAACTTTAACACAACACTTAAACTAATTCGACAAACTCGGGAATAAGTAGAAGACTAAAACGACCATCTTAGTTTCATATACCAAAAATTAACTATATCGCACAGTTAACAACTTACGTTATAAGAGCCAGCGGTTATTCCCCAAGCAATGACCGAGATAGAGCTGCTCTCAGCGGTGCCACGACCGCTGACAGCCTGAAGCTCAAACCTCCAAAAGCGTCTTAACAAAGTCTTAAAGAGGCGTTATGTTTATATATAAATCACGTATTTGAGGTCTTAACAACGACATTCTCGTCTAAAACACTCTAAAAAATACGTTCCGTCACCTAACATTAGTGGTATTTATAAAAAAAAAAGTTGGATGTTTGCTTTTGACACGACGCTCTCTCATGTCGACCTTTAACTAATATAAAGATGCGTAAGTTACTGAACTAAATGACTCACACCTGTCAGAAATTTCAAAGGGAAAAGTTGACCATAAAGAAATTTAAATTATTAAAAAGATGTAAATTAGAACAACGTGGGCATAACGTAACAGACTAGCTATCCAAAGCTAACGAAGCTACATTGTAGCCTTAATTACTTTTCAAACCTAATGCGAACAGCCAAATTTTGCATGCTTTTGATGTACAGTAATAGTTTTATACATTAAAATCTCGTAAAACATACCTTTTATTCTCCGAATAACAGCTTTTCGAGATGAGGTGGATCAAAATGCCCGCGAAGGTAGAGTTTGTCTGAGGGGTCGAGGAGTGGGAGGGGTTTACTCTCTCAACTGTCACTCTATTGGACCCGACTGGTAACCCAGCGTTTGGGTTACTCATAAAATGACCCAACACTGAGAAAATAACCCAACAAAATGACCCAACAGGCTCAACCCAGCTGTTGGGTTAAACAAATAACCCAGCATTTTTTAGAGTGTCATATCTGATAAATTTAGGTACTCTTTCCTTAAAAACATAGAATCAAATCTACTCAATCTAATTGATTCGGTAAGTTTCCATGTAGTTTACTTTGCTACCTAGTATATGTAAGTAAAATTTAACTGATTTGCATGAGTAATATTAACTAACCCTCTGGATGCATATGTATTGTCTACACTCTAAAAAATGCTGGGTTATTTGTTTAACCCAACAGCTGGGTTGAGCCTGTTGGGTCATTTTGTTGGGTTATTTTCTCAGTGTTGGGTCATTTTGTTGGGTTATTTTCTCAGTGTTGGGTCATTTTGTTGGGTTATTTTCTCAGTGTTGGGTCATTTTGTTGGGTTATTTTCTCAGTGTTGGGTCATTTTATGAGTAACCCAAACGCTGGGTTACCAGTCGGGTCCAATTGAGTGACAGTTGAGAGAGTAAACCCCTCCCACTCCTTGACCCCTCAGACAAACTCTACCTTCGCGGGCATTTTGATCCACCTCATCTCGAAAAGCTGTTATTCGGAGAATAAAAGGTATGTTTTACGAGCTTTTAATGTATAAAGCTATTACTGTACATCAAAAAATTGCAAAAGTATGCTAAATTCCGCTGTTCGCATTAGGTTTGAAAGTAACGTTACAATCTAGCTTCGTTAGCTTTGGATAGCTAGTCTGTAACGTTATGCCCACGTTGTTCTAATTTACAGCTTTTTAATCATTTAAACTTCCTTTTTGGTCAACATTTCCCTTTGAAATTTCTGACCCGTGTGAGTCATTTAGTTCAGTAACTTACGCATCTTTATATTAGTAAAAGGTCAACACGAGAGAGCGTCGTGTCAAAAGCAAACATCCAACATTTTTTTTTTATAAATACCACTAATGTTCGGTGACGGAACGTAGTTTTAAGAGTCTTTCAGACCAGAATCTAGTTGTTAAGAAGTCAAATACGTGATTAATATATAAACATAACGCCTCATTGAGACTTTGTTAAGTTGCTGTCGGAGGTTTGAGCTTCAGGCTGTCAGCAGTTGTGGCACCGCTGAGAGCAGCTCTATCTCGGCCAGTGCTTAGGGAATAACCGCTGGCTCTTATAACGTCAGTGGTTAACCGTGCGATATAATTAATTTAGGGTATATGAAACTAACAATTGTTGGTCTTTTTAGTCTTCTACTTATTCCCGAGTTTGTCGAATTAGTTTAAGTGTTGTGTTAAAGTTTATAATATTATTTTTTTGAGACTGTGTTTCACTTTCTGTACTATATCCCACTCTTCTTCTTTTCCCTAACTGACAGGTTGCAGAATAACAGCAAATATTAATGGATCATTCTATTCAGGAGAAATGAGACTGGAACTTGGATGTTCTCATAACAGGCTTAAAGGTAAACTTGATTTATTCTTTATATGTTAATTATAATCCATTGTGCTCTGGGTAGGCCAGTTTTCTTAAATTCTTCTCTTGTCTCTTTTTCTCTTTAAAGATTAACAAATTGATAAAGAAACCCTCCTGCTGGACATCCACTTCCAAAAGTGCACACCACACTGTTGTCTACAAACTCCCAGGAAAAGAATCCTCTTCAGTAAGACGCTCCGTGGATGTGTCAGGTTAAGCAGTACTGGAACCGAAAGAACTAACGCTCTTTAAAATGTTTTGTGAGTTTATATGAAGAGGAAAGTTACGGTGTCCCTTTTTCACATCCATAACACTTGTTTATTTCTTTTTTTATATAGAAAACTTGTGCATAGACTGATATTTTATCATATAAGTGCGGTTCTATCAACAAGGATTTAGTAAAATACTTTTTATAGTGTTTTTATGTCCCATCCATAACGCTGGAAATGCCCTAAAGCATTTTACACGTGCCACTTTGTTAACTGTAGGCCTATATGAGTTTTTGAATTGTTAAGTTGTTGAACTATTTATATTTACTTGTGCCACTTTAATATTCTATAAATTCTTTAAATATGTATTAACATACATTTCATCAAAGTGTTTTATATGCCGTTTTATTGTTCATTGAGCATAACATATTGCATGTTTTTATGAATTCCTTTTGTCTTGCATTTTGATCCTTAATAAAACTTTTGATTCTTACTGATGCCTCAAGTAATTCTCTGTGAAATTATTATTATATTTTTAAACATTTCGGGTTTGTTTTAAACCAGCAATGTAATTTTTAAGCAAAAGTTGATTTAAATAAAACAACCCAGCATGTTGGGTCAAAGATTTAACCCAACTGGCTGGGTTAAAATAACCCAACGCTGGGTTTGTCCATATTTGACCCAACGTTGGGTTACCAAAATAACCCAAATTGGGTTGTTTTAACCCAGCCTTTTTTTAGAGTGTATAGTTACTGCACATTTTAGTCTTTTTGTATTTATTTCTCTTGTGTATCTTATATGCTGGATAGATGTTTGTGTGTCAAGAATGAATGTGGCTGCTAGTGATTTAACAATGTCAATTTCCTGTGAAGGATCAATAAAGTATATATAATAATAAAATTAGGAGATATTGTTTATTTGAATATTTATAGGAGGACTGCAACATTAAAATAAATTAACATGGGAGGATCCGAATCAAAACCTGCTGCAACACAATACTCAGCACCACAACCTGCAGCGCCAGTTCAAAAACAAGGTACAATCATTTTATTCCCAACATAACCTTCACAGCTGTGTTTACGTTCGAGAGAGAACTTTATTTGATCTGTGTTTTTCTCGTAGAATTGGACAAACCATGGAGGAAGTTTGAATGGGAGTAAGTAACATTACTACAGTAATGATAGCTCAGTCACAAAACTTTAGAGGAACAGACTGATTGCTCCCAGTCTTGTGATCCATCAGCCCATCATCTTGCACATTAGAAAACAACTGCTTTTACTCAAATTCCTTAGAGCAAAAAATTATTGTGTATTCTTGTCTTGATAGCAATATATCAGAACTGAAAAGGAGTCTAGAAGAATTCACTCCAAGTGATCCAAATTTTAAGGACATCAAGATTCTTGTTGCTGGTCAAATTGGTGCAGGAAAGTCCAGCTTTATAAACTCCATCAATAACGCTTTTCGAGGTCGGATCACCTCATCAGCGCTTGTTAATTCATCTTCTGGTGGAAGTACAAGTTTCACAACTAAAGTAGGTATTTGTCTTTATGGCTTCACTCATATATTGCTAATATAAACGAAGGAAAGTTATCTACAATGTTTACTGATAAATATATAGTTTTCTTTTTATGAAATATAAATTGCTTTGTACTCCAAAATACATGAATTATTCTGTGTTTTTGGTGTGTAGCTGAAAGGACACCGCATCAGAAGTGGAAAAGTCGCTTTGCCCTTTGTCTTCACAGACATAATGGGTTTAGAACCTGATGCATTGGCTGGGTCTCAAACAGAAGACATCATCAATGCTGTATTTGGTCATGTGAAGGACGGCTATGAAGTAAAGCACATTACAATAAACAACTCAATTGTAAAGACTGCTCTATTCAAGACTTGTGTTTGTGCAATACTCCTGACTTTTTTGTATTTCATTTACAAATTTAGTTCAAGAAGAACCCACTCACTCATAAGGATCAACAATTTACCAGTGACCCCGGTCTCTCTGACCAGGCTTTCTGTCTGGTTTACGTCATAGCTGCTGATACAGTCCAGTTTACAGATGACAAACTCATTGACAAGTTGAAGATCATCCGTCACAGAATCAGTGAAAGAGGTCCTGAACACTGAATGTTTTTATTTTTTAAATAATGTCACATAACCTGACCTAACCCATAACCCATTTGACAATGATTGTGTGTGTCATTTGCAGTTTTGTTTAATCACAGACAAAAGCAGAAGCATTAGAACTTTCTTTAAAAAAAATATAATTAGATCAAAATATTGAAAATAAAAGTTACAGAAGTGATGAGTATGCATGATTTGGGTAGACAAGAAAAAGTGTTTTACAGTATATTTGTTGATTGTCATCGTCTGTGTGGTATGATTTCAGGGATTCCTCAATTGATTGTCATGACTAAAGTGGATGAAACATGTCCACTGGTGAAAAATGATCAAAGAAAGATTTACTACAGCAAGAAGATCAAAGAGAAGGTAAACCATACTTTCTATTATCTACATTTTAAACTTGTTATTGAAATCATAATTCACAGTCAATTTTTCTGGATTTATGTTTTGTTTCTTTCTAGATGCAGATGTGCAGTGATAAAGTGGGTGTGCCAATGAACAACATCTTCCCAGTGAAGAACTACCATGACGAGATTGACACTGAAGATGATATTGATATTCTGATTCTAAAAGCATTGGAACAGATTGTAAATCTTGCTGATGATAGATTGATTGAGAACAGTGATAACTGACATAAAAACACAGTTAATAATAATTTTTTATCCTTGGTATGCACTCGCCTTTATGTTTTCTAAAATGTCAATGTTTATAACGTTTTTCAACTAAAAAAGCAATCAATTTTGGGCGTAATAGTGAATAATTTTGATATATAGTAAATGGTAAAGTATTTACAGTATGTGCTTGTCCTGAAAGTCTTATTTCTCAAAGGTTACAATCAGCAGTCAGAATATACTCTTTTGTTTTGAAAGACTTAACGTAAGTCAATAAATGAATAATAAAAAAATCCTTAACAACTGTCTCTGTGTGCACAAATATTGAAACATTACTAACCGACTGTTCAATACTCACATGGTGGTCTATGCTGCAGTCTCAGCAAATGAAATAAAAGTACTGAACAGAACTGTGCCAGTGTGAGGGAGGTTGCCAGATTCTTGATGTTTGTGAAAAGGTGTTTGTAAGAGCATTGAACAGTTTATGACACATAACATTTGTACAGTACAGTACAGGCTCTTATATTGAATGGTTTATGGATACTTTAACATATTGGACATTAAATCGTGCTTTTTATAACAAAGAGCAGAACAATAGCAGTGCATTCAAATTTATCTAAATTTCTGTAAGCAGTAAAAGTGTTAAGGATTTAATGCAACAATTTTAAACATTGATTACATGGTTGCTTGTTCTCAGGGTAAACATTAACATGATTTCAAATTCATTTGAAAGGTTTGCTCAGCTAAATTCTCAAGATTGTCTGAGCTGTAGCTATAAAGCTAACCGCTGCAAGGCTTTTATGCTGTGACACTTTCACTTTATGTATCCTGCACCAAACTGTGCAAAAAGCAGATAAAAATCCCCTAACCTGAGCAAATATGAGGGCTTTCATGCTCATTTGAGAGGTCGTTAAACGTTATCTTTTACGTCCTCATATGCATTTAATATAATTTAAATCCAGCTTTAATATAGAGTTTAATTTCAACTACAACTGTTTCTATACGTCTTTATAACTTCCTTCCTGCATTGCGGTGATCAGTCTTTACAAGATTAGGCTACATTTACTGGAAAAAGAAACTGAAAGAGAATCGAGTCTTTGTGCAAAATTTATTGATTTTGTACAATCCTGTCAACAAATGTATATATCGCCGTCAATAGAGCACTTTGAAGGTTCATTTCAAAACGAAGTGCTCATAATTGTCTACTTTAAAGGGCCCTTCAGAAAGAGGGATTTCAAAGGTTAAAACTGATTGACACTTCACGCCCCCTTGATTCTTTGCAAGGTGATGCTGTCATCTTATGGGCACTGAATGATGACGCAGAAGGGCACTTTAAGAAACAGTTGTTTGGACCTCTTCACCCTTCAACCCTTCGAAATTCTCACTCCAGAGGGTAAACCCTTTGAAGGGCTTAGGGCTTAGGGATGAGTCCTTCGGAATGGACCTCAGGGTGTAAATAGTTTGGTCTGGTGTGTTTGACAGGACACTTTGTAGATTAGTTTAACCCTAGGGATTGCACATATTCAGATACAATGCATAGTAAAATGCAATGTAAGAGTCAGGAGCTCAAATAAAGTGAACACTGATCACAATAATGGTGAAATCAAATTAATCTTGTGTTCATTGTCACAAAGGGGTTTTGTAGATGTTTGTTATTTGGTCACTAAAATCAATTGATGTGATCTTCTGTTTCTGACAATTTTTAGGTCTATTCGAGCTTCTCTTAATAAGTCATATTTAGTGTTTAATTATTCAATATTTATTTTTCATAATAAGCAGATGAACTGTTGTTGGTTATATAACTAATATTACTGAATTTTTATAAGTTATTAATATTGAGCAATATTAGGTGACTTTATCTAATTTCTTTTAGTGTGTCATGACTCATATCTGATAAATTTAGGTACTCTTTACTTAAAAACATAGAATAAAATATAATCAATCTTATTGAGTAGAAATTCTTGCCTCAAGTTTATTAATTAGATTCAGATTTGCATGGGTAATATTTACTTACCCTCAAATATCATTTTTTCAGTGTTATTATGAATACACTATTTTGAGGTTTTGGATGCTAACTGTACTGTCTAGTTACTGCACATTTCTAGGTTTTGAAAGACTTAACCTAATTCAATAAATGAATAATAAAAAAATCCTTAACAACTGTCTGTGTGTGCACAAATATTGAAACATTACTAACCGACTGTTCAATATTCACATGGTGGGTCTGTGCTGCAGTCTCAGCAAATGAAATGAAAGTACAGAACAGAACTGTGCCAGTGTGAGGGAGGTTGCCAGATTCTTGATGTTTGTGAAAAGGTGTTTGTAAGAGCATACAACAGTTTATGACACTTAACATTCGTACAGTACCAACCAAAAATATCTGAGTTGCCTTAATAAGAACTGATAAAAAAGTTTGTTTAACAAACTACCTAAAAATGAGAAATGCTGAGTGCTGTGTGGAGAGGTATGTTAATCCAACAGATTTTTTCCATTGTTAATAAAAAAACGGCTTTTTAATTTGTATTATATCTTACACAGACCTGAATGAAAGGACACCATGATGAACAATTTTTATTTGAACACATTTTGACAAAGTATTGCTGCTCGGTAGATCAACAGTGTGAATATAATCTGGCACATCAAGCCTGTATAATCAGTTAAAAATTAATCGAATCTTTCAGTTTCATTTTTAATCATTTATCAGTACAAGATAAGATTCTAGACTTTAGGTCAATCTGTCTATTTAAGATCAAGTCTTAAAAGTCGTATTAGTAATGTTTGTGTTGTATTGTTGGGGCAATACATTTTGATATTGTGTTTGTTGTTCATGCTGCCAGTTTTCTTTCTGAGTAAAAGAAGTCCTTCCCAAGCAAAGAAAGTAAAATAAACTGCTGCTGTGTTTTTTGTTTTAATATTTTCAATAATGTTTCATTGTACTTTGTGACTTTTATGTCAGCATCTTCAGTGCAAAAAATTGCAACATATGTTTGCATTAACACAAATATAGTTTAAGCAATCATTATTTTGTGAGTTTCAACAGTTCATCACTTGTCAAGATTAAACACAAGTCGAAGTGGCTTGTGTACCGCTGTTAGTCAACAAATTGAATGCACAAAAAATTAACTTTTAAGTGCCCAGTTATCAGGCCTTTGGTGTGGAATGACCCTGTAGAATGGTGGCCATGATAGTTTTCACCCAAAAAGTGCCCTTTGCAGGGTGATATTTCCCATTTGGAATGCACCGGTGTTTAAACTAGTTAGGGTGAAGTAGTTGACCTTTTTATGAAGGCTGCCAAATTGTAATACAAATTAGAAGCTGCTTTAAGTGGTTCAGTGGTCAAGAAAACACATTCTGTTAGCACCTAGTCAAATAACAGGCATAGCACTGTCAAGAGTATTTATTTAGGTGGTTTCACACTAATTACACTGATTGTGATGGGGAGGAGAGAGAGTAGCTGCATCAGGATAGGACCAGAGAAGGATTTCATCAAAGTTTGCCCGAAGTGCATTCTGGAGCAATGTCCATACGGCTACAAGCTCCGACAATTTATTCATTCAAATAAATGAACTTATGGTGTTGCAAGTAACCAATCAGAATCAAGTTATCCAGGGAGCAGTAAAATAAACAGTTGCTTTTTTAAAAATATTTTTAATATTGTTTTAGTGTACTTTGTGACATTTATGTCAGTATCTCCAGCACAAAAAATGGCAACATATTATAATCAAAATGAAGCAATTTTAATATAGTTACAGCAGTTCATCTCTAGTCAAGATTTCACACAAGTTAAAAGAAATATGCATTTGACAGATGCTTTCATCCAAAGCGACTTACATTGCATTAAAGAATACGTATGTGAATAGAAATGACTTGTAGAGTCAGTTTTACAGCTAATCACTGCTTTTAAACAATCTATCATCAGCAAGATGGACGATCTGATCCAGAGCTTTCAGAATCAGAACATCAACATTATTATCAATGTCGATCTCATCATGATAGTTCTTCACTGGGAAGATGTTGCACATCGGCACACCCAGTTTGTCATGGCATATCTGAATCTATAACGAAAGAGAACAAATCGAGAAATCAAATAATTAATACAGATAATTAGATATAATCAATAGTCTTAATCTCAGATATTGATATAGATTGATAGATTTAAAATAAAGATAGATGATTTATACCTTTTGTTTGATCTTCTTGCTGTAGTACATCTTCTTTAGATCTTTGTGTACCAGTGGACATGATTCATCCACTTTGGTCATAACAATCACTTGAGGAATCCCTACAATGAGTCACAGACACAGTTTATAACACCATATAATATGAACATTTCTGGAATCTTAAGTAATAAAAACAATAAACAAAGATATTCAGCCCAGCTGGAACCAGTTAAATTGACAACCAGTGCCAGTTCAGTTTTACCATCTTCACAGATTCTGTGACGGATGATCTTCAACTTGTCAATGAGTTTGTCATCTGTCATGTCGACTGTATTAGCAGGTATGACGTAAACCAGACAGAAAGCCTGGTCAGAGAGACTGGGGTCACTGGCATACTGTTGATCCTTATGAGAGAGTGGCTTTGACTCATCAAACTAAATTTGGAAAGTACAGACGAAACGTGTGAAATTTCAGCTGTATTGTATGAATACAAATGATTAATTCCTTTGGTTAATTACTTTATATCCGTCCTTCACATGGCCATATACAGCCTTGATGATGTCCTCTGGTTGTGACCCGGTCGATGCATTAGGTTCTAAACCCATTATATCAACAAAGACTAACGGGATTTTTCCACGGCTGATTAAATATTCTTTATGCTATAAACCAAGAACAAAAGTAGATGAATGAGTATTACGTGACTTGTAGAATATTCAAACAATACATATTATCAGTACTGTATACAGTATATGTATCCATAACATTGGCATTGCTACCAGTTCAGTTTATATATAGAAAAATACATAATTAGGAAAGTATTAGGAAAGCATTACAATATGTTTCTAGAACATGTCTAGGTGGTTCACAAAAGTTCACATGCATGATTAAACATACTAAGATTTAACATTACATTTGCTTAGTTTTAAAAGTGGCTATTGAATTCCACAATTAGATGAGAAATACTTACTGTAGTAGTGAAACTTTTACCATGGCCAGAAGATGAATTAACTGGCGCGTCAGCGGTGATCCGTCCTTGAAGGACATTATTAACAGAGTTGATGAAGCTGGACTTTCCTGCTCCTATTGGTCCAGCAACCAGAATCTTGATGTGCCTCACATCTGCATTACACAGACTGAATTCTTCTAGATGCTTTTTCTGTTCTGATTTCTCACTGTGTCAGGACAAGAGACACAAATATTGAGTCTTCTTTTGGGTTGCAAAAAATAAAGAGTCAGGGAGGTTTTGAATGGCATGAGATTTTTTCTTTTTTTCTGAAGTACTGTATAATAAATACAGTATGGGGTGGGGGGGCAGGAAAAAGGCAATGTTTATTTAATATTGATCATAAGAGGACACTCCAACAGAAAGCATTTTAAATAAATAATATATTAGTCCTTTAAATCTGAGAATATTTTTATTTGCATGGCAACAATGACCCAAGTATTTAAGTATATTACTTACTTCCAATTAAAGTTCCTCCATGGTTTTTCAAATTCTAGAAGAAGAACAAGCATATCAAACATCATTTAATCTGCTAGGTGCTCTTTAGAAAGAATAATGGTCATTATGTCACTTATAGATCTTCTCACCTGGGTTATACGTTGGTGCTGCAGGTTCTACAGGCGTTGACCCTGATCCTCCCATTTCTTTATTTCCTTCTAAATCATACAACAACAGAAATCTCTTTTGAATATATATTATTAAAAAAGTATTTTTGCTTAATTAATTCATATTTACATTTATTTATTAAGCAGACGCTTTTATCCAGATCGACTTACATAGGAGAGCATATAAACATTTTGTCAACATGCTAAACAGTACTGTTAGTTTACAAGGCCATGCTACTTGAAGGATTTTTTTTATTAATATTAATTACATTTTGCCTGGTGCCAAGTTTCTCTGCCACTTCAGCAAGTGTGAAAATGTAATAAAAGCATCATTTTCATTTAGTAAATTTTTTTATTTGCGAAGATTTCTCAAACCAAATTTATTTTCTATTTACTTTGCACCAAGTACTTTAAAATAAACTTGAAACGCTGTGTAATATACATTTGGCTCACCTGGGTTTAGTCACAATATTGTCCAAGATGTAATTTGAGCGTCTGGTGTTTCTGATTTCTTATGTGTGAGAGATTCAGATCTCAGCCTGAGGATGTTGAAGGTCTTTACTGGACAGCAAACAATGACGTGCTGGGCTTTTATACCGCATACTCTCCTCTGATACTTTCACTTTCTGTAGACTGCACCAAACTGTGCAAACTGCTGATTACTACTTCACCATCTGATCCCTGATAGTAAAAAACTAATTGAGTCAACTTTAAAAATGGTTGATTTGTGAATGTTAATTGCATTGAATCTGTTAATATTGTTGAGAAAATATTGAAATCTCAACTAAAAAACATTATTGTGGTGAATGTTTGACTTAGTTGGGCCCTTGACTTGAATATGTTCTAAAATCATATATTTTTTTTAATTGTTAGTGAAGTCAAATCTATATTTGAATGGTTTGGTATTATTATGTTAACAGGTATTTGTTGAGTTTTATTGTGTTATTTAGCTGTATTTGCTTAGTTATTATGGCTCAAATCAATCAAAATAACTGCAGTTTGATTGATATTGTTTGAAATGCACAATAAAATGTGTGCCCACATTAAAAGAACAGTGTTGTCAACTTTAAACTGTGTATTCAATCTGTTGCATTTACATTTACATTTAGTCATTAGCAGACGCTTTTATCCAAAGCGACTTACATAGAGTTAGGGAGCAACAAGCGATATGTCAGACAGGAGCCATAATACATTAGGTGCCAATACAAAGTTACTGGTTTCAACAAAAGCTAGACCACTACCTGTTGAGACAAAGGGTTAGTGAGTTTTATTGTTTTTTATTTTATTTTATTTGTCTGTCAGATATTCACAGAAGAGTTGGGTTTTGAGTAGTTTTTGGAATGTTGTGAGAGATGTGGTTGACCGGTAACAGAGTTAGGAAGAATGTTCCACCAGGAAGGAGTTGTGAAGCGGAATGAGCGGGAAAGCGATTTGCTGCCCTTATGAGAAGGCAATACACGACGCCGCTGGTTTGCTGAACGCAGGGATCTTGATGGGGTGTAGGAGTTTAGGAGGGTGTGAAAGTAACCCGGTGTAAATCCAGTGATAGTCCTGTTTGAGAAATCCAGTGATAGTCCTGGTTTGATAGCCTTTGCAGGAAGACCAGCAAGGAGAGCATTGCAGTAGTCCAATCTTGAGATTACCAGGGCCTGGACAAGGAGTTGTGCCGCATGCTCTGTGAGATAAGGTCTAACCTTTCTAATGTTGAATAAGGCATATCGGCATGACCGTGTTGTCTTTGCAATGCGATCATTGAAGGACAGCTGTTCAGCAAATATGACTCAGAGGTTCCTGGCTGTTTTGGAAGGAGTGATTGTGGTATTGCCAAGATGGATGTGGACATTGGTATCAATATGCATTTTTAATGTAATATTAACCTAAAATAATTCACTCTTGCACTATTTATTTGTACATTTTTACTTTAGTAAAAAAACTCCCTGTAGAATAAACAAGGGAAGACAGTATTTCCAAGATCTGCCTGCATACAGGAATCAGAAACTGAAAGTGATTTGGTGGTCTTTGGTCTAAATATTACTTAATTGTTTTGAACAATCATTCACCCTGCAGGTCATAACATGAACTCACAATAAAACCAAATACAATATATATTTACTTTAACGTAAATTAAGATCAATCAAAGATGAAAATAAAGAGTAAAGATATTTTACTCTTTAGATAGTCTTTTAACTATTTAATGATTTGCATGTTGACAGGAATCAACCACCAAAAAACTGTTTGGTCTGTTAGAGAGCGGGCACTTTGATGTTAAAAAGACATAAAATTGAAGTCAAACAAAACTTCAAATCAACTTCAAATTGATGTAAAAAAGTACAACATGCAAATCACTCTTGACATCAAAAACTTGACGTCCATTTGACATCAAGGTTTTACGTAAAAAAACTGGTCAATGCATGCAAATGCAAATGCAAATATATGTGGTATTTTATTTTAGAAATTTCAACAAACTATTATTTTGATCATTGTTCACTTTAGTTGGGCTCTTGACTTTATAATCAAAATGTATGGGCAATTCATACGTCTTAAAGTACATTTGTTGTGATAATGTCCCTTTGACATTGCAATAGTAACTGAGTTTGAACTATTTTAAGTTAGCTTTATGAAATTGAATCGACCCACAATAAATCTGACTTTAAAAATAAGCCTATCTTAATTCGTAATCTTGTTTTCTGCAACAGCCCTCAGGTCATTTTACAGGCTAATTTACTGTAGCTTCCAGAAACGAAACATCCCTGCTTGACCATTAGCTGACATAACGCCAAACTACCAGTAAATGTCCTGATATCACATTAGATACATTACACATTCTTTATATATGCTTCCTGCTAACATCATGTGACGCACACATCCTCTGATACCAGTGTTGGGTGTAACTAGTTACTAAGTAATTAGTTACTGTAATTTTATTACTTTTCCCTTGAAAAAGTAAAGTAAGGGATTACTCATACGTTTTCTGGAATTTAATTACAGTTACTTTTGATGTAATTAAACTAAATACTTTGTGAAATATATGCGTGTGCAATAGTGTAATTGACCTCAAAATTCAAAGTCTTACTTTAAAATCTGTGCTTTAATGTCTAAATCTCACATTTGCAATATTTTGGTCAGTTAATAATATTACTTATTTGAATGAATTAAATAAGCCGTTTCATGTATATCCTTGAATCACTTAACTAATCAAGGTTGATGTAGCATATAGAAAGTAATTAGTAATGCGTTACTAAGGGATAGGGATAGTTCACCCAAAAATAAAACTTTTGTCATGAGTTACTCTACTTGGCTGTATACAGGGCCGGCCCTAGCATTTTGGGGGCCCTAAACTGAATACAAAATCAGGCCCTCCATGATCTAATGTTCACAATGAAACTTTCAGTTTTCCTGTAGCTCAGTGTTTAAAGCGAGGTTCTAGCAACGCCGAGATCATGGGTTTGAGTCCAGGGATTGCACACTTACACTTTTCTTGATGCTTTCTTTTCTCATCTTCTTTCCTCTTCTCCGCACCAGACTGATAGTGCCACCTTTTCATTTTTAATCTTAGCACAGTTTAAAGCTAACGCACATAATGATTGACACTGACACAACGTTAAGTTGTATTAAGTAAAGATCATGTTCCATGAAGGTATTTTATTAATTCCTACCACAGTGACTCTTTAAATGCCATTTTCTCAATATTTTGCTTTTTTTGCACCCTCAGATTCCAGCTGTCTTAACAGTTGTTGTTCTGATGAACACAAAAATGCGACCTGCGCTGCGAAATGGGATTGGGCAAAAGAAAGATATTTGGAAGAATGTTAACAACTGACAATTCTGGGGGACCATTGATTACCATTAAAATGGTTGTCAATGGTGCCTCAGAACGATTTGTTTACCTTAATCCTTCAATAATATTTAATTTTGTGCTTATTATAAAAATCACACAATATTTTTTGTCAGTGGTGCCCCAGAAATCTCAGTTGCTAACATCAAATATATTTGTGATTAACAGAACAAAGAAATCTTTAAAGCTCTATTTCTTTCTCACTTTTTTTATAATACACTTTGCTTATAGCACTGCATGCATGTATTGGCCCGGACAATCTCAAATATATATACTTTTGAAAACAATGACTTGGTCCCACCTCTGCAAATCAAACAGACCTGAACAAGTTCATCAACATCTTGAAGATCAAGAGAAACAAAGTCACAAAGTCCAATAAAACATTAATAAAAATATTTAAAATTAAGCACAGGAGCTGTTTATTTTACATTCTTTGCTTGGGGAGGACTTATTTTATGCAGAAAGAAAACTGGCAGCATTAAAAGCAAACACAATATATCACTTTTAAGACTTGATCTAAAATGGACAGGTTGGCCTTAAGTCTAGAATCTTATCTTGTACTGATAAATGTTGGCTGATTATCCAGGCTTGATGTGCCAGATTATATTTACAATGTTGATCTACCGAGCTCCCCGTGCCTCGGGGGTTTCCTCCGGGTACTCCGGTTTCCTCCCCCTGGTCCAAAGACATGCATGGTAGGTTGATTGGCATCTCTGGAAAAATTGTCCGTAGGTTGTGAGTGTGTGAGTGAATGAGTGAGTGTGTGTGCCCTGCGATGGGTTGGCACTCCATCCAGGGTGTATCCTGCCTTGATGCCCGATGACTCCTGAGATAGGCGCAGGCTCCCCGTGACCCGAGGTAGTTCGGATAAGCGGTAGAAAATGGATGGATGGATGGATCTACCGAGCAGCAAAACTTTGTCAAAGTGTCATCACGGTGTCTTTTCAGTCAGGTCTGTGTTAAATATATTACAAAGGCCGTTTTAATAAATAAGAACAATTTGTTTAACATAGGAAAAAATCTGTTGCATTAATGTAACTCAACACACGTTTTGTTTTCTCAGCATTTCTCATTTTAAGGTTGTTTGTTAAACAAACTTTTTTATCAGTTCTTATTAAGTGAAATCAGATATTTTTGGTTGGTACTGTCTGCATGTTATGTGTCATAAACTCTTCAATGCTCTTACAGCACAATGGGATCAAAGAAACATCTTTCATGATGTCACTCAAGTAATATTTTTTGCTTGTTGTGGGAGATGGAAGCAGTGTTCTCTGTCTTAAATTTAGTTTTTGGTTGTAATCATTGTGGATGTCTAAGTGTGTCAGCAAAATTTGATCAATATTTTGTCATAGTACAACCCCAAATCAGAAAAAGTTGGGACAGTATGGAAAACGCAAATATGCAGCCTTCAAGACATCTTTTCCAGGGACGTCCATGCATATTTCAACAAGACAATGCAAAACCACATTCTGCACACATTACAAAGTCCTGGCTGCAGAGGAAGAGGGTACGGATACTTGACTGGCCTGCCTACAGTCCCAACCTGTCTCCAATAGAGAATTTGTGGCGGATTTTGAAGCGCAAAATGCATCAACGAAGACCCCGTACTGTTGCCCACCTTAAGACTTGTTTGCAAAAAGAATGTGACAAAATTACACCTGAAACTCTTCATCACTTGGTGTCTTCAGTCCCTAAACGTCTTTTAAGTATTGTGAAAAGCAATGGCAACATTACAAAGTGGTAAATGCTTTACTGTCCCAACTTTTTTTGGAATGTGTTGCAGGTCTGAATGACAGGAAAGGATGTATATTTACAAATGACACGAAGTAGACCAGACAAAACATGAAATATTTTGAAACCAGGTACAGCTAATCACCTGGCCAATACCATCCCTGCATGTTGGTTGCAGCATTATGCTGTAGGGAAGTTTTTCAGCGGCAGGAACTGGGAGACTAGTCAGTTTTGAGGGAAAGATGAATGCAGCAATGTACAGAAACATCCTTGATGAAAACCTACTCCAGAGTGCTCTGGACCTTAGACTGGGATGAAGGTTAATCTTCCGACAAGACAATGACCCTAAGCACACAGCCAAGATAACATGGGAGTGGCTGCAGGACAACTCTGTGAATGTGCTTGAGTGGCCCAGCCAGAGCCTAGAGCCCGATTGAACATCTCTGGAGAGATCTGAAAATTGCTGTGCACCGATGCTCCCCATCCAACCTGATGGAGCTTGAAAGCTCCTGCAAAGAAGAATGGGAGGAACTGCCCAAAAATAGGTGTGACAAGCATGTGGCATAATACTCAAAAAGACTTAAGGCTGTAATTGGTGCCAAAGATGCTTCAACAAAGTATTGAGCAAAGCCTGTGAATACTTATGTACATGCGCTTTTTTCATTATATATATTTAATAAATCTGATAAGATTTCAAACAAACTTCTTTCACGTTGTCATTATGGGGTATTGTTTGTAGAATTTTGTGGAAAATAATTAATTTTATTTTGGAATAAGGCTGTAACATAACAAAATATGGAAAAAGTGAAGCGCTGTGAATACTTTCGGGATGCACTGTACTTTAACGTTTATGAAACAGAACATTGATATCAGTCCTAAAAAAGGATTGTCCCAAAAGTAGCTTTTACTAGTATGTTTTAACAGCAAACCGAAAGCATGTCGTTGTAGTTTAACCTTGTTTCAGTTTAGCAATTTTCAATTCTAAGCATTACTAAGACTTAATATTTGTGTACGCATTTTGATGGGTAAAACGTGTCCACATTTAGAGCACAGCTTTGTTTGTTCAGGCAAGAAATATCAACATTAAAGCATGAAAATTATTTCATCTGTGAATTTGATGTGTGGAAATCTATGTGCAGTTTTAATGTACCTACACTGAAACAAATGATTATTGAGGGTTATTAAATATTACCAATGGAAATCAGTTAAATTTTACTCACATATATTAGGTAGCAAAGTAAACTACATGTAAACTTCCTGAATCTACTTAATAGAATTAAGAGTAAAGAGTAAAGAGAGTACTTAAATGTATCAGATATGACACTAAAAGACATTAGATAATGTCTACCTAATATTTCTCAATAATAATTATGTATAACAATGGAGTAATATTAGTTTCTATAACCGTCAACATTTCATCTGCTCATTATGAATGATAATTATTGAATAATTAAACACTAAATATGACTTATTCAGGGAAGCTTGAATTGACCTAAAAATGATCAGAAACAGGAGATCACATCAATTGCTTTTAGTGATCAAATAACAAATGTCTACAAAACCCCTTTGTGACAATGAACACAAGATTAATTTGATGTCACCATTATTGTGATCAGAGTTCACTTTAGTTGAGCTCATGACTCTTGCACTTTAAATTTACACATTAGCTGGACACTTTTATCAGAAGTGACTGACATAGTATGCATGGAATCTGAGTGTGTGCAGTCCCCTGGGATTAAACCCAAGACTTGGCATTCCTGGTGCTATGCCCAACCAGTGAGTCACAGGAAAGTACACTCTTTCACATTAAGACTCATTCATCTCTGACTAGAGGTTTTACTGAAAAGCTTTTATGCCATAGCAAATGAAAATCAGATGAAAGCGGTAACAGAGTAACTGTTGAGTTGTGAATTTCTGAGATTTTTTTTATTTAAATTTAAATTTAAATCATGTCAATAGCTTTGATCTTACTAGACCTTTAGTCCTAATAAGAGATTTTTTGAAGTTTACAGCTGATGATTCTCGCAGATGCCCAGACACATGAAGAATCGGTGTATGAAATTCAACTTTTGTAACAATCAACAAAAGAGAGCTTCATGCTGCAATGCATGCTGGGTAATCATAGTACAAAACTCAATCATGCATTGCATTTTACCTCAGTTATTTTGATGATAATCACCCTTGCTGAGGTATGTATGACGACTGTTGATCTGGAAACTATTATATTGCACTTTTGCTGCAACCTCCTTTATTGCTGATACAGATGGGTGGCACATGACACACCTCTGTGATAGACAAAAGAGAAGTAAGATTGCTACCTGCAAGAGTCTAAAGCTCAACTTAAGTGAACACTGATTACAATAATGGTGACATCAAATTAATCTTGTGTTCATTGTCACAAAGGGGTTTTGTAGATGTTTATTAATAAAGCAATTGATGTGATCTGTTTCTGACCATTTTCAGGTCAATTCAAGCTTCTATGAATAAGTCATATTTAGTGTTTAATTATTCAATATTTATCATTCATAATAAGCAAATTTGATTAATTGAATCTAATTGAGTGGAAATTCTTGCCTTAATTTTATTAAGAAGATTCAGGAAGTTTGCATGTAGTTTACGTTGCTACCTAATATATGTGAGTAAAATTTAACTGATTTGCATGGGTAATATTAACTAACCCTCAATAATCATTTTTTTCAGAGCAGAGGTCTACACCTAAAAGTATTTACCATTGCACTGTTTATCTACTTGAGTAAAAAATAGTCCCTGTCCATAGTATTAAAAATGACCTGGAAAGACAGTTTTTAGTTTTGCCTGCCTGCATTTAAAGGAATCAGAAGCTGAAAGTAATTTGTTTTGCACAATCATGCTCCTGCAGGTCATAACATGAACTCACAATAGGTCTAGAAACAATATGTATTTTCGCTTTAATGCAATTGACATATAATAATGGTTCTACCATCACTTGTTTAGATGAATCACAGATGAGTCTTCAGACAGGAAACATGCGATTTAATCATCTGACATTCAACAAACAATCTAGACGATAAAAGTCGATGCCAAATGTAATGTAAATATACTCACTGAAAACTAATTTTGCAACATGTACTGTAAAACATGTTTATATATCTTTCATTAAATACTTAAGTGGGTCTAACTACATAATACCCCCTGCTCTGGACTCCCAAATACATGAATGGTTTTGTATTTTTGGTGTGTAGCTCAAAGGATACCACATCAGAAGTGGTTTATCTTCAGAGATATATTGGGCTTAGAAGCTGATGCAAGGATGCATTGGCTGGGGCTCAAACAGAAGACATCGTCAATGTTGCAGACTTCTGCAATTTTGGTATATTGAACAATATTGAACATTTTGAACTATTTTTGTGCACTGAAGATACTGACATAAAGTCACAAAGTACAATAAAACATTGTTAAAAATATTTTAAATAAAACACAGCAGCTGTTTATTTTACTTTCTTTGCTTGGGGGGGACTTCTTTTATGCAAAAAGAAGGCTGGCAGCATGAACATCAAACACAATATAAAAATGTATTGCCCCAACAATAAAACATAAACAGTACTTATATCACTTTTAAGACTTGATCTTAAATAGACATGTTGACCTAAAGTCTAGAATCGTATCTTGTACTGATAAATGATTAAAAATGAAACTGAAAATGTCAGCAGTTCCGATTAATTTTTAACTGATTATCTAGACGTGATGTGCCAGATTATATTTACACTGTTTATCTACAGAGCAGCAAAAAAAAATGTCAAAATGTGTTCAAATGAAAATTATTCATCATGGTGTCTTTTCAGTCAGGTCTGTGATAGATATAATACAACTAAAAAGCAGTTTTTTTGATAAATAAGAATGATTTGTTTAAAAATGGAAAAAATCTGATGGATTAACATACCTCTACACACATTTTTGTTAACTCCTCATTTCTCATTTCTAGGTTGTTTGTTAAACAAACTTTTCTATCAGTTCTTACTAAGTTAAATCAGATATTTTGGTTGGTACATTCATTTACTTTGCTGAGACTGCAGGACAGACCCACCATATGAGTATTGAACAGTCGGTTTGTTATGTATAAATATTTGTACACACACGGACAGTTGTTAAGTATTTGAAATTATAAATTTATTGAATTACGTTTAGTCTTTCAAAACAAAAGTGCATTATAGTTCATGAATAGAAAGCTTTATTTCAGTAAACATTAATAAATGGTACAATGAAAAATAGACAAAAAACATATTTCACTACCCTACTCATAACCATCAACAAACGCCGGCAACATTTTACAGGTTACATTTTAACTTGATTTTATAAGTTACAACTTACTAGATAAAGTTCATAAATAGTAATAGAAATAGTCATTTGAAATGGTACAGACAATTACATTCTACCTAAACACTGATGTAATTGTCATAGTCCTTATAAACCCTGTCCTTGACAAACTCTTATTACCCTGATAATGTATTGATAACCACTGACTGCATGTAAATCATAACACGGCTTCTATTCCAAAACGCTAATTTATATTATAAGCCCTCCAAAGGATAATATCTCTTATTTCCGTTGGATTGAGAGCTTTGAAGGCTGTAGGAGACCAAACAACAGATTTTTGGAAGTTTCTTTCTGCATCATCATTCTGTGCCCATAAGGGAGTGCTATTGCCAAGCAAAGAATCATGGGGGTGAGAAAGGTACATCATTCTGAAGGGCCCTTTGAAGTAGCCAGTTATGAGCACTTTGGTATGGAACGACCCTATAATATGGGGGCCATTGATTGTTTTCACTCCAAAGTGCCCTTTGGAGGGCGATGTATTCTGTTTGGAATGCATCTGTGTTTAACCTAGATAAGGTGAAGTTTTTTCTATGAAGTCTGTCAAATTGTATTAAAAATAAGAAGCTGCTTTCCTCCGGGTACTCCGGTTTCCTCCCCTGGTCCAAAGACATGCATGGTAGGTTGATTGGCATCTCTGGAAAAATTGTCCGTAGGGTGTGAATGCGTGAGTGAATGAGTGAGTGTGTGTGCCCTGCGATGGGTTGGCACTCCATCCAGGGTGTATCCTGCCTTGATGCCCGATGACTCCTGAGATAGGCGCAGGCTCCCCGTGACCCGAGGTAGTTCGGATAAGCGGTAGAAAATGGAATGGAATGGAATAAGAAGCTGCTAGTTGCTAGCTGCTGTTAGCACCTACACTGTAAAAATGTATTCTGTGTCATAGTAGATTTCATGAAATTAATTGAGTGAACTTTACTTAATACAACCGTGTTTTTTTTTAACCAAAATTTAAGTTAAAATTATAGAAATATCTCAGAATTCTAAATGCACAAATAATTGAGTGAACTCAACTTAATTTTACCATGTTCAACCCACTTAAACTTGTATGAAGGATCTTTACTTAATTATTTTGTGGTGGAACTACATGAGTTATTTAAGTTATATTCCCTAACTGAGCAGTGAATTTAGAGTTCCCAGGATGCTCTGCATGCGACTGCATTAGGAGAGTAATTTTTGTGAAAAAGTGCTATTTGATGTCCTTTAGAATGAAATGAAAGACTTGGTAGTGTTTATTGTTCCGTTGTCTTTAATATTTAGAAGAAATTCTGTTTGTATTTCTGAGTTTCGTGGTTACCATCTTTCAGAAGAGTGCTGCTTGTACTTAGTTTGTGGGAGAGCTTGCGCAGTTTTTTTTTTTTCACGCAGTGAATAGTAATGCTGCTTATGTCAGTACTGAGTCAACTCTCAGCTTACTTGTACATCATATATGTTGTGAACAATAATAAATATTAAAATGAAGTTAAAAAAGATCAAGAAGTTAAATCCATTGCTCAAATTAGTAATTCTCCTTCATTTTTTAAAGTTAATCATGTGACCTGCTTAAATAATTTAGGTAGTTTTCCTTTAATTTTTTTAAGTAAATATCGGCGTTATTTTTTACAGTGTAGTAATATAACAGGCAAAGCACTGTCAAGAGTTTTTATTTAATTGATTTCGCAATGATAACATCTGTAAAGGTCAAATGAGGTTGTGATGGGGAGCAGAGAGAGTAGCTGGATCAGGACAGGACCAAGAAAAGGAAAAGGATTTCATCACAGGATGCCCGAAGTGCATTCTGGAGCAATGTCGATACGGCTACAAGCTCCAACAATTTATTCATTCAAATAAATGACCTTATAGTGTTGCAAGTAACCAATCAGAATCAAGCTTTCTAGGGGGCAGTAAAATAATCAGTTGCTGTTATTTATATATATTTTTAATAATGTTTTATTGTATTTATGTCAGTATCTTAAGGCAAGGCAAGGCAAGGCAAGGCAAGGCAATTTTATTTATATAGCACATTTCATACACAGTGGCAATTCAAAGTGCTTTACATAGAAGAAATTAAAATAATAAAAAGAAATAAGAGTAATTAAAACAGTTTATAAAAATAAAATACAGTACAGTACAGACAGTCGGACGAACATTGGCACAGTGCTCATTCATTAAATGCATAGCTAAACAGATGCGTTTTGAGTCTGGATTTGAAAGTGACTATTGTAGGAGCACATCTGATCTCCTCTGGAAGCTGGTTCCAGCTGCGGCTGGCATAATAGCTAAAAGCAGATTCGCCATGCTTTGAGTGAACCCTTGGTATTTCTAGCTGATATGATCCTAGTGATCTGAGTGATCTGTTGGGTTTATATTCATTGAGCATCTCTGCAATGTATTGAGGTCCTAGGCCATTGAATGATTTATATACCAGTAATAATACTTTAAAATCAATCCTAAATTTAACTGGGAGCCAGTGTAAAGACCTGAGGACTGGTGTGATATGTTCATATTTTCTAGTTCTGCTCAGAATCCTGGCAACAGTGTTCTGTATGAGCTGCAACTGTCTAATGGTCTTTTTGGGAAGGCCAGTGAGGAGTCCATTACAGTAATCCACCCTGCTGGTGATGAAAGCATGAACAAGTTTCTCTAAGTCTTGTCCGGAAACAAAGCATCTAATTCTTGCAATATTTTCCAGATGGTAGTATGCTGATTTGGTTATTGCTTTGACATGACTACTGAAACTAAGGTCTGACTCTAGTGTCACACCAAGATTCCTGACTTGATTTTTAGTTGTTTGACCCCTAGAGTGAAGGTATGCGTTCACCTTGAGAACTTCATCTTTGTTTCCAAATGCAATGACTTCAGTTTTGTCTTTGTTTAATTGAAGAAAGTTTTGACACATCCAATTGTTGACTTCATCGATGCATAGGCACAGGGAGTCAATGGGGCTGTAATCGTTAGGCGATAGGGCTAAGTAGATCTGTGTGTCGTCTGCATAGCTGTGGTAAGCAATTTTGTTCTTTCTCATTATTTGGCTCATTGGGAGCATATACAGGTTGAACAGGATTGGCGCAAGAATTGAGGCTTGAGGGACTCCGCATGTCATGGATGTCCACTCAGACTTATGATCTCCTATACTCACATAATAACCTCTCCCATCTAAGTATGACCTGAACCATTTTAGGACTATCCCAGAAAGCCCCACCCAGTTTTCCAGCCTGTCAAGAAGTATGTTATGATCGACAGTGTCAAATGCAGCACTGAGGTCGAGTAGTATCAGCACTGATAATTTGCCTGAATCAGTATTTAAGGGAATATCGTTTATTATCTTTATGAGCGCTGTCTCTGTGCTGTGATGTGGTCGGAAACCAGATTGAAAATTGTCAAAGTATCCATTCGCGCATAAGAATTTATTCAGCTGATTGAAGACAACTTTTTCAATGATCTTGCCTATGAAAGGAAGATTTGAGATCGGTCTATAGCTGCTTAATATGGTCTTATCCAGATTGTTCTTTTTCAGGAGGGGCTTTACAACTGCAGTTTTCAGGGAGTTTGGAAAACTCCCAGAGAGAAGTGAGGCATTTACCACTTCTAGAAGATCTGCTTCTAAACTGTTTAACACACTTTTGAAAAATGACGTGGGAAGTGTGTCAAGAGAACAGGTTGATGTTTTAAGGTGCTGTACGGTTTCATCCAAAATTGTGCCATCAATTTCTTTGAAGTCAGACATAGTAACAACTTTCTCAGGTGGTTTGATTATCTGTCTAACCCCAGGGCAACTCAAGGATGTGCTGATCACCTTTCTGATATTATTGATTTTCTCACAGAAGAAAGAAGCAAACTCACTGCACTTGTTGTCTGAGAGCATTTCACTGGGAATCTGGTTTGGCGGGTTTGTCAGTCTCTCTACAGTAGCAAAAAGAGTGCGTGTGTTGTTTAAATTACTGTTTATAATATTTGAGAAGAAAGTCTGTCTAGCTTTGCCTAGTTCCATATTAAAAGCATGTAGGCTGTCTTTGTAGATGTTATAATGGACTACAAGTTTTGTCTTCCGCCATATGCGTTCTGCTTTTCTGCATTTTCTTTTCATATTTTGCACTGCTGTTGAGTTTCTCCAAGGTGCTTTTTGTCTGCCACTCTTCTTCCTGACTTTCACAGGAGCAATATCATCAATTACAGTTTTAACTTTTGAGTTAAAGGAATCAAGGAGAAAATCAACAGAGTCTGCAGATATGCTTGGTGTTAAGGATATAGCCTTCATAAATAGTACACTAATGTTCTCATTTAAGCATCTCTTCTTGACAGACACAGATGTAGCTTCGGTGGCAGGAGAGATCAATATATCAAAGAAAATACAGAAATGATCAGACAGTGCTAAATCCTTGATAACAATCGATGAAATGTTTAGACCCTTACTGATAAGTAAATCTAGAGTGTGCCCACGATTGTGTGTGGGTGCATGTACATGCTGAGTAAGATCAAAAGTTTAAAACAGTATTGATTTCTTTTGCCATATTGGTTTCTGCATTATCTATGTGGATGTTAAAATCTCCAGCAATGGCAAAACAGTCAAACTCTGAGGTAATTGTCGATAACAGTTCTGTAAAGTCCTCAGCAAAGGCTGGAGAGTATTTTGGAGGCCTGTAAATAATGATAAGTAAAATGCGTGGAGCACCTTTTAACACAATACCCAGATATTCGAAAGACAAGTAATTCCCAAATGATTTTTGCTTACATTGATAGATATCTTTAAAAAGAGCCGCTAGACCCCCACCTCTCTTAACAGCTCTGCAGACACTCATAAAAGTAAAGTTAGGGGGGGCTGCTTCGTTTATTATTGTTGCACTGCAGCTGTCTTCTAGCCAGGTTTCATTCAGAAGCATAAAATCCAGATTGTTTGTGGTTATTAAGTCGTTGACTAGAAGTGATTTATTTTTAAGTGAGCGGATGTTAAGGAGTGCTAACTTAACAGTCTTACTTTTCCCCACAGCAATATTAGTTTGACGTGTAATAGGCACCAGATTAGTTAGGTTTGCAGTACGGCTATTGAAGGCCTTAGACTTTCTATCTTGTAATAGAACAGCAATAGAGGAAGATGCAGGCACACTGGGTTCCCGCTTGTTCTGTAAACATTTGAGAAAGTTACTGTTATCAAAACGGGGACCCGACACACATCACTGAGATCTGGTATCAGTTGTTTTCGGTTCACCTCGAGCAGATGAAGGAAGGTGTGGGGCCTGGCGTTGTGGCAGAGACCGAAGAATTCTCACAGGAGCGGTAGGGCGAGCTGGGCCCGCAAGCTTTGCTGCAGGCTTCGAAGTCGGTGGTAATGGAGCCTGTCTTTTTTTGGTTGTTATCTGGGGGCTTGCAGCAAAAGAGTGGGATAGTCTGGTTCCAGCATACACCAGTTCTTCCATTTTCTGTGAGAAGCTCTGTGGGCAGGGCTCAGCTGAGATTGTGTCCGTGAGCAGAGGTTGTTGTGGTGGAGTGGTGTTATCATGTCCATTTTGCTGCTGAAGTGAAGTCCCATGGTCATTCATACCTTGTCCAGATGTGTGTGTGCCGTTCAGATTGAGTGGATTGGCACAAACTGCAGAAGGATGATTGAGGGAGAAGTAAATATTATCCTTTAACACTATTGAACCAAGTTTGTTTGGGTGATGCCCATCCCGATGAAAGAGTTGTCTCTGACTCCAGAAAAGATTGAAATTGTCAATGAAGTTCACTCCTTTTATATTGCAGGTTTTTTGCAGCCACGTATTTAGCCCAAGTAACCGTGAAAACCTGTTTGTTCCTCTTGCTGGGAGAGGTCCACTGATGAATGTTTGAACTTTCAGTCTTTCAAGTGTTTCAATAAGTTCATTGAAATCCTTCTTAAGGAGTTCTGACTGCTCTTTATGAATATCATTCTTCCCCACATGAATGATGAGTCGATTTGCAGTCTTATGTTTCATCAGAATATTCTGAAGTTCCCTGTTAACATCAGAAGTTGTTGCTTGTGGAAGGCAGCACGTAGTTGTATCCCTGCCGCTAATGTTTCTGATTATGGAGTCCCCCACTATCAGAGTCCTGGGCTCTGCTGCTCTCTGAGCGGAGTGCCGATGTCTGCTCAACCTTGAGCGCCAGTTAGCCTCAGTGTTAGCTATTGGCCCATTCAGTCTGTGTTCGATCACATTCATCACGTTTGGGGATTCCTCATTTACATTCATTAGCACTTCAAATCTGTTCTCAAGATGTATAGGCGGTGGTAGGAGACTAGTGTTTGCAATCCTTGTCAGAGCTGTATCTGGGGTAGAGGATGCTACTGCAGTAATATGTGATGCTCGTGACAGTCTGATGTCTCGAGTGCCTTTGGGTCTCGCTCCCTGTTTGTGCCATCGATTAGTAAGTTGATCGGCTTGTTTCTCTACCTGTCGAGGAGCACTAGTTTCATGGGACTCACCGTTATGCTGAGGGTGTCCATGACGAAGCTCCGTTGTGTGCTCCGTCTGGTTTGGTGGTCTCGTAAGTAACTTTGTTTCAAGAACTGCAATCCTTTGTAAAAGTCTGTGGCAGTTTGTGCAGCAAGTAGATTCCAGAGGAGGCATTTTCTCTTATCCTTTGGGCAGTTGTGTTTTCCTTTCCCGGAATGTAAGCTGGTCGGGTAAAAGAATTCTCAGTTTTTGTAGTAATCCAAACTTTGTGGTATGAGCACTGTGCTGATTTGCTAAAGTTAAAATTAGGTGATAAAAGGAAATAAAATAAAAGAAGAAATAGGAGATAAAATGTCAAAGCGATAGAGCAAAGCGCGGAGCAGTAAGCGAGAGCGTCCGAACAGTAGCTGAGCAGGAAGTCTATCATGATATGACATCATTTTTTTTCAAGCATTTGACAGATACTTTAATCCAAAGCGACTCACAATGCATTATACTGTACACATGGGCGCCGTAAAGGGGTGGAAGGTTAGGACGATTCTAAGGGCCCAGGCTGATTTTGGGGCCCAGAAGAGCAGACCCCCTTTTCATTTTCCAATTTCTTTTCTCTTTTTTATACATACATTAAATGTGCTAGGGCCCCTCGTGCACTAAATGTGTATTTGGTCCGTTTTGACCATAGATTTAATATAAAAAAAAAAAAATGTATTTAATGTTTCAGTCACACCCCTCCCTGCTCCCTCTCACAATGGTTCATTCCACCTGCGCTGTCCGAGCTACGATTGTTAATGGACTTGTTATGATGCAGCGCAGACAGTGACACACGCAGACATGTCACATCAAAAGTCAGGGCATCAAAAACGAAAAGAAAAGAAGGAAAGAGAAGACAGAGAACGCCAAAGTCGACAGTATGTCACACAGTTTTTCAAAAAGAAAGGTAGCTTGCCCTATTCCTGTATTCCAAAACTTATTTTTGTTGCTACATGACCTGCTTTTATCTAACTAGCTTAGTAAAATAATTACTGGATTATGATTTCCATCGAACAATAATAACATCTCTGCTGTCTCCGGGACGGGTTATCATGTCTCGTAGACACAGATTCAGCGGCTGCTGCACACCCACGTCCCCTGTCCCTGTCTCAGCCGAACAAGGTGAGCTGAGCGCGAAATTTCGCGAAGATTGAAGCCTCTAAACACGTCTTATCTACTGTGTTCGCCACATGATGATAACTTTGCAAAACAAAAAGTCATCTTCACGCTTCAAAAATGACAAAATCAGTTTGCCGTGTCGTGTGTGTCGTGTGTTCTGTGAAGTGACAGTGCTGCTGCTACGATCGATGCTGTCAAACTTGACGTTCTTAATATGAATAAAATGCCCCAGAAAAAAATGATAAAAAATTGAATAAAACGTGTCTCTACTGTAGCTGATGTTTCCTGATTGAGCAGTTGGACCCAGCTCAAGCTTGTTCATGTAAAGTATATGTCAATATGCGTACATAATGTTCTGTTGTGCTTGCAATTGCAATTGATATAATAAATGTTCTCCCTTTTATATTAACAAGTACATATTTCTATATTTTTTTCTTGTTTTTGTTGGCTTTGTACTCATCTTTAGACATTTTAACTATGCAATGTGCTAAGTATCTTTTTTAAGTACACAGGGCATGTTTATTGGGTTAAATTTTATCTGTAAAAAATGTAGGGGGCCAAGAAATTTTGGTTTCCATAGGGCCCAGAATTTCTGGCGGCACCCCTGACTGTACATTTGTGTATAGAAATGACTTGCAGAGTCAGTTTTACACCGTATCACTGCTATTAAACAATCTATCATCAGCAAGCCGAACGATCTGATCCAGAGCTTTCAGAATCAGAACATCAACATCATCATCAATGTCGATCTCTTCATGATAGTTCTTCACTGGGAAGATGTTGAACACCGGCACACCTAGTTTGTCATGCCATATCTGCATCTAGAACTAAAGAGAACAAATCTCTTTAGGTGTGTCTCAGGGCTCAGTGCTTGGTCCGTTGCTATTCTCTGTATACATGACATCCCTTGGCTCTGTCATTAGGAAACATGGCTTTTCCCATCACTGCTATGCGGATGATACACAACTCTACATGTCTTTTCGCCCTGATGATCCGACTGTCTCTGCACGCATCTCAGCTTGCCTGGCCGACATCTCGCTCTGGATGAACGCCCATCACCTGCAGCTAAACCTTCCAAAAACAGAACTGCTTGTAATCCCGGCTGACACGAAGACTCTTCACAACCTTTCCATTCAACTGGGCTCATCAACCATCACACCTTCCAGAACAGCAAGAAACCTGGGAGTGGTGATCGATGATCAGCTCAACTTCACGGATCAAGTTGCCAGCACCGCCCGGTCCTGTAGATTCATCCTCTACAATATCAGGAAAATTAGACCCTTCCTATCAGAGCATGCTACACAAATCCTTGTCCAGGCTCTTGTCCTGGCCAGACTGGACTACTGCAATGCACTACTGGGAGGACTTCCAGCTTGCACAACCAAACCTCTACAGATGATCCAGAATGCTGCGGCAAGAGTTATCTTTAATGAACCAACGAGAGCACACGTCACTCCTCTACTCATTAAGCTACATTGGCTTCCCGTAGTCGCTCGCATCAAATTCAAGACTCTGCTCCTGGCCTACAAGACCACTACTGGTTCGGCACCACCTTATCTTAAATCGCTAATGCAGACATATGTACCCGCCAGATCCCTACGCTCTGCAAACGAACGACGTCTTGGGATGCCATCACATAAAGGTAAAAAATCTCTCTCGCGCACCTTCTCCGGATCTGTTCCACCTATGTGGAATGATCTGCCCACCGCTACAAGATCTGCAGATTCTGTATCCATCTTTAAGAAACGCCTGAAAACACATCTCTTCCGCCAACATCTGACTGATCTGTTATGACGCTTTTCTTCTCTACTCTTTTCTACTCTACTCTAAAAAAAAAAAAAAAAAAAATTGTATGAATGAATGAATGAATGGTTCCGTATACTGTGTTAGGCTATATAAGACTAGTCTTCTTTTTGATTGCACTTATGCTTTTGTTGTACTTATGCTGTCCTAATTGCTTCCATTATCTACCCCACTTGTAAGTCGCTTTGGATAAAAGCGTCTGCTAAATGACTAAATGTAAATGTAAATGTAAATCGAAAAATCAAATAATTAATACAGATAATTAGAAATAATCAAAAGTCTTAATCTCAGATATTAATATAGATTGATAGATTTAAAATAAAGATAGATGATTTACCTTTTGTTTGATCTTCTTGCTGTAGTACATCTTCTGTAGATCTTTGTGTACCAGTGGACATGCTTCCATTGGTAATTTTTTTCTTTGGTCATTTCATCGGAAGTCACTTTGGATAAAAGCGTCTGCTAAATGACTAAATGTAAATGTAAATAACATTCACTTGGGGAATCCCTACAATGAGTCACAGAGACAGTTTATATCATCATATAATACATTTCTGGAATTTTAAGTAATAAAACAATAAACAAAGACATTCTGCCCAGAACCAGTTAAATTGACAACCAGTGCCAGTTCAGTTTTACCCTTTTCACTGATTCTGTGACGGATGATCTTCAACTTGTCAATGAGTTTGTCATCTGTCATGTCGACTGTATTAGCAGGTATGACGTAAACCAGACAGAAGCCTGGTCAGAGAGACTGGGGTCACTGTCATACTGTTGATCCTTATGAGAGAGTGGCTTTGACTCATCAAACTAAATTTGGAAAATAAAGACAAAACGTGTGAAACTTCAGCTGTATTGTATGAATACAAATGATTAATTCCTTTGGTTAATTACTTTATATCCGTCCTTCACATGGCCATATACAGCCTTGATGATGTCCTATGGTTGTGACCCGGCCAATGTATCAGGTTCTAAACCCATTATATCAACAAAGACTAATTGGATTTTTCCACGACTGATGAAATATCCTTTAAGCTATAAACCAAGAACAAAAGCAGATGAAAAAGAATAACTTGGCCTATAGAATATTCAAACAATACATATTATCAGTACTGTATACAGTATATGCAGTGTTGGGGAAGCCACTATGAAACTGTAGTTAGATAAGCTACAAGCTACTCATCAATAAAAGTAGTTAAGTTACAGCTTAGTTACCCATTTGAAAAAGCAGTTAGCTACAATACAAGTTACTATAAAAAAGTAGCTAGCTACATTGAAACTACTTTTAGAGTGTCATTGTATATAAAGAATAACTGATTCATTGTTAATTAAAAATATTTTAAGAAAACAATTTAATACAATACAGTTATGATTTCAATGTTATTTTATTTTGTAAACTACACAGTACGCAAGTTAAAGTTAAACTCAAATTTATCTCAAGTTTGCTAAATGTAGACAATGTGATTTATTAAAACAACAAAAAAACAAATGTTGGGCCAAATAACTCACCAGTATGTGTTTCCTTAAATTTGTGCTTAAAGTCTTCGATGCAGATTGCGATTTAATTTTTAGTTTCGAACAGAATACATAAAAACGTGTAACCATTACTGTTTGCATCTTTAAGAGAATGAACCTGGACAAATAAGGCCATGGGCAATTAATCACTGAGGGTCAAGCCATCCGCCGTTTAGATGCGCAGATATTGAGTGGTTTACCGTAAATTCCAGGAACGCTGCTTTTAAAGCTTTATTTAAATGTAGAGGATCCGTGTCTCTTGTCAATAACCTATTTTTAATAAGTAGAAAAAACGGATGGTGGGTTTCAGTTGGGGCCGTCCTGAAATATATGCACACCATATGGATTTTTTACTGTAGCGTTTTGGAGAAATACCCAGTTTTCCACTTTAAAAGGCTATAGAAACATTATACATCTTCCGATTCTGAATCTGAAATTCAGTCGCCATGTCTTGCTCCATCCTGGATGGATGTGTGTGTGTCGAGTTAACTTCGGCACATTCACATAATCATCAGACGCATCAGAATACTGTGCGTAAGCCGCGAGATGCGTCACAGGACAATAGCTGGCAGTAATGCAAACATTTTCAGTAGTAAGTAAGATGACGACGCATGTGCTCAATGCGCTGCACTACTTATTGCTTTAAAGTTCGTCGCAATGGAATGTAGCGAGTAGCGTTTGGGCACGCTACACCGCTACTTGCTTGTAAAAGTCTTTAACTACCGGAAAAGCTACACTGTTTTAAAAGTTACTTAACTGCCGTCAAGCTACAGAAAAATGTAGTTAAGTTAGTAGCGTCGCTACTTGTAGTTAGCTACTCCCCAACACTGAGTATATGTATTCATAACATTGGCATTGCTACCAGTTCAGTTCAGATATAGAACAAATCAACGTGATTTCACAGAAATGTGTATCTATTTTTACGTAACATTACAACGTAAATGTTGTCTGTAGCATACGTATGAACGTTACGTTTAAATAGACGTATCTACGTATAATATACACGTATAAAGGCTTCAGCAACGTTAGGGTCTTACGTATTTTCACATTAATAACGTGTAAATGATATCGCATAAAGATGGCGAAGCGACGTCACGTCACGTCCCATTGCATGCTGGGGCGAATCCGCTATCCTGAAAGGTTATTTAGAATGCCAAAGCTGCTAACGTTGGATGGAAAGGCTGCAATTTTAGCCAAAACGGCTAATGCTACAGGAAAGGAGATCAGCTGTTGTTTTTAAATTGATTTTAATGAAATAAAAACTTCACTACAGGACTGTGAAAGCCACTAGATGGAAAGTCTGCAACTTTTAGCCAAATACTGCTAATGCTAACACTGCTGCTTTAGCAATCGCAGGACAGGAGACCAGCTGTTGTTTTTAAACTCCACTAACGAATTTGAACAGTCAAACTGAAGCGCGTCCCAATCAGGTGCATAAGTTTTTGGGGTCCCCCGGAAACACTTCCGTTGTCGACCGTGCAGTTTGCAGCGCGTTTCTGTGTTTGTTTGTGTTGCGATAATTTGGAGCGCGTTTCTGTGTTTGTTTGTGTTGCAAGTATTTGCAGTGCGTTTCTGTGTTTGTTTGTGTTTCGAGTATTTGCAGGGCATGTGTCGCCAAACTAATGGAGATGCTTTCTGAATTTGCTTGTGTTTTTTTGTGTTTTCTTCTGTTGCAGCGCAGTGACACCTAGCGGCCACCGTATATTACTCTTAAAAACACACTAACTGCTCAAAAACAGCTGTAACTTGGAACATCCCTGCACGTGCTGGTCCATAGCGGGTAAGACTGGTCAAACAAGCATCAAAATATACCTAACCCAGCATATGCTGTTTTTTTCAACAGGGATTATTGACACTGGTTTAAATTGAAGAGTTAATCTTCCATTGGTCCAGGCTTGTAGCAGTTTAGATCAGCCTATGACAGCTTGAAACTGTTTGGACCAACTTTGACCTGTTTATAACAAATATTGACATGTTCCAAAATTCAGCACCACGCCAGCAGTGTTAACCATTAGAAATTGTATTGGTCTAACGTTATGCTGTTGTGTAGCACTACAATATAACGTTCCATTGAATGACTTTTTACATGTATCTTCATGTGTGTTTTTTGTTTATTCCAGGATGCCTGGGTCAACATTCAAAAAATGTTCTTCTTGCAATGTCCACATTTCTTGCAAAATGTGTGAACACTGCGGACAAAAGCAAGAAATGAAAAAAGCAATAAAAGTTGCAAAGTTTGTACTGTTTATTCTCGTAACATTTCGACTTTATTCTCGTAACATTTCGACTTTATTCTCGTAACATTTCGACTTTAATCTCGTAACATTTTGACTTTATTCTCGTAACATTTCGACTTTAATCTCGTAACATTTCGACTTTAATCTCGTAACATTTCGACTTTAATCTCGTAACATTTCGACTTTAATCTCGTAACATTTCGACTTTAATCTCGTAACATTTCGACTTTAATCTCGTAACATTTTGACTTCATTCTCGTAACATTTTGACTTTAATCTCGTAACATTTTGACTTTAATCTCGTAACATTTTGACTTTAATCTCGTAACATTTCGACTTTAATCTCGTAACATTTCGACTTTATTCTCGTAACATTTAGACTTTAATCTCGTAACATTTCGACTTTATTCTCTAAATCTTTTTTACGTGGCACTAAAACGCTGTCGCACAGCCATCCTATATCTGATGTTAATTGCATTGAATCTGCAAATAATGTTGAGAGAATATTGACCTTTCAACGGACATTTTTTTGTACATTGTTACAGTGTTGTAATATATATAAAGTGTCAATGAAAACTGAGATCTGGTGAACATTGTTAGAGCTCTCAGTGACGGTGTTTAGTTGCAGTCATTAGATGGGCCAGAACTACAGTGACCACAATGTTGCATAATAATGTTAAATCAAAATCTGGTTTTCAAAAAAGGAAAGAGAGAAGACCTAGAGAGGAAAGACAAAGGAAAGGGTGTCAAACTGTAACCCAGTTTTTCACCAAGAAAGGTGGGTAGCCTATAGCAGTGGTTCTCAACTCTGGCCCAGCGAGATCCACTTTCCTTCCGAGTCTAGCACCAACTCTGATAAAACACCTGAAGGGGATAATCAGTGACTTCAGGAACAGACGTGTTCAACTTAATGTTGTGCTGCGCAGATTGTTTGGCATATCGCATTAAAGTACCGCGAGAGCGATTCAAAGAGTACCGCGCAATCTGCACTTGAGTCTCTTTTGCGGTACTTAAATGTCATGCGATGATAGATTTGTGCAGCACCGTATTACATTGAACGCGTTTTTTGAAGACGCTGATTAGCTTGTTCATGTGTTTTATATCAGAGTTGGGGATAAACCCCGCAGGAAAATTGATCTCAAGGGCCAGAGTTGAGAACCCCTGGCCTATAGTCTGTGAGTGGTATTAACCCAGGGGTGGGCAATCCCTGTCATTGAGTGCCTTTAGCTTCAACAAGCTCCAACACACATGATCCAGCTAATCAAGAGCATCAGGATCAGTGTTTCCAAATCCTGTTCCACAGGGCACGACTCCCAGAATGTTGTAGATGTGTCTCTCTATATAAAACACCTGATTTAACTCATCAGTCTACCAACAGAATGTTTGAAATGAACTATGAACACACTGATGAGCTGAAACAGGTGTTTTATATACACTGAAAAAATGTGGAGTAGGATTCAGTTGAAAAAAGCTGAAAACAGGTTTTCCTCAAATATTGAGTGATTGACAAGCAACATTTTTAAATATTATGATTGAAAAGCAACCTTTTCTGACCCACTTAGAAATCAACAATGGTGACAATCATCAAACTAATTCAGATAAACAGATCAACTGCAATGCATGCTGGGAGTCAGGAATGTGCATTGCTACATGAAGTTTTATTTGGTTGATTGTCACCAATGTAGAGTTTCATAAACTGATTCTTCATGTCTTTCGCCTCAAAGATGATTTCATTTATTGCATAAAAACGTTTTGCAAAATGATTAAATATGTTCATGGATAATTTTAAGCAATCACATAGTTACTGTAGATCACTACTTAAAAAGCTCATGAATCTCTGGAATCCTGCATAGCACAGTATTTATTAACACACAAATTACACTTCTACAGTTTCAAGAGCACAACAAAAACATACACTGATCACAGCAATGGTGGTTTATGTTGGTGGATGTTTACTATCAAATTTCTAAGTAATCTTTACCTGAGAAGTTCTAATTAAAGCTTCAGATAATTGTGTTTAACTTTTACATGACAGCTCCTTCAAAACGAACGCTCATTTCTGAGTGAAAATTGAGTAAATCCTACTCCACATATAGCTTTCAGTGTACGTGAAACACCTGATTCAATCATCAGCTTGTTAATGTGTTCATTAGAGAAACATTTCAAACAGTCTGTCAGTAGACTGATGAGTTGAATCAGATGTTTGATATAGAGAGAACATTCTGGGATTGGAGCCGCGAGGACCAGAATTGGGAATCACTGATCCTGAAGATCTTGATTAGATGGATCAGGTGTTTTGATGAAGGTTGGAACTGAACTCTGCAGAGCTGTGGCCCTCCAGGACCAGGAAAACGTTCATCTTGCAGTTGAATAAATTGCTCAGATAAGGCATGTCCAGGTGTCAAATATTTAACTTTATTTGTTCAAGTCAAACAAAGTGAGATGTCCCAAGTCTTTCTGAAAACATCTGAAAATCGGGTGTTTTCCAGCCTACATTGAAACTGAACCAATCAGGTAAATTCCCGCTTTCTCTTAGTTTTTGTTATCCAATCGTTCTTGTCTGCCACTATTATTTCTAGGCAACAAGGTTAGTATCTAATGGTGGAATTTTAACCTTTCCTCAGTTTTAAAAAATAAAAGGCTCTATAAAGTATCAAGGGTTTGACATTTGACATCATCAAATTTTGCTGTATTTACTAAAAATATATTCCACTATCCTACTCAAAAACATCAACAAGCAATGACAACATTTTACAGGTTAAATTTGCACTTGTTTTTATAAGTTACAATTTACTAGATAAAGTTCTAAACAGTAATTTGAAATGGTACAGACAATTCAATTCTACCTAAACACTGATGAAATTGTCATAGTCCTCATAAACTCTGTCCTTGTTTGACAATGTAGTGATAACCACTGACTGCATGTAAATCATAACACAACTTCTATTCCAAAAGGCTCATTTATAAGACCTTCAGAGGATTTATTCTCTTACTTCTGTTGGATTGAGAGCTGTGAAGGCTGCAGGAGACCAAACAGTGGTTTCTTGAAGTTTCTTTCTGCATCATCATTCTGTGTCCATAAGGGGGTGCTATTGTAGCACAAAGAATCATGGGGGCGAGTAAGGTACATCATTCTGAAGAGCCCTATGAAGTAGCCAGTTATGAGCACTTTGGTGTGGAACGACCTTTTAATATGGTGGCAATTGATTGTTTTGAAGTAGTTTTGAAGTAGTTTGCTTTGTTATGATGGTTGTCAAATCGTAATATGAATAAGAAGCTGCTTTAAGATGTTCAGTAGTCAAGAAAACACATTCTGTTAGCACCTAGTAAAGCATTTAGGCATAGAACTGTCAAGAGTATTTATTTAGGTGGTACAACAATGATTACATAAGTGACCTGAGGCCGTGATGGGTGGAGAGAGATTAGCTGGATCACGATATGACCAAGAGAAAATGTATTCACCGGACGCCCGAAGTGCACTCTGGAGCAATTTCCAAATAAATGACCTTATAGTGTTGCAAGTAGTTTTACAGGGAACAGTAAAATAAACAGTTGCTATTTTTTAATGATGTCTTATTGTACTTTGTGACATTTATGGCAGTATCTTCAACACAAAATATGCCAACATATGTTTACATTAACTCAGAAATAGTTTTCATGAGTTACAGCAGTTCATCACTAGTCAAGATTTAACACAAGTTTTTATACATTTGGCGGATGCTTTTATCCAAAGTGACTTACACTACATTATACTATACATTTGTGTATAGAAATGACTTGTAGAGTCAGTTTTACAGCTAATCACTGCTATTAAACAATCTATCATCAGCAAGCCGGACGATCTGATCCAGAGCTTTCAGAATCAGAACATCAACATTATCATCAATGTCGATCTCTTCATGATAGTTCTTCACTGGGAAGATGTTGCACATCGGCACCCCCAGTGTGTCATGGCATATCTGCATCTAGAACGAAAGAGAACAAATCGAGAAATCAAATAATTAAAACAGATAATTAGAAATAATCAATAGTCTTAATCTTAGAACATGATATAGATTGATAGATTTAAAATATAGATAGATGATTTACCTTTTGTTTGATCTTCTTGCTGTAGTACATCTTCTTTAGATCTTTGTGTACCAGTGGACATGCTTCATCCACTTTGGTCATAACAATCACTTGAGGAATCCCTACAATGAGTTACAGACACAGTTTATAACACCATATAAAATGTACATTTCTGGAATCTTAAGTAATAAAAACAATAAACATAAACATTCAGCCCAGCTGGAACCAGTTAAATTGACAACCAGTGCCAGTTCAGTTTTACCCTTTTCACTGATTCTGTGACGGATGATCTTCAACTTCTCAATGAGTTTGTCATCTGTCATGTCGACTGTATTAGCAGGTATGATGTAAACCAGACAGAAAGCCTGGTCAGAGAGACTGGGGTCACTGGTATAATGTTGATCCTCATGAGAGAGTGGCTTTGACTCAAACTAAATTTGGAAAATAAAGACAAAACGTGTAAAAACTTAATCTGTGTTGTATGAATACAAATCGGGTCATGATAAAATGTCTAATTCCTTTGGTTAATTACTTTATATCCGTCCTTCACATGGCCAAATACAGCCTTGATGATGTCCTCTGGTTGTGACCCGGCCAATGCATCAGGTTCTAAACCCATTATATCAACAAAGACTAACGGGATTTTTCCACGACTGATGTAATGTCCTTTAAGCTATAATCCAAGAACAAAAGCAGACAAATAAGTATTACGTGACTTGTAGAATATTCAAACAATACATATTATCAGTACTGTATACAGTATATGTATCCATAACATTGGCATTGCTACCAGTTCACTTCAGATATTGAAAAATACATTAAAATAATTAGAAAAGCATTACTATATGTTTTGCGAATTTTCTCTAGGTGGTTTCTAGGATATGTCTAGGTGGTTCACGAAAGTTCACATGCATGATTGAACATACTAAGATTTAACATTACATTTGCTTAGTTTTAAAAGTGGCTGTATGTAATGCCACAATTAGATGAGAAATACTTACTGCAGTAGTGAAACTTCTACCATGGCCAGAAGATGAATTAACTGGCGCGTCAGCGGTGATCCGTCCTTGAAAGACATTATTGACAGAGTTGATAAAGCTGGACTTTCCTGCTCCTATTGGTCCAGCAACCAGAATCTTGATGTTCTTCACATCTGCATTACACAGACTGAATTCTTCTAGATGCTTTTTCAGTTCTGATTTCTGACTGTGTCAGGACAAGAGACACAAATATTGAGTCTTCTTTGGGGTTGCACAGATAAAGAGTCAGGTATGTGCAGGTTTTGAATGGCATGAGATTGAAAAAATAAATTCAGATTTTGTTTATTTTTTTCTGAAGTACTGTATATTAAATACAGTATGGGGTGGGGGGATACAGGAAAAAGGAAATGTTTATTTAATGGTGATCATAAGAGGACACTCCAACAGAAAGCACTTTAAATAAATAATATATATATATATTTGCTTGAAATATCATTACATTAGTCCTTTAAATCTGCCAATATTTTTATATGCATGGCAACAATCACACGTGCATTTAAGTATATTACTTACTTCCAATCAAAGTTCCTCCATGGTTTATCATATTCTAAAAGAAGAACAATCATATCAAACATCATTTAATCTGCTAGTTGCTTTTAAGATTAATGGTCATTATGTCACTTATAGATCTTCTCACCTGGGTTATACGTTGGTGCTGCAGGTTCTTCAGGTTTTGATTCCTTTGCTCCCATTTCTTTATTTCCTTCTAAATCACACAACAGCAGAAATCTCTTTTGAATATATATTATTAAAAACGTATTTTTGCTTAATTAATACACATTTACATTTATTCATTTAGCAGACGTTTTTATCAAAAGCGACTTACACAGGAGAGCATATAAACATTTTGTCAACATGCTAAACAGTACTGTTAGTTTACAAGGCCATGCTACTAGGAGGATTAAAGATGTAGTTAGCAAAGGAGAGTATGAACAACAAGATTTTTTTTATTAATATTAATAACATTTTGCCTGGTGCCAAGTTTTTCTGCCACTTCAGCAAGTGTGAAAATGTAATAAAAGCATCATTTTTTTTAATTTAATATAATTTCTTATTTGCAAACTTTTCACAAACCAAATTTAAGTTTGTATTTACTTTGCACCAATTACTTTAAAATAAATGTATGTGTGAGAGATGCAGATCTCAGCCTGAGGATGTTGAAGGTCTTTACTGGACAGCAAACAATGACGTGCTGGGCTTTTATACCGCATACTCTCCTCTGATACTTTCACTTTCTGTAGACAGCACCAAACTGTGCATCAGCTAATTACTGCAGAAAATCCTTCTTCATCTTCACCATCTGATCCCTGATAGTAAGCAACTAATTAAGTCAACTTTAAAAATGTTTGATTTGTTAATGTTTATTGCATTGAATCTGTAAAAAATGTTGAGAAAATCTCAATAAAAAACATTATTGTTGTGAATGTTTGCTTTAGTTGGGGTCTTGACTCTTGTGTTCTAAAGACACATTTTTTTTGGAAATTGTAATAGTGTAGTCAAATCTATATTTGAAGGGTTTGGTATTATTATTTTAACAGGTGTATATATTTATTGTTGTAAAGAAAACGGAACTCTATTGGGATCTCGTGACGGGAAGTACAGTTATTTTCTGCCAAACAGATCTTTCAGACGGTTTGTTTCAATGAACCAGTGCACAGATTTTGTTACTGAAGTAATGACGTCACCCACCATGATGTGAATGAATGAGGCATTAATATTGCGCTTTATTGTGAATTGCTGTTCAACTAATTTGCTTTAAAATCATGTGAGGGGGGTCTCTACACAAGCACAACCAGTGTGCAGCATCCACCTGGATGACATAATGTGTCAAGTCTGTCATCCCGGCCAGCGTGGATGAAAATGCACTTACATAACACTCAACACCACGGGATCAGGGACTCATAGTTCGTGATGTCACTCAAGATATTTCTTGCTTGTGTTATGGGGGATTGAAGCAGTGTTCACTTTCATACATTTTGTTTTTGATTGTTACCATTTTGGATGTCTAAGTGTGTAAGCAAAATTTGCTTATAGTTTTGTCACAGTACAGTATACTTTAACATATGAAACAGAACATTTGCATCAGTAAAAAAGGATTGACCAAAAAGTTGATTTTAATGGTATGTTTGTTGTAAATGTTGTTGTAGTTCAACCTTGTAATTAGTACTAAGACTAATATTTGTATACGCATTTTTGTCCACATTTAGAGCACAGTGTTGTTCGTTCAGGCAAGAAATATCAACATTAAACCATTGAAAATTATTTCATCTGTGAATTTGATGTGTGAAAATCTATGTGCAGTTTTAATGTACCTACACTGAAACAAATGATTCTTGAGGGTTATTAAATATTACCCATGGAAATAAGTAAAAGTTTTCTCACATATACTAGGTAGTAAAGTAAACTACATGCAAACTTCCTGAATCTACTTAATAAAATTGAGGCAAGAATTAGATTGAGTAGAGGGTAAAGAGTACCTAAATTTATCAGATATGAGTCATGACACACTAAAAGAAGTTAGATAAAGTCTACCTAATATTTCTCAATAATAATTACTTATAAAATTGGAGTAATATTAGTTTATATAACCGACAACAGTTCATCTACTTATGTATTATAAATGCTAAATATTGAAAAATTAAACACTAAATATGACTTATTCAGAGAAGCTTGAATTGACCTAAACATGGTCTGAAACAGCAGATCACATCAATTGCTTTTATTGATCAAATAACAAAGATCTACAAAAGCCCTTTTTGACAATGAACACAAGATTAATTTGATGTCACCATTATTGTGATCAATGTTCACTTTAGTTGAGCTCATGACTCTTGCATTTAACATTTGTACATTATCAAGACGCTTTTGTCCAAAGTGACTGACATTGTATTATACTATAGTAATAGAGTGTGTGCAGTCCCCTGGGATTAAACCCATGACTTGGCATTTATGGTGCCATGCCCCAACTAGTGAGTCACAGGAAAGTACACTCTTTCACATTAAGACTCATTTATCTCTGACTAGATGTTGTACTGAAAAGCGTATATGCCGTAGCAAATGAAAGTCAGATGAAAGTGCTAATAGAGTTGTTGATTTTTTCAGTGTAGAGGCCTACATCTAAAAGTATTTACTATTGCACTGTTTATCTATTTGTGTAAAAAATAGTCCCCTTCTATAGTATTGAAAAAAACAGTTTCTGCAAGTTTTGCCTGCATTTACAGGAATCAGAAACTGAAAGTAATTTGTTTTGCACAATCATGCTCCCTGCAGGTCATATCATGAACTCACAATAGAACAAGAAACAATATATATATTTGCTTTGATGCAATTGACATATAATAATGGTTCTACCATCACTTGTTGAGATGAATCACAGATAAGTCTTGCCTACGTTTATTTCGTAGGCAACGAGTTACGTATCAAACGTTGGTTCGTTCGTTATTTTTATTATTTTCAAAACATATTTAAATTCAGTGGGCAAAATTTAAATACTTATGAAGTCATCAAAAACTGCTGGATCATGCCTAATAAACACTGGAAAAGTACCCAAGGTTGTGAGAGAACAACATGTCACAAACTTTCAGGCCTCTGGGTTTTCGGCCTCAGAAACATCACTGGATTTTACATTGTTACAAGTGCTCAAAATGCGCTCTAAACATGCTTAAAATGACATAAAGTGGATTTATGTGAATAATCTTTGAACAGATATACAGATTATAACATCAAATCATTAAATCATCATCACAAACTAATTCGAATGCAATTATTTTTAGTTAAGTGTGTTTTCAGATGTTTCCACTGATACACATGTCAACTTACATTCCTACTGTTCATATGAATACTTCTGAATACTTTTTAGGTATAAATGAAGGAATAGAAATAAATCTTTGTGAATTTTTATATAATCCTCACTCAGCACCTGCTCAGCACAAGGTTATCATGACCTGTTTGAAGATTGTAGTCATAGCATCGGGGCGGAACATGCCCAAATTTGGACCTCAGGCATGATTGGGGCCGGTACAAGTCTTTTTGATACTGTCTAGTTATTTCTTTTCCACCTCAATTACATAATGGTCATCCTGACCTGCTTCCCTTTGCAAAACTCAATCTACATTGTTGTCATAGTAACGAGTCAGAACATGCCCAAATTTGGTCCTCAGGTATTACTGGGGCCAGGACATATCTTCTTAATACAGTTTTGGTATTTCTCAGGGACATAATAACTGTGGTGAAGACTAGTGTACAGTGTATGCAAAATATATCTAAATATGTCTTGTTTGTGCTCAAATCACTCAGAAATTACACAATAAAACTGGCAGTGTGTGTGTTCAAAATGTGTTCAAATGAAAAGTATTCATCACGGTGTCTTTTCAGTCAGGTCTGTGTTAGATATAATACAATTAAAAAGCAGTTTTCATAAATAAGAATTATTTGTTTGACAATGGAAAAAATCTGTTGGATTAACATACCTCTACACACAGGTTTTATTTACTCAGCATTTCTCATTTTTAGGTTGTTTGTTAAACAAACTTTTCTATCAGTTCCTATTAAGTCAAATAAGATATTTTTGGTTGGTACTTTCATTTCATTTATTGAGACTGCAGCACAGACCCACCATGTGAGTATTGAACAGTCGGTTTGTTATGTTTAAATATTTGTACACACACGGACAGTTGTAAGGGATTTGAAAATAATAAATTTATTGAATTACATTTAGTCTTTCAAAACAAAAGTGCATTAAAGTTCATGAAAAGATAGCTATACATTTATCAGTAAACATTAACAAATGCTACAATGAAAAATAGGGTACAATGAAAATACAAGCTGTGACTAAAAATTAGTGGTGGGCCGTTATCGGCGTTAACGTGCTGCATTAACGTGAGACTCTTATCGCGCGAAAAAAAAAATGTCGCCGTAAATCTATTCTCAAAGTTGGGTTGGGAGCTGGGTCTATACTACGCAAGCTATGATGACTTTCACCTTGATATTTTAGCGCGGATGTATACCTAGCTGAATTACACTGTACGGGGCGAGAACGAGAGTTTTAACCCGCGTGACCCGCTCATCATCTCATGACCAGGGCTTCATTCGCGCGACTCGCGCTGCAAGTAGGTCAATCGCCTCTTTGCATTGATTTAACATGTAAATCACTCGCGCTTGACATTCGCGTTTGGTCTGAACACAACATAACGTTACTCTGAAATTACCACATCAAACGTGACGTGCTAACATGGATGCAGCTGTTAAGCCGCCGGGTTTGCTTCAGGGAAAATTTATTTTTAAGACGTTTCCCAATGGAAACATCGACAAGACTAAGGTTGTTTGTACCTTGTGCAATTTGGAATTGGTTTAAAAAAAAAAAACTTTCTCTCAACAGGTAGTGGTCTAGCTTTAGTTGAAACCAGTAAATTTGTATTAGCACCTAATGTATTATGGCTCCTGTATGACATATCGCTTGTTGCTCCCTAACTTTATGTAAATCCCTTTGGATAAAATCGTCTGCTAAATGACTAAATGTAAATGTACCACCTGGCTTGAGAAACACGTTCTCAAAGACTTACTTTCAGTCATTATTTGGGTAGCATACATATTCTGAATGCCTTCGGCAGAATTCAAATGAGCCATTTTAATCTAGATTAATATAGATTAAAACAAAATAATCTATGCCCACCATATTTCACTACACTACTCATAACCATCAACAAGTGAGGGCAACATTTTACAGGTTACATTTTAACTTGATTTTATAAGTTACAATTTACAAGATAAAGTTCTTAAATAGTAATAGAAATAGTAATTAAAATGGTACAGACAATTCAATTCTATAAAAAACTGATCTAATTGTCATAGTCCTCATAAACCCTGTTGTTGTTAAACTTTTATTACCCTGACAATGTAGTGATAACCACTGACTGCATGTAAATCATAACACGGCTTCTATTCCAAAAGGCTCATCTATAAGACCTTCAGAGGATTTATTCTCTTACTTCCGTTGGATTGAGAGCTTTGAAGGCTGTAGGAGACCAAACAATGGTTCCCTTTCTGTCGGTCTCTCGACGTTGTGTCGAGAACGACAGATGGGGTTCGTCCTTGAGAACCTATCAACTCTGACTACTAAGAAAAGGCCAATGAAATTTGGCGAATGAAATTTGCATGCCGGGCTCCGCCCCCGGATATCCGGTATAAAAGGGAGCCGGCGTGCAGCATTCATTTACCTTTTGTTCTTCAGAGCCATCGACTCATGAGCAAGCCTAAAGCAAAAAGCTTAAACTTTCTTCAGCTACAACAACTGCCGGATCTACGACCTGTCCCAGCGGATCGTCCCTCCTGCGTCGACCTTCCCCTGGGTGTCTTGGCGGTTCCAGTGGTGTCAGAGCAATTTCTACAACAGTCCTTTTCAGGACTCACTCTACAGTGTGGCATGTCCCGCTGTTCTCTTGGGTGCGGTACCCTCATCGAGGAGGGGGACAAACACGAGCGCTGTGTTAGGTGTCTGGGCGTCCAGCACGCCGAAGCAGCGTTCGTTGACACATCTTGCCCGCACTGCGGGCAGATTGTCTTACAGAAGTTGCGGTCACGGTTGGCTGTCTTCCTACGGGAACCAGCTAACATCTCGTCTGCTACCCGGGCTGTGACATCTATGGCTACGGCCCAGATCTCCGGTCCGGTTAGTGGCGTTAGTGATTTGGGGAATTCTGCGACTGTTCACCCGCCAGCCAAGCGCTCACGGGCCAGTCACACCCCAGCACGCTCTTCTGGTTGTTCCCCAACCGGCGGTGGCACACCGTCCGGATCCTCCTCTGCACGTTCGGAAACGGACCGCAGAGCCGATGAGATGTCTATCGCAGCATCGGAGGGAGAGTTACCGGCATCCGACGATGACGAATCCGAGCTCCCCCCCCCGGGGGGTAGAGCTCAGGAGGAAGCAGAAGTTGAGATGTCGGCCATGCTAACCCGGGCTGCCGCGAGCATTGGGCTGCAGTGTACGCCATTGCCCCTTCCCCAACGCTCGCGGTTGGACACTTGGTTCCTCGGGTCGGAACGCGGTGCCAAACCGCGCCCACCCCCGGTTCCATTTTTCCCGGAAGTGCATGAGGAGCTGTGTCGGACTTGGAGCGCCCCTCTCACGGCTCGTTCCACTCAGACCAGCTCCGCCTCCCTCACCACCCTCGATGGTGGGGCAGCCAGGGGATACGTCGATGTCCCCCAGGTGGAGCGTGCCATCGCGGTGCACCTATGCCCGCAGACGGCTGCCACCTGGAGGACCCGACCTCGTCTCCCGTCCAAAGCCTGTAAGACTTCTGCTTCCCTGGTGGCGAAGGCTTACAGTGCTGCGGGCCAGGCTGCCTCGTCTCTCCACGCCATGGCCATCCTGCAGGTCCATCAGGCGAAGGCGTTGAGAGAACTCCACGAGGGTAGGGCCGACCCGGGTGTTATGCAGGAACTCCGCGCCGCCACTGACCTCGCTCTAAGGGCGACTAAAGTGACGGCGCGGGCACTGGGTCGGACGATGTCCACTCTGGTGGTCCAGGAGAGACACCTCTGGCTCAACCTTGCGAGCATGAGTGACGCCGACAAAGTACGCTTTCTCGACGCACCCATCTCGCAGGGTGGGCTGTTCGGTGACACCGTTGAGAGCTTCGCACAGCAGTTCTCGACGGTGAAGGAGCAGACGGAGGCGATAAGCCACATTCTTCCGCGCCGTGAATCGACGGCTCCCCGGCCTTCGACTTCCCGCGCACTTCCTGCTCCCCGACAGCCCAGGGCCTCTTCGAATCCGAATCCGGGTAAGGTGCACCCTCAGGCTACACCCCGGAAGAGGACTCCGAAGGGAAGGCCCCCTCCTCGTCAGCAACCTTCCAGGAAGCGACCCTGACGAGACGACACCGGGAGAAACAACATCTGGCCTGACCGTCACATCTCCATCTCTGACTGGTCAGTATGGAACGAAGCCTGCCTCGTTTCCAAAGCCGGGCCCTTTTCAGGGCCTGGCGCCCACTTCCTCACAAAGAGAGTTGTTTCCCCCGGGCGTTCCATCCAGCCGTTCGCACACTCCCCCGGACTGTGCACGGCGAACCGACCTCACACCCTGGCGAGGTGTGAGGCCGTACACATTCGACAGCTGTCACCACTCTCGTTCCGACAGTGCGTGCCGTTGTCCCGCCAGGCAGGCAAAAACGTGGAGCCAACCATCCCTCCGGGGAAGCCCCGGCGACATCCGGTTGACTCCACCCGCCTACGAACCACCCTCCGTGGGAATGGTGAAGCAGGCCGTCCCCTTGGTCCCCCTGTCACAGTCCCTGGGAGCTTGGCAAAAGTTGCCCACACTGTCTCGGTGGCTGATGCGGACGGTCCATCTCGGCTACTCGATCCAGTTCGCCAGGGCCCCTCCCAAGTTTCGGGGCATCATCTCCCCCTCTCTCAGAGGCAGAGACGCTTCCGTGCTTCGGGCAGAGGTCTCCACCCTCCTGGCGAAACAGGCGATCGAGTCCGTCCTCCCAGCCGAGATGTTCAGCGGGTTTTACAGCCCCGTCTTCATCGTTCCAAAGAAGGACGGAGGGTTGCGCCCCATTCTGGACTTACGTATCCTGAACAGGCACCTCCACAAGCTGCCTTTCAAGATGCTAACCCAGAGGCGCATCCTGGCATCTATCAGGTGTCAGGATTGGTTCGTGGCAATCGACCTGAAGGACGCTTACTTTCATGTCTCGATTCTTCCTCGACACCGACCGTTCCTACGGTTCGCTTTCGAGGGTCGGGCATATCAGTACAGAGTCCTCCCCTTCGGTCTGTCCCTGTCTCCACGAGTCTTCACGAAGATCGTGGAGGCCGCCCTCTCTCCTCTCCGGGAGAGAGGTGTGCGAATACTCAACTATCTCGACGACTGGCTTATCTTGGCACACTCGCGAGATCTGTTGTGTACTCAGAGGGACATGGTGCTCCGGCACCTAGATCGATTGGGCTTTCAGGTCAACCGGGAAAAGAGCAAACTCTCCCCAGTGCAGAGAATCCTCTTTCTCGGTATGGAACTCGACTCTGTCACCATGATGGCGCAGCTGTCCTCAGCTCGCGCCCAGTCAGTGTTGGATTGCCTGGAACATTTCAAGCAATCGGCGGTCCCCCTGAAACAATTTCAGAGGCTCCTGGGACACATGGCATCTTCCGCGGCAGTAACACCCCTCGGACTGATGCACATGAGACCGCTGCAACACTGGCTACAGAGTCGAGTTCCGAGGACGGCGTGGCACACCGGCAGCAGGCGTATGGTGGTAACTCCTGTTTGCCGACGCACCCTAGCCCCTTGGTCTTCCATGACTTTTCTCCGAGCGGGAGTTCCCCTCGGCCTAGCTACGAGGCACGTCGTGGTGACGACGGACGCCTCGCTGCAGGGGTGGGGTGCAGTGTGCAACGGGCACGCAGTAGCGGGGCGCTGGACGGGCCCCCGGCTGCGCTGGCACATCAATTGCCTAGAGTTGTGCACTGTACTGCTTGCACTCAGAAGGCTCCGGCCTCTAGTACAAGGTCAGCACGTACTGGTTCGCCTGGACAGTACCACAGCCGTAGCGTACATCAATCGCCAGGGTGGCGTACGCTCACGGCAACTATCACAACTTGCCCGACGCCTCCTCCTCTGGAGTCAGCAGGTGATCCGCTCCCTGCGTGCCACACATATCCCAGGCGTATTGAACGAGACAGCCGACGCGCTCTCTCGCCAGTACACACCCTGCGGAGAGTGGCGACTCCACCCTCGTGCAGTTCAGCTTATTTGGGCCCGGTTCGGACAGGCACAGATCGACCTCTTTGCCTCCCGACTCACCACCCATTGTCCGCTTTGGTATGCCCTGTCCGAGGCCCCCCTCGGCACGGATGCCCTAGCGCACAGCTGGCCACGAGACAAGCGGAAGTACGCCTTCCCCCCAGTGAGCCTCATTGCACAGACACTGTGCAGGGTCAGGGAAGAGGAGCAACAAGTGCTTCTGGTTGCGCCGTATTGGCTCAACCGCACTTGGTTCTCGGAGCTGATGCTCTTGACAACAACTCCCCCCTGGCCCATTCCCCTGACAGAGGACCTGCTCTCTCAGGGGATGGGCACGTTTTGGCATCCCAGGCCAGACCTCTGGAACCTCCATGTCTGGTCTCTGGACGGGACGAGGAAATCCTGAGTAGGTTACACCCCGCTGTGGCTGAAACCATCCTACAGGCTAGGGCTCCATCCACTAGGCGACTATACGCCTACAAATGGCGCCTCTTCTCATCCTGGTGTCTCTCCCATGGAGAAGACCCACAGAGATGCTCGGTCGGGATCGTGCTGTCCTTTCTACAACAGAGGCTGGAGACCAACATCTCCCCTTCCACACTGAAAGTGTATGTAGCCGCTATTGCCTCTCATCACGACTCAGTGGCCGGAAGGTCTCTAGGGCAGCACGACCTGGTCACTAGGTTCCTAAGGGGCGCGAGACGACGCAACCCGCCTCGTCTCCGCTCCATACCCTCATGGGACCTGAACGTGGTCCTGAGGGGCCTATCCGAGCCCCCCTTTGAGCCCCTTGAAGCTTCGGATCTTCCTCACCTAACGGGTAAGACAGTTCTTCTTGTGGCGCTCGCATCATTCAAAAGGATAGGGGATCTCCATGCATTCTCTGTGTCCCCGGACTGCCTTAATTTCGGCCCTGGTCACTCTCACGTTTTCCTGAGACCCAGGCCCGGATACGTGCCCAAAGTTCCCACTACTCCCTTTCGGGACCAAGTGGTGAACTTGCAGGCGCTCCCCACCGGGGAGGAAGACCCAACCCCGTCCGTGTTGTGTCCAGTACGCGCACTCCGCCTCTACTTGGACCGCACACAGAACTTCCGTAGTTCTGATCAGCTCTTTATCTGTTTCGGAGGTCAGCAGAAGGGGAAGGCTGTCTCCAAACAGAGATTAGCGCACTGGATCGTCGATGCCGTTACCACGGCATACCGATCGCAGAATCTACCATGTCCATTGACGGTCACGGCTCACTCCACTCGGGGTCTAGCCACCTCATGGGCACTGGCTAGAGGCGCGTCTCTGGCAGATATTTGTAGAGCTGCGGGTTGGGCTACGCCCACCACCTTCGCAAGGTTTTACAATCTTCGCGTAAACCCGGTGTCAGCCCACGTCCTACGTGGCGACATGTAGGATTGGCATCCGGGAGGGCGTATGCCTGCGAAAGCACCTTCCCACCCTCCCCGAGGTTGGGTCAGTGTGCTATCTACCCTTTTCTTCTTACCCAACCTTGGCTAAGAAAATTGGTACCTCACCAGCCTCCCTTCTTACCCAGACTCTGGTTAAGAACAGGCATTCCATCCATCACTAAGCAAGCACATCCTGGGGGTTGACTGAGCAGAGCAGCCTTCCCCCTTAGGCCGGGATTCCTTATGACCTATCTCACATAGTTCTAACCGGACCTGTGCTATCAGACGCAGTAACACCCCCTCCGTGGGCTGTTCCGTCTGTTATACCCTCATGACTTGGTTCCCACACTTGGTAACCCATGAGCTTCCCCAGGTGGACCTCCACCTCGCGGTTAACTACCCTGTCCGCACGTTCCATGCGTTCTCCTCCTAGGACGAGACCATACTTATATCTCCACCATTTCCTCCCCACGGGTAGGAGGTGGCCTCTGCAGCGCTTCTCTGATTAAGAGTTGCGCTTTCCCGGTGTAAACCGAACCGGACGGCCTCTCGCCTATAGAGAGCTAAGGCCCCGTCCGTGAAAGTTACCGGTCAGGGCTGTACCCATCTTTCTCCTAGAAAGCTCTGGAACCCCCCGACCACCACACTGGAAGGTTACAAGTTTCACGAAAGCTTCGAGCTGACACGCCTAGGCTTGTTACCGTCGCTTCCCTGAGATTGTGACGCGATACAGCGTTTGTGGCGTTTTCCATAGATAACCCCATCTGTCGTTCTCGACACAACGTCGAGAGACCGACAGAAAGGGAACGTCTTGGTTACGTATGTAACCTCAGTTCCCTGATGGAGGGAACGAGACGTTGTGTCCCTTATGCCACAAACCTGTATCGTTTCTGTTGCAGTTGTGAGAGGCTCTCAGGCTCTTCAGAACAAGAGGTAAATGAATGCTGCACGCCGGCTCCCTTTTATACCGGATATCCGGGGGCGGAGCCCGGCATGCAAATTTCATTCGCCAAATTTCATTGGCCTTTTCTTAGTAGTCAGAGTTGATAGGTTCTCAAGGACGAACCCCATCTGTCGTTCTCGACACAACGTCTCGTTCCCTCCATCAGGGAACTGAGGTTACATACGTAACCAAGACGTTTCTTGAAGTTTGTTTCTGCATCATCATTATGTGCCCATAAGGGGGTGCTATTGTAGCGCAAAGAATCATGGGGGCGAGTAAGGTACATCATTCTGAAGAGCCCTTTGAAGTAGCCAGTTATGAGCACTTTGGTGTGGAACGACCAGAGGATTATATCTCTATTTCCGTTGGACTGAGAGCTTTGAAGGGTGGAGGAGACTCAACAACGGTCTCTTGAAGTTTCTTTCTGAATGAGCCTTTAATATGGCGGACATTGATTGTTTTGAAGTAGTTTGCTTTTTTAGGATGGTTGTCAAATTGTAATATAAATAAGAAGCTGCTTTAAGTTGTTCAGTAGTCAAGAAAACACATTCACTTAGCACCTAGTAAAGCATTTAGGCATAGCACTGTTAGGAGTATTTATTTAGGTGGTTTCACAATGGTTACGTCTGTATAAGTCACCTGAGGCTGTAATGGGTGGAGAGAGGGTAGCTGGTCCCAGATAGCAAATTTTTGCGCCCCAAATCTGGCCCACACTTTACTCCCCATACTTTACTTATCTGGCCCACATACCACGTGGAAAAGTTCAACGAAAACTAAACCTACAACTAAACAACACAACAACTACAACCTGAAATACAACCCAGCTAACAAAAGTTTGTTATAAGAACGTTCCTTAGAGGTTTTTCACGTGTTTGAATATGTTTAACAATTTTTTTTCTATAATGGTGATCAGTGTTTCCTTGGGTTGGGTTCGGCCCTTGACACTTGACCATCTGCTGAAAATATGTGCTTATAAAGTGCACTTGTCATGGCAGAGAATATGTGAACCTAACTAAATGATGTTGGTGGGGAACCATTGACACCACTGTGATGTCATAATTTGATTCATTGCTCTAAATTCTGCTGATTGAATGCTATGCCGATAATTGTTAAAAGATCAGGGTATTTCACTGTATTTAGATATATAGAATGATTTGTGACAAATGGATGTACATCTATCACAAATCTACTTTAAAAGTACATATGTGTAAAAGAGTAAATGTCAAGGGTCAAGAGCCCAACTCAGGGAAACACTGATCATCATGATCGTGACTTTTGTCTGCTGGGAACGATCTTAAAACGTAAAAAACTGACATTTTAAATATTTTAAAATGTGAAAAACCTCCAAGGAACTCCAAGTGATGCTGTTTGTTAACAGCAGATGTTCATCAATAATGACTCAATCATCGCTATAATAATAATGAAACTCAATACAAATTCTGTCAAATTGGATCACAGAAAGGTGTTGATTTTGGGATAAATCTTGGCCAGAATTGAAATGAACTGTTGATATATTTGGGTCAGCTCTGTTTTATTTGTTTTGACATGTGGCATTCCTTTGGCATGGCTGCGGCCCAAATCTGGCAAACAGGAGCGGACCGCCCAAGTGCCATCATTCCACGTTGTACAGATTAGGTGGTATGTTGAGTAAGGTGTGGGCGGGATTTGGGCTGCAAAAATTTGGACCAAGAGAAGAATTAAATCACAGGTTGCCCCAAGGACATTGTGGAGCACTGTCCATATTTTTAATTAAAATAAAGAACCTTATAGTGTTGCAAGTAACCAATCAGAATCAAGTTTTACAGGGAACAGTAAAATAAACAGTTGCTATTTTTTTTATAATGTTTTATTGTACTTGTAAAGTATGCCAACATATGTTTACATTAACTCAGAAATAGTTAAAATATATATATATTTCATGAGTTACAGCAGTTCATCAGTAGTCGAGATTTAACACAAGTTTTTTTATGCATTTGACAGATGCTTTTTTCCAAAGCAACTTACATTGCATTATACTATGCATTTGTGTATATAAATGACTTGTAGAGTCAGTTTTACAGCTTATCACTGCTATTAAACAATCTATCATCAGCAAGCCGAACGATCTGATCCAGAGCTTTCAGAATCAGAACATCAACATCATCATCAATGTCGATCTCTTCATGATAGTTCTTCACTGGGAAGATGTTGCACATCGGCACACCCAGTTTGTCATGGCATATCTGCATCTAGAACGAAAGAGAACAAATCGAGAAATCAAATAATTAAAACAGATAATTAGAAATAATCAATAGTCTTAATCTTAGAACATGATATAGATTGATAGATTTAAAATATAGATACATGATTTACCTTTTTTCTTTGATCTTCTTGCTTGTAGTACATCTTCTTCAGATCTTTTTTCACCAGTGGACATGCTTCATCCACTTTGGTCATAACAATCACTTGAGGAATCACAGACGCAGTTTATAACACTAGAACACGTCTAGGTGGTTAAGAAAAGTTCACATGCATGATTGAACATACTAAGAGTTTACATTACGTTTGCTTAGTTTTAAAAGTGGCTATATGTAATGCCACAATTAGATGAGAAATACTTACTGCAGTAGTGAAACTTCCATCATGGCCAGAAGATGAACTAACTGGCGCGTCAGCGGTGATCCGTCCTTGAAAGACATTATTAACAGAGTTGATGAAGCTGAACTTTCCTGCTCCTATTGGTCCAGCAACCAGAATCTTGATGTGCTTCACATCTGCATTACACAGACTGAATTCTTCTAGATGCTTTTTCAGTTCTGATTTCTGACTGTGTCAGGACAAGAGACACAAATATTGAGTCTTCTTTTGGGTTGCACAGATAAAGAGTCAGGTATGTGCAGGTTTTGAATGGCATGAGATTGAAAAAATAAATACAGTTTTTTTTCTGAAGTACTGTATATTAAATACAGTATGGGGTGGGGGGCATGAAAAAGGAAATGTTTATTTAATAGTGATCATAAGGTAACACTCCAACAGAAAGCACTTTAAATAATGCTGAAGTTACAACATTTGGTATTAAATGCTAAACTTAAATCACATGTCACCAGTTTGAGTGCAGCTATGACACGTCAGAGGGGATCTGGCCCTCCCGGCTGAGCCTGGTTTCTCCCGAGGTTTTTTTCTCCATTAATTAATCATTGGAGTTTGGGTTCCTCGCCACAGCAGGGCAGTGTTGGCCTGCTCACCGGGAGACTGCATTCATTCATTTATTTATTTATTTAGAAATTAGCTATTATTTATTAGTATGATCTTACTCGTTGTATGAATACCATGCACTGTGCTGTGTTTTTCTGTTTTTCCTGTTTGCCCCTGTAAAGCTGCTTTGAAACAATACACATTGTGAAAAGCGCTATATAAATAAACTTGAATTGAATTGAATTGAAATAAATAATATATTTGCTTGAAATATCATTACATTAGATCTGCCAATATTTTTATATGCATGACAACAATGCCCAAGCATTTAAGTATATTTCTTACTTCCATTTAATGTTCCTCCATGGTTTATCAAATTCTAGAAGAAGGAGAATCATATCAAACATAATTTTATCTGTTAGGTGCTCTTTAGAAAGATTAATGGTCATTATATTACTTATAGATCTTCTCATATGGGTTATTTGGTGCTGCAGGTTCTATTGGCTTTGACCCTGATCCCCCCATTTCTTTATATCCTTCTAAATCATACAACAGCAGAAATCTCTTTTAAAAATATATTTTTAAAAACATTCTTTTTGCTTAATTAATTCACATTTACATTTATTCATTTAGCAGACGCTTTTATCCAAAGCGACTTACATAGGAGAGCATATAAACATTTTGTCAACATGCTAAACAGTACTGTTAGTTTACAAGGCCATGCTACTTGAAGGATTAAAGATGGAGGAAGCAAAGGAGAGTAGGAACAACAAGATTTTTTTTGTTCATATTAATTACATTTTTTTCTGCCACTTCAGCAAGTGTGAAAATGTAATAAAATCATTTTCATTTAATTTAATATTTTATTTGCAAACATTTCACAAACCAAATTTAATTTTGTATTAACTTTGCACCAAGTACTTTAAAATAAACTTGAATCGCTGTATAATATACATTTTGCTCACCTGGGTTTAGTCTCAAGATTGTACAAGAAGTAATTTGGGGTCTGGTGTTCCTGATTTCTTATGTGTGAGAGATGCAGATCTCAGCCTGAGGATGTTGAAGGTCTTTACTGGACAGCAAACAATGAAGTGCTGGGCTTTTATTCCGCATACTCTCCTCTGATACTTTCACTTTCTGTAGACTGCACCAAACTGTGCAAACTGCTGAATACTGCAGAAAATCCTTCTTCATCTTCACCATCTGATCCCTGACAGTAAGCCACTAATTGAGTCAACGTTAAGAAAAGTTGATTTGTGAACGTTAATTACATTGAATCTGTAAATAATGTTGAAAAAATATTGAAATCTCAACAAAAAAACATTATTGTGGTGAATGTTTGCTTTTGTTGGGATCTTGACTCTTGTGTTCTAAAGTCGTATTTTTTTGGGAAATTGTTATTGTGCGATCAAATCTATATTTGACTGGTTTGGTATTACTATGTTAACAGATACAGTTGTGTTCAAAATTATTCAACCCCCACTGAAATTGATTGTTTTGGTCGGTTTGACATTGATTATGATCATTCAGTCATCCTGCTTACAATTAAATCAAAGAGGCACGTGTAGATCAGACAAATATAACATAACATTTATAATGAAATAACCACAAATGTCTTTTCTGAGCTCACATCATTATCAGTTTTATTCAACCCCCAAGTGACATTCAATCTTCGTACTTAGTACAACATCCTTTTACAGTTATAACAGCTTTTAAACGTGAAGCATAGCTCGACACAAGTGTCTTGCAGCGATCTACAGGTATCTTCGCCCATTCATCATGGGCAAAAGCCTCCAGTTCAGTCACATTCTTAGGCTTGCGCACTGCAACTGCTTTCTTTAAGTCCCACCAGAGGTTCTCAATCGGATTTAAGTCTGGTGACTGCGATGGCCACTTCAAAATGTTCCAGCCTTTAATCTGCAACCATGCTCTAGTGGACTTGGAGGTATGCTTGGGATCATTGTCCTGTTGAAAGGTCCAACGTCTTCCAAGCCTCAGGTTTGTGACGGACTGCATCACATTGTCATCCAATATCGCCTGGTACTGAAGAGAATTCATGGTAAGTGGCACACGCCCAAAGCATGATTGACCCCCCGCCATGCTTCACAGTAGGCAAGGTGTTCTTTTCTTCATAGGCCTTGTTCTTCCTCCTCCAAACATAGCGTTGATCCATGGGCCCAAACAGTTCTAATTTTGTTTCATCAGTCCACAGAACACTATCCCAAAACTACTGTGGTTTGTCCACATGACTTTTGGCATACTGCAGTCGACTCTTCTTATTCTTTGGGGACAGCAAGGGGGTGCGCCTGGGAGTTCTGGCATGGAGGCCTTCATTACGCAGGGTGCGCCGTATTGTCTGACTAGAAACTTCAGTACCCACATCTGACAAATCTTTTCTCAGTTCCTCAGCAGTCACACGGGGACTTTTCTCCACTCTACGCTTCAGGTAGCGCACAGCAGTCGAAGTCAGCATCTTCTTTCTGCCACGACCAGGTAGCGTTTCAACAGTGCCCTTTGCCTTGAATTTGCGAATGATGCTTCCTATGGTGTCTCTTGGTATGTTTAACATCTTTGCAATGCTTATAGCCATTGCCCTTCCTGTGAAGAGTAATCACCTGTTCTCTTGTCTTCCTGGACCATTCTCTTGACCTCACCATGTTTGTAACCAAACAAGTAAATGTCTAGAAGGAGCGGAGTATCACAGTCATTTAAAAGCTGTCTAATTGGTGCTTATTAGGCTTTATTGCTGCTCCCTGATATCCACAGGTGTTTTCAATACCTGATTGAAAACACTTCATGGAACCTCTGTTCTTCAGAGTGGTAGTCTTTAAGGGGTTGAATAATTATGTCAATGAAGAATTCACAAAAGAAACATTTACTACTGTATTACAAAACTAATTGATGTCATTTTAGTTGCATATGGTGCTTTAAGAAGTCCTTGTAGGATTTCATTCTGAATACAATTACAAATGTACACTAAATTCCCTAAAACCATTTACAGCATTGGGGGTTGAATAATTTTGAACACAACTGTAAATTACTCACATAAAGTCAAGTATTGAATACTAGTTGAGTAGTTTGGTTCGTACTGCTTATTCTTTAAAATACTCTTCTGCATTCATTTAATGTGCTGCTTAGTGTAATTCATTTTTAGGTGAAATTGTTGATACATGGTAGATTTGCTGTTCTTGACTCTATTTCATGTCAAGTGTTGGTTACAGAAGAATTCATTTAAGCAAAAGGGGAATATGTGGTGTTGTTACATTTGTAGCGTTTTTAGCTGCATGTTAAAATAAGGATGAGTTTAACTCACCAAATGATTCTCCACCAGATCTATCAAGATCAAACATATATGAAATGAGTTATTTAAAACGTCAATTTCAGTCAAGGAATTAGTTTAGCTCAAAGGCAAATATGTATAATAATCGTCATTATACATACATATTTTACAATTCTGATTAGCAATATAGTGATACAAATCCTAAATGTATTCGTCCAGCAAATACATTAATGATTTTATACACAAACGTTATCTCATGACTATAAGTAACGTGACTTTACCAAACAGAATTAAGAGCAGAGGTAGCATAGATCAAAACACAGTTTAAGTGACCAAGTTTGTGAGCGTGAACAAAGAGAACCCATCACAAATGCCTTTATGGGTTTTTATTAAACTCTACTCTACATGGTAAACAAAATGAAGACAAACAAATACATGAAACACAAACGCGCTAAGAGAGAGAGAGAGAGAGAGAGAGAGAGAGAGAGAGTGGATGGAAATCTTCAATGGTTTCAGAATGCAGTCCTGTTGAAATGCTGAGTTTGGGTTCTGAGTCCAAAGTTCCATGGCCTAAATGGACTCCCCAGAGGGGAGCCCCAAGCGGGGGTGTCTGTGGGAGTGTCCTTCTCGTCCTCTTTCTTCCCTTCCGATTCCAAAAAGTCCACTCTAAAACTAATTCGGTGATGGTGTTTTAAATGCATACCTGCCCTGCCCCCAGATGGTCTGCGGGCCAATGCCATGAAAGTGATAAGGTAGCCTAAGAAGGGTCCTTTGTTTCTCATGGCACCTCATTTGCATGGCTCTGACAGTATGGTCAGTTTACATTTAATACTTAAACTTGGTTATGCAAATAGTATGATGTGTGCTATGTTTTTATAACATAGCTCATCATATAGGGAATTCAAAGATGTGTAGTTACATATGAAACATGCAAGGCATTAAACTGTGAACGTATGAATATGTCAAATGAACCCTGAATCAAAACTTGCATATCTAACAGTTACAGAGTATATAAAATAGCACGAGCGGCAACACACAACCTAGACATTTAGATAGATTTACAGAAAGGATAGTTTAAATCACATAAGTTCCTATTTGTCAGAGAAGTTTCTCTGGTTAGCCTCAGGTGTTAAGTTAGAGATGAGACACAGACTTAATCACTTATGCTTTGAAGCCTATGAGTCGTAAACATCCTACAGGGAAACCAAATGGTTATCACACTATCTTTGAGAGTTTAAACCCTAAAACCAGACCCCATGGAGCTAGGTTTGCTAGGGTCTTTGAAGATGTTATCTTGAAACCAAGACAAAAGGGAGTGAGAGGTTGAATGGCTTGATCCAGACACTACACATTATTGCACCACTAGATGGCACTCTAGCTTCTTGAGTTGTAAAGATGTGTATAGGAAGGAGAGACGAGAGAGAAGAAATACTGAGCGTGTGCATGCATGTTATGCTGACCATTAGTGTGGATTAATAAAGGTTTAAGAAGGATTTACATTTCCTGTTTCTTGTCTACATAAAGACATAACAGCGTCGATAGCACGTATCAGTCTTAAGTCCCTCAGAAGTTAATTTAGCTTAGATGCACCTACGCATTTGTCGAACAATGCTTTAATGTCTCCCAGAGCTAGTTGTCTTCCTTTCATTTATTCTTCCAGGACCCGTACCCACCTTCCAACTTCCTCATTCAGGTCGGGTAAACGAGCAATTAATCCCTCCACGTCCAGTGTAGCCCAAGGCACATAGTGGGACTGTTGATTTTTTTTATCAGGATTGGGCATTGTGATACTTTAAGGTCACTATTCAAGATGTCTTTGAATGGGTTGTTGGTTGAAAACAGGGTTACTGATGGTGATCATCTAGGTCTCCCTCCTTCTCTGAGCCAAGCTTGCTGTAACTGTCGTTCATCAATGTCTTCTAGACAGAGGCTCCCTGATACCCGCTTGTATTCTTTCCTTGGGTATTTTGGGAATATTCTTGCTTCCTCTTGTTGTTCATTCATCAGGTGCCTCAAACTGTTATCGACATCTGGTATTTCTCTGTGGTTGTCCTTTTGTATTTCTCTGCTGGTAGGTTGGTATGTTGCTTCATCCATTGGTGAATGTCTCCCTTTGCTGGTGGCATTTGGTATTGCTCTGTTGTTAGATTGGTATGGAATTTCACTGATCAAATGTCTTCCTCTACTAGTGGCATCTAGTATTTCTCTGTTGCTGGGTTGGTATGTCACCTCACTCATCAAATATCTCCCTCTGCTGGCGGCATCTGGCATTTCTCTCTTGTTGTTTTGGTATGTTGTTTCACTCATCAAATGATCCCTCTGCTGCCAGCTGATATTATCTCTCTAACTCTGTGCTGCCATGACGCTTCATCGGTGTAACCTGAGATAGGGGGAGAGTGTCTCCCTCTTCTTCTCATGTGCCGACCTCTGACATGACCTCTGGTATTTTGCTACAGTTGTGTTCAAAATTATTCAACCCCCAATGCTGTAAATGGTTTTAGGGAATTTAGTGTACATTTGTAATTGTATTCAGAATGAAATCCTACAAGGACTTCTTAAAGCACCATATGCAACTAAAATGACATCAATTAGTTTTGTAATACAGTAGTAAATGTTTCTTTTGTGAATTCTTCATTGACATAATTATTCAACCCCTTAAAGACTACCACTCTGAAGAACAGAGGTTCCATGAAGTGTTTTCAATCAGGTATTGAAAACACCTGTGGATATCAGGGAGCAGCAATAAAGCCTAATAAGCACCAATTAGGCAGCTTTAAAATGACTGTGTTACTCAGCTCCTTCTAGACATTTACTGGTGTGGTTACAAACATGGTGAGGTCAAGAGAATGGTCCAGGAAGACAAGAGAACAGGTGATTACTCTTCACAGGAAGGGCAATGGCTATAAGAAGATTGCAAAGATGTTAAACATACCAAGAGACACCATAGGTAGCATCATTCGCAAATTCAAGGCAAAGGGCACTGTTGAAACGCTACCTGGTCGTGGCAGAAAGAAGATGCTGACTTCGACTGCTGTGCGCTACCTGAAGCGTAGAGTGGAGAAAAGTCCCCGTGTGACTGCTGAGGAACTGAGAAAAGATTTGTCAGATGTGGGTACTGAAGTTTCTGCTCAGACAATACGGCGCACCCTGCGTAATGAAGGCCTCCATGCCAGAACTCCCAGGCGCACCCCCTTGCTGTCCCTAAAGAATAAGAAGAGTCGACTGCAGTATGCCAAAAGTCATGTGGACAAACCACAGTAGTTTTGGGATAGTGTTCTGTGGACTGATGAAACAAAATTAGACCCATGGATCAACGCTATGTTTGGAGGAGGAAGAACAAGGCCTATGAAGAAAAGAACACCTTGCCTACTGTGAAGCATGGCGGGGGGTCAATCATGCTTTGGGGCTGTTTTGCTTCTGCAGGTACTGGGAAGCTTCAGCGTGTGCAAGTTACCATGAATTATCTTCAGTACCAGGAGATATTGGATGACAATGTGATGCAGTCCGTCACAAACCTGAGGCTTGGAAGATGTTGGACCTTTCAACAGGACAATGATCCCAAGCATACCTCCAAGTCCACTAGAGCATGGTTGCAGATTAAAGACTGGAACATTTTGAAGTGGCCATCGCAGTCACCAGACTTAAATCCGATTGAGAACCTCTGGTGGGACTTAAAGAAAGCAGTTGCAGTGCGCAAGCCTAAGAATGTGACTGAACTGGAGGCTTTTGCCCATGATGAAGGGGCGAAGATACCCGTAGATCGCTGCAAGACACTTGTGTCAAGCTCTGCTTCACGTTTAAAAGCTGTTATAACTGTAAAAGGATGTTGTACTAAGTACTAAGATTGAATGTCACTTGGGGGTTGAATAAAACTGATAATGATGTGAGCTCAGAAAAGACATTTGTGGTTATTTCATTATAAATGTTATGTTATATTTGTCTGACCTACACGTGCCTCTTTGATTTAATTGTAAGCAGGATGACTGAATGATCATAATCAATGTCAAACCGACCAAAACAATCAACTTCAGTGGGGGTTGAATAATTTTGAACACAACTGTATATCTTAGATTTTTCTTTCTCTGTGGTGTTTACGTCAACTCTGAATCTTGAGTGATTTCTTCATACCTCGGTCTTCTAGCAGCTTCTAACTCTGCAGATACCCCAGCATAAATTGATTTATAGACGGGTGCAGCATTCCACTTTGCTCTCTCTCCGTGTTGACTCTCTGGCGTGATGGAAGAGTATTCCTCCCTCCCCTCAACGAGTGTGTTTCTTAGAAATTATCGGCCCTTGACTTCTCTTTTTCTCCCTCTTGGATATCCAGCTCTCCTGTAAAATTAAACTCTCCTTTGACCAAAGGCATTTGATTATTCAGCTTATCATTTTGCACAATCAATGGCAGCTGGCTTCTGGATAACTCAAATGGGGGTGAGCTTATATATTTCTAAATTATTCACAGATGTTTTCTTCATCCTCTTTCAGGAGTTCTCTGGTTTCTTCATATTTTTCAGAAAATTAATTTTCTTAAACAAATTCAATACATCCTGTTCTCTTCTTTTCTTATCTTCTCTTTTCTGGCTTCGGTCTCTTGATTTAGAATTTCTTATTAAACCTTCTTTTCCACACAAACTGTTATATCAAACGTTCCACTTTCTGGCCATGAAGACCTAAGGCTTTTTGTTCGGTTTGCCCATTTTTTTATTTATTTCTCCAATCAGTTCTCTGCTAACAGGATATCTTGTCCCAAGTATTTCTACGGGTGTGGAAGCCATTTCTGTTTTATTGCCCTTACTTAGTCTGTTTACGATTTACTGCTTGACCTATGACCTTAGGTTCTCGGGTGCTATCTGCACGTTCAGCTTCTTTAGTGTAATGGCCTAAAACTGCAGAGGCTCTATTTCTCTCTGTTTGTTTATTTTGAACAACACTTTGCTCTCCCAATTTACGTTTCTCGTTTCTGCTTATTGTATTTCGGGGTGACTGATCACTCTGCCGTCTCTTCCCCACCACATCAATAGCCCTGGCTTATTCCCAAGAAATAAGACTCTGCTTAATTGTGGATTGGACGTTTTAGAGTCAAGGAGACCTGCTGTAATACAGTGCATAGATTGCCACATCTGTTGATTCTATGGAAACACACTCCTTTCTTAACACTAAGTAGTTTTTTAAAATGCTTACTTTACAACACCTGCTTGCCTCAAGTTCTTAACTTCTACCAATTAGAAATAATCTTTTTTTCTTCTGTCAGTGATTTAACACCTGCTGAGTCCCTAAAATGATTACCTCCAGAAATTATCAATAATTCCCTTAGTCTCAGTTAAAATTCTCGTTATTCTTAATCTCTCTAATGTATATATATATATATATCTAATATATCTTCTATCTTACTTTTGACAATACTCTCTGTGTTTCATTCAATGCAGCTCTTCTTTTTGACTGCAGTTCAGTCTCATGCGCTCACAGTGAGACAAACTCTCACACACGTTATTTCCTTCTGATCTTTCTCTGACTCCATAAATCACGTCTCTTATCTTCTGCGCACCCACACACACATTACATTTACTTTTAGCCATTTGGCAGACGCTTTTATCCAAAGCGACTTACATTGCTTTATCCTATACATTTTACATAGGTATTTGCAATCCCCTGGGATCGAACCCACAACCTTGTGTTGTTAACGCAATGCTCTTACCACTGAGCTACAGGAAAGCACAGAGTCTAACAGGCTGAGGTTTTCTCTCTTTCTCTCTCCCTCACTTCTTGAACTTTTATAAAGAACACCACAGCATATAGCAAAAACTCAAAATATATCACAACACATGCTACCTAGCGTCTTTGTATACTTACACGGCAAGTCCCTATGGCGCGACCTGTTTCCCAAAACAGGATTTTATGCCCTCATGGCCCTCACACCACTGTCTTGTTGTGGAACACTTGCCTTCAGAGCCCATAGCCTTTGTTAAAATCAGAGAAGAACATGAACTTCTATAAATATCTTAAATGTATGCTTTTATATAGGAACAAAATGTAATATATTTAGAAACTCTAAATGTAAACTTTTATATAAGAAAACTCAGAAATATACTTAGAAAAACCACCATAGTAATGGATGAACAAGAAGTCATGGAGAGGAGTTACAGCGCTCGTTCTAATCAGAATGAATGGCAGGGAAACATCCCAGTCAACACGATGATGTCACAGTGATCTCACAGGGATGTCACCTTGAGCTTTCACAATACTCACTATGAGGTCAAAATGTAACCTCGCAGCAAACTCACTGTGTGCTCAAACTGTGATGTTACTCTTGTACTGTGATCTTAGAGGTTTAGTTGTGACTGGTTTGTCATTTTAAGTCACCATTATTGTTGATGAGTGTTTGCTTTAGTTGAGTTCTTGACACTACAGTGTTTTACTTCTTTTTTTCTGGCTGCTGTAACTGTGTGTTTGTTGTATCGTCCAACTTTGTTATATTGAGTAATGCTAAAGGATTCTTTGTTGATAGTGTGATAGTGTGAAAACAAAAAATCTTGTCAATTTCAAAATAAACAACCTGTGCAGGCTTGTGGTAAAATATTGTTTAACTATAAATCCATCCATCCATCCATCCATCTTCTTCTACTTATCCGGGGCCGGGTCGCGGGGGCAGCAATCTAAGCAGGGATGCCCAAACTTCCCTCTCCCTAGACACTTCCTCCAGCTCTTCCGGGGGGCACCGAGGCGGTCCCAGGCCAGCCGGGAGACATAGTCCCTCCAGCATGTTCTAGGTCTTCCCCCGGGCTCTTCTCCCGGTGGGACATGCCCGAAACACCTTCCCGGGAAGGCGTCCAGGGGGCATCCGGAAAAGATGCCCGAGCCACCTCAGCTGGACCGTCTCGATGTGGAGGAGCAGCGGATCTACTCTTCTCACCCTATCTCTAAGGGATCGCCCACCCGACCCTGTGGGAGAAAGCTCATTTCGGCCGCCTGTATCCGTGATCTTGTCCTTTCGGTCATGACACACAGCTCATGACCATAGGTGAGAGTAGGAATGTAGATTGACCGGTAAATCGAGAGCTTCGCCTTGCGGCTCAGCTCCTTCTTCACCACGACAGACCGGCACAGCAACCGCATTACTGCAGAAGCTGCACCGATCTGTCTGTCAATCTCCCGTTCCATCCTTCCCTCACTCGTGAACAAGACCCCCAGATACTTGAACTCCTCCACTTGAGGAAGGGACTCTCCACCTACCTGAATTGGGCAAGCCACCATTTGCCGACTGAGAACCTCAGATTTGAGGTGCTGATTCTCATACCAGCCGCTTCACACTCTGCTGCAAACCTTCCCAGTGCATGCTGAAGGTCCTGGTCTGATGGGGCCAGCATGACGACATCATCCGCAAAGAGCAGAGATGAAATCGTGTGGTTCCCAAACCCGACCCCCTCCGGCCCCTGGCTGCGCCTAGAAATTCTATCCATAAAAATTATGAACAGAATCGGCGACAAAGGGCAGCCCTGCCGGAGTCCAAGATGCACCGGAGTCAAGTCTGACTTACTGCCGGCAAAAAGGGACTGGATAGCCCTTAGCAAAGGGTCCCGAATGCCATACTCCCGGAGCACCCTCCACAAGATGCCGCGAGGGACACAGTCGAATGCCTTCTCCAAATCCACAAAACACATGTGGATTGGTTGGGCAAATTCCCATGAACCCTGCAGCACCCTGGAGAGGGTATAGAGCTGGTCCAGTCTTCCACGACCGGGACAAAAACCATATTGTTCCTCCTGAATTTGAGGTTCTACTTGAGGTACTCAGGGCGGATCTCATCCACCCCCGGTGCCCTGCCACCGAGGAGTTTCTTGACCACCTTGGTGACTTCAGCCCGGGTGATGGCCGAGTCCGCCTCCGAGCCCTCAGCCTCTGCTTCCTCAATGGAAGACGTGACGGCAGGATTGAGGAGATCCTCGAAGTATTCCTTCCACCACCGATGATATCCCCGGTCAAGGTCAACAGCCGCCCCCCTCCACTGTAAACAGCGTTTGTAGGGCACTGCTTCCCCCTCCTGAGGCGCCGGACGGTTTGCCAGAATCTCTTCGAGGCCGACCAGTAGTCCTTCTCCATGGCCTCACCGAACTCCTCCCAGGCCCGAGTTTTTGCCTCCCCAACCACCCGGACTGCAGTCTGCGTGGCCTGGCGGTACCTGTGCCTCGGGAGTCCCACAAGCCAGCTAGGCCCGATAGGACTCCTTCTTCAGCTTGACGGAATCCCCTACTTCGGTGTCCAAATCCGGGTTCGGGGATTGCCGACTCGACAGGCACCGGAGACCTTACGGCCACATCTCCGAGTGGCCGCGTTGACAATGGAGGTGGAGAACATGATCCAGTCGGACTCAATATCTCCAGACTCCCTCTGGATCTGGTCGAAGCTCTGCCGGAGCTGGAAGTTGAAGATCTCTCTGACAAAGGATTCGGCCAAACGTTCCCAAAAGACCCTCACAGTACATTTGGGTCTGCCGAGTCTGTCCAGCTTCCTCCCCCGCCATCGGATCCAACTCACCACCAGGTGGTGATTAGTTGACAGCTCCGCCCCTCTCTTCACCTGAGTGTCCAAGACATACGGCCGTAGGTCAGATGAAACAACCACAAACTCGATCACCGACCTCTGGCCAAGGGTGTCCTGGTGCCATGTGCACTGATGGACACCCTTATGCTTGAACATGGTGTTCGTTATGGCCAAGCTGTAACTAGCACAGAAGTCCAATAACAGAACACCACTCGGGTTCAGATCAGGGGGGCCGTTCCTCCCAATCACGCCCCACCAGGTGTCACTGTCATTGCCCATGTGGGCGTTGAAGTCCCCCAGCAGAACAACGGAGTCCCCAGTCGGGGCACTTTCCAGCACCCCTCCCAGAGTCTCCAAGAAGGCCGGGTATTCTACGTCACGGTCCTCCAATTTTTTGTCATCATAAGGGGATTTTGAAATCATGTTTATTATTAAGTGTAGTCAAACCATTGTAAATTTTTGTAAGGGAACAAAGCATTACTCATAGCAATGAACACAACATTATAACAGACACACATATCCTGAAAAAAAAAGATTCTTGAGGACTAGTAAATAATACCCATGCAAATCAGTTAAATTTTACTCATATTTACTTGGAAGCAAAGGAAACTACATGCAAACTTCCTGAATCTACTCAATAAAACTGAGGCAAAGATTTCCACTCAATAAGATTGAGTATTTTTTATTCTTCGTTTTTAAGTAAAGAGTACCTAAATTTATCAGATATGAGTCATGACACACTAAAAGAAATTAGATAAAGTCTTCCTAATATTTCTCAATATGAATTACTCATTAAAATTTTGTAATATTAGATTATATGACCTACAAGAGTTCATCTTCTTATTACAAATGATAAATAATGATTAATTAAACACTAAATATGACTTATTCAGAGAAGCTTGATTTTCCCTAAAAATAGTCAGAAACAGATCACATCTATTGCTTTTATTGACCAAATGACAAACATCTACAAAAGCCCTTTTTGACAATGAACACAAGATTCATTTGATGTCAGCATTATTGTGATCAGTGTTCTCTTTATTTGAGCTCTAGACACTTGCGGATAGAAACTCACTTCTCTTTTATCAATAACAGTTGTGTTTCACGTGACATACTTCTGTGTTACTAATAAAAGAGTTTGTTGCAGTAATATAATATGATACATAATATAAGTTGGTGCAGTTTTATGTTTGTTTTATTTAAAGAGTTTATGGGTAACAAACCCATAAGAAGCATCTACAGAAGCCCTTTTTGACAATAAACCAAAGTTTAATTTGACATGAAGAATCAGTGTATGAAACTCAACAATGGTGACAATCAATAAAAGAAGGCTTCATCCTGCAATGCATGAATTATTCATGACTCCCAGCATGCATTCCAGTTTACCTGAATAAGTTTGATGATCATCACCATTGTTGAGGTGTGTATTAGTAATGTTGATCTCAAAGTGTATTCTATACACAAACATTTCTTAATGGCACATGTTGCGGTAGATTAAATTTTTGTCTTTACATTGTAGAATTTTTCTCAATCCCATAAACTCTTTTAATAAACACTTAAATCTAAAGAAATGCATCAACTAAATTAATGTATCATTTTACACAACCGCAGCAAAATCTTTTGTTAGTAACACAGAAGTGTGGCATGCGAAACACAACTGTGATAAAAGAGAAGTATGTTTGTTGTCTAGAGCTCAACTTAATTGAACACTGATCACAATAATGATGACTGCAAATTAATCTTGTGTTCATGGTCTAAAAGGGGTTTGTTGACGTTTGTTATTTGGTCAATAAAGGAATTGATGCAATCTCCTGTTTCTGACCATTTTTAGGTAAATTCAAGCTTCTCTTAATAAGTCATATTTAGTGTTTAATTATTCAATATTTATCATTCATAATAAGTAGATGAACTGTTGTTGGTTATATAGACTAATATTACACATTTTTTATGAGTAACTAATAATGAGAAATATTTGGTAGACTTTATCTAATTTCTTTTAGTGTGTCATGAATTATATCTGATAAATTTAGTATTCTTTACTTAAAAACATAGAATAAAATCTACTCAATCTAATTGAGTGGAAATCCTTGCCTCAATTTTATTGAGTAGATTCAGTAAGTTTACATATAGTTTACTTAGCTACCTAGTATATTTAAATAAAATTTAACTGATTTGCATGGGTAATATTTACTAATCCTCGAGAATAATTTTTTTCAGTGGGTGACATTGGTCAGAACATGTCTTTACAAAGTGAAAATGAAAGAGACTCAGTTTCCTATAAATACAATCTCTGATGAGAGCTGCTCTCACACCACAACTGCACACTCTATAACACTGAAAACATATAAAGCTGTTTTCTAAAAACAGAGGAAGGTCACAAATGGGAGGATTATTTTCAAAAGTACCACCACCCTCACCAGGTAAGTTTATTAAGGTAAACAATTATGTGACAATTTGTCCAACATTGTCAAATATTGTTATGAAACTTGTGGTGCAACATTTCACAGCGGACATTTGTAGTAGATGAACCTAAGAAATGTGAGAAAAAAAATCAGTAATGAATAGTTTATTCAATGTCTGCAATACAGGACAAACCTATTTATTAGATACTTACATTCTAAAAGATGAATAAAATTGACTTAAAACTAACATTAGTAAAATATAATGGGACATTTTAAAGATTTGATCATTATAAATGTCACCAAAATCATTGAAATACACATAACAAAATGAATACATACTCTCTTTATGTATTTATATATATTATGTTATTCTGTGTAGTGTTATTTGTATGCACCTTTGGTCTGAGAGTAACACAATTTCAATCCTCTTTATGTATGTACTGTACATGTGGCAGAATTGACAAAGCAAACTTTGACTTTAAAAGTGAAAGACAATTTTTTTATCTGTTGTCATGGATTTTTTCAGAAGCAACCAAACAGGTTATTAAAAGGGACACACTTCATTGAAAATTAGATACTTTCAGTTTAGGAAAATATTCTTTGAAAAATGAAACACGGTACTGTGGTTTAACAGTACTAAAACAGCTATGCCTACTTTTATTTCACATTTTTCATGTAATTGCAATTTCACATTTTTCTGTAGAATACGGAGAGCCATGGAGAAAATTTGACTGGGGGTAAGTCAATGGCATACCTATAGTAAAAATTCTTTGTTGAGAATAATATTGAATCATAAAAGCATCATACACAAACCACAGGCAAAAGAGAGTTACAAATGTGACAGCCCATGCAGTTAGGAGCAAGTTTTTTCATGATTTTTTTGGGTTATACCATGAGATAGTTGCATTCTTGAGGATCAGTAAATATTACTCATGCAAATCAGTTAAATTTGACTTACATATACTGGGTAGAAAAGTAAACTATATCCAAACTTCCTGAATCTACTCAATAAAATTGAGGCAAGGATTTCCACTCAATTACATTGAGTAGATTTTATTCTATGTTTTTAAGTAAAGAGTACCTAAATTTATCAGATATGAGTCATGACACACTAAAATAAATTAAAGTCTACCTAATATTTCTCAATATGAATTTATATAAAAATGGAGAAATATTATTTTATATAACCGACAACAGTTCATCTGCTTATTATGAATGATAAATATTGAATAATTAAACAATAAACATGACTTATTCAGAGAAGCTTGAATTTGGCTATAAATGGTCAGAAAAAGACATGGGCGTAAATCTCATTTATCAGGAGGGATTTTATACATATATATAGAGCAATTTTTGAAAGGGGACACATAATAATAGTCAAAATTGTACTTACTACGACACTAAGCGACAATATGCATTAGGTTTATAGGTTCATCATATAGACATGCAGTCATATTATAACAGAACTGAACTGTGAGCAATAAAGCTTTTTTCCATTTATATAAATTTTTTGTCTCTGTTTTGAAGACAGGAACTACCCATGATATTACACGTTGACATTGAGTCACCTTTTAAACAGTTTTAAAATGTTATCCTGATTTATACTGCAACATTGTTTGACAAAATAACCGTACATCGACATTAATGAGTGGTTATTATTTCCACTGTAGTGCCCTGGCTCTGCCAACAAACTTTGTTCAGGTTCGTGTACCCAAACAAACTTAAATTCTGTGTTGTACTCGTTGATGAATAGGCCGAGTTTCAGTTAACTGAATGTTTTGCTTATCCACGCACATACTGCACACAATAGATGCTGAGAAAACGATCCTCTCCAACTGAATGAAAGTTGTGCACCTTCTGTGGACGCTAAATATAGTGCCAACGTCACAAAACTGTAACCGGTTTGTTCGCGGCTGTGTGTGACACGGGACCTGAATGGTAGGATCGGTGGCTAATTGTTGCGGTTAATGTTCACATCATGCCAGGTCGCCGAAAATATAACAATGAATGCGAAACGGCTTCGGCGTGTTAGTTGCAGTGTGTGAAGTCCTATGCAACAAGCTAACGTTAACTAGCTAAGTAACGTTTTAATCGCAAACATAGCAGATTCATGAAAAAATACATCTGTAATCCGCATTTTTCTAAACAACTAATTTATAAATGAATCAGCATCAGCTACATTAAAGAGAATCACTTCATTTAAAGTGAATAAAATAGCCTTCTTACTGGAGTTCAACAACCACTGATGAACTGAGTGAGCCGCATACCTGACTTGAATGTGTTGCGGAATGCGCAGGTGAGATGAACGTGGAGAGCAGGCATTGGGCCAAAGCACTGTGAGAGGCAGGGGGGAAACTCATCTGTTTCTAAATTTAAAACGCATTTTTGCTTTTGTATTTTCTACTAATTACACAATTAGATTAGATTAACATAAATATATTTATGACAATAGCGAATTTAGTTCATCGAGGGGGCGACAACCCTCGGATAGAGGGGGACATGTCCCCTCCGTCCCCCTCCGGGATTTACGCCCATGGAAACAGATCACATCAATTGCTTTTACTGACCAAATAACAAACATCTACAAAAGCTCATTTTGACAATGACCTCAAGATTAATTTGATGTCACCATTATTGTGATCCATATTATTATTTGAGCTCTAGACACTTGCGGGTAGCAAACTCACTTCTCTTTTATCAATCCTGTTTCACATGCCACACTTCTATGTTACTAACAAAAGAGTTTGTTGCTGTAATATATTATGATACATAAAAAAAGTTGATGCATTTTTTTATCTAGGAGTTGTTTGTGGGTATGAGAAAAATTCTATAATGAAATTGTGCCATGTAGAAATATGTGCGATTAGATTACACTTAGATATCAGTCATCATACACACCTCAACAATGGTGATAATCATCAAACTAAATCAGTTAAACTGCAATGCATGCAGTCATGAATGAGTTTAGTAATATGATGTTACCCAGCATGCATTGCAGCATAAAGCTTTCATTTCTTTCATCATTGTTGAGTTTTATACACTGATTCTTCATTTGTCTGGGCATCTGTGTGTTTCAGCAGCTTTAAAATTCTTACAATCACCTGTAATTCATGTGTCAGGACTAAACTATTAATTAAATATAAAATTGACTTCATTCATGCTCTGAAAGTTTCATCTCAACAGTCTATTAGCTCTTTCATTTATTATGCAAAATATGGTTATATCTAAATTATAGTTAAACAGTCAAAGATGATCCAGTTTCAATCTGTAAAAGTGTGTACTTTGAAATTAGTGCTTTTCTGAGGCTCAGTGGTAAGAGTATGGCACTAGTAACGGCAAGGTTATGTGTTTAAACCCAAGGGATGGCAAATGCTCAGATACAATGCATAGTATAATGCTATGTAAGGCGTCTGCCAAAAGAGATCAAATAAAGTGAACACTGATCACAATAATGGGGACATCAAATTAATTTTGTGTTCATTGTCACAAAGGACATAGAATTTTGTTATTTGATCAATAAAAGCAATTGATGTGTTCTCCTGTTTCTGAGCATTTTTAGGTAAATTCTAGCTTCTCTGAATAAGTCATGTTAAGTGTTTAATTATTCCAATATTTATCATTCATAAAAAAAGATGAACTGTTGTTGGTTATATAAACTAATATTACTTCATTTTTAAAGGTAATTAATATTGAGAAATATTTGGTAGACCGTATCTAATTTCTTTTAGTGTGTCATGACTCATACCTGATAAATTTAGGTACTCTTTACTTAAAAACAAAGAATAAAAAATACTCAATCTTATTGAGTGGAAATCTTTGCCTCAGTTTTATTGAGTAGATTCAGGAAGTTTGCATGTTGTTTCCTTTGCTTCCAAGTAAATATAAGTAAAATTTAACTGATTTGCATGGGTATTATTTACTAGTCCTCAATAATCTTTTTTTTTCAGTGTATGTGTGTCTGATATAATTTTGTGTTCATTGGAGTCATGCTTTGTTCCCTTATAAAAATTTACAATGGTTTGACTATATTTAACAATAAACATGATTTTTATAGTTAAACAATATTTTACCAAAAGCCTGCACAGGTTGTTTATTTTGAAATTGACATGATTTTTTTTTACTTTTATTTTGTATTTACTGTGCGGTTTGGACGCGGCATCCGTCAAAAATAGACTGGGCGGCTATCTTTAGTGAAGCGGAGCTTTTGAAACATGCCGAGGTGTGTATGTAAACACAAGCATTGACTAGAATTACCGAGATCAGTTCCGGTAGCCGCGTATGTGCCACAAAAGTGTGCGGTGTAAACGAGGGGTCCCTCATCAAGGCTTCAAAGTATGAGCTCTTCCATGGAGACTTAACACTCAACATACTGTAATGAGGCGATTCAGGCTTTGGCATCACTTTTAAAGCGGACGTGATTTCTGCTTTGGCCAGCCAAGAGCTACGACCTGCATGTTTAATTAAAGACATGGCTTGATCGATGTTTGATAGTGCAGGAATAATTACTCGATCGGAATGAGGCTATTAATGCTTGGGAAGGCAGAGCCGTGTTGTGATGGAGATCGAAAATGAGGCGTTTCTTGCTACTCCGATGTGGCTGATGTGAAACCTGGTATATTTACATTTATGTATTTGGCTTTTATCTAAAGCGACTTACATTTCAATGTCCTATACATCTGTTTCTAAGTATGTGCAATCCCCTGGGTTCAAACCCACAACCTTGCGTTGTTAACGCAATGCTCTTACAACTGAGCTACAGGAAAGCTGGTGGAGAATTGAAGGGGTTTACAATGAAAATCTCTGATCTCTCTTTTTATGAGGAGATCGACTGACTCGGGTTTGGCGAGCCCATACTGGAGGTTCGTGGATGTTTGATGGGAGAGTTATAACGTCCGGGTCAAAACCCTTCGAGAGACTGGTCAGAAGATAGTCAGTGAACTGAATGTCGGGGTGCAAAGAAAATTCGATAGACAAACAAGAAACATTCCCAGGAGTCGAGATGTAATTTTTATGATTTTTATTGTGAGCGTTACATACAATACACCCGTTGTGCGACACCACAGAATTTACAAACATGTAGATAGCAACAACGCTGCCTGGAACATCTCCCTTTGTTAAAGTTCCTGCACGCCTCCAGGTTGCTGGGTTGCCCGGGGGTCTGAATAGCTGGGCGAATTGGCAGGAGAAGAACAGAGGAAGTGGAATTGGGAGGTGAAGCAGGGCATGGGGAAAGAGAGGGAGTAACTAGGGGGCATTCGATCGTGCAATGCGCTTCCGCGCAAGAAATGCTACAAACACCCAGGAAAACCCTGTTATGCAGCTCAGTGTCCCGTGCACCCCAGTTAGGGGCACTGGTTCCACTTAGCCACAGTAATAGCACATTTGGCCGAAAAAAGCTTGTGCTATGTGTAGAAATGCGTGCCCCCATAGTTGAGAGCAAACTCTTTCACGATGGCGAGGTAACCGCCCAGCTTCCGTCTCCTATGAGGGAATGCAGATCTCATCTACATAACGGGAAAAGGCGATAGGGAATTCTATGTTCAGACTTAGGAGAAAGAGCAGGTAAGATGGTTTCTCTATTTATAAACGAGCTCGTTTAGGGCTGTAGAACAGCTGGCTGATTATATGGTCCGGCTCCTCCCGAAGTATCTTAACCAAACATCATTTGTAACTATGACGATTGCATCGGCCACGCTTCAGACACGCCCTCCAAAAAGCGTTAATGCTGACACACCGTTTGATCTGAGCGTAAAACGAGAGGCACAGCAAGCGACAGAAACGCAAGGCGCATGGCACAAATAAGCAGCGTGCAAAATGTTCCCTGTCAACTGAAAACAATTCAAAAGAGGCACGTCTCACATAAAAAGATGCGTTCTGTATGATCAGGCCCTTAAGTGGGTGATATGACGCGCCACTCCAGTGAAAGGGGGACTCTTCGGATTCAAAAAGGCATTTGATTGGACAAGAACTTTGATGAGTGGCTGAAATGTTACGTGATGTCATGGAATTTCTAGTTTATGTCAGTGCTTTGGAGTATATTAGTTTATTGAAGTCCTTATTTTGAATAAAATTAAAAAAAACTTTCATTTTGATTTCAGCAGATCTTTAAATCAAAATCGTTTTATTTTTAGAGCGAGGCAGCTTTAGCTAATGTTAATTTGAGCAAGCCAAACCAGCCCCAGCTATTCAAAGGCAAGTTCATAAAGAATATTTTAACATTTAGTAATTTAGCAATGCTTTTATCCAAAGTGATTTACAGAGAGTTCAGGGACCAATAAAGCGATATGTCGTGCAGGAGCAATAATACAATTGGTGCTGATACCAAGTTAGTTTCAACAAAAGCCAGAACAATACCTGTTGAGAAAGAGAGAGGGCATGCTAGTTTTTTCTCCCATTTGTCTTTCAGGTATTGACAGAAGAGATGGGTTTTAAGTAGTTTTTCGAATGTTGTTAAAGATGTGGTTGACCGGACTGAGTTAGGAAAAATCCACCAGGATAATTGCAACCTAAACACCAAGCATACTTTTTTTATGTATAGAGATCCAACAACAAAGCTCATTGTGTGTCTTATTCTTGATAATATATTGACATATCGTCACATTGGAATTGTAAGGTTCTATCTGATATTTTTGCCCAAATTAATTTATTCACATATTCTTATTCTGTTTTTATGTTGTGTACATGTTGGGACATATTTGAGAAAGCAATAGGGTTTCATGTACAAAGTCAAATGGAATGCAAAATCTCTTTATCTCAACACTGCAAAGAATGCACCTTAGAATTCCAAGGTGACAATATATTTGTAGATTATAATCAACATAGTATATTCTGTTGCATGCTTCAACATATGCAAGTATTTATATTCTTATGGTTTAATTTGCACTAAAATGTAATTCTTGTCCTGGCACAGACAAAAGGAAGTACTGAAGAACCGTCTTGTAAACTTCTCTGTGAGAAATCCAGATGTAACACGAGTCAAGATCCTGGTAGCCGGACAAATTGCAGCAGGAAAGTCCAACTTCATTAACTCGATCAATAGTGCTCTTCAAGGAGTGATTGTTAATGAAGCACTTTCTAATTCATCTCATGGAAGTTGCAGTTTTACAAAAAAAGTACGTATTATTTAACCGCGCTCAAGATATGTATTTCCCTGATAGCAAGAAGCAGATAGAAATTGGTATTAGTCAATGTTCATTTTAAATCTCGCTTAAAACTTTTTTTAAAGATTGCTTTTACTTGATTAGATCATTTGTTTTTGTTGTGTTGTTTTACAAAGTGTTGTCATTGTGTTGTTTCACCTGATGTGATGTCTGCTGTGAGGCACGTTGAGAAAGCAACGTTTACTGGTGCTACATAAAATAAACATATTATTATTATTAATTACATTGAATCAATATCACTTTTGTACCTGCAATTAATGCATCTTTTAAATTATTTCATCAAGCCGTCAATATTGTGATCAGTGTTTGCTTTAGATGAGTTTTTGATCATTGATTTTTCATTCAATTAGTTTTATTTATTTCTCTTTTTAGGCTAGTAGTGTTTTGGTTGTAACATTTGGGACATTAAACAAGAAATATATTTTATATACATGCACAAGAGCTGTGACAAAGTTTGCACAAAGATTTTCTTACACACTTCACCAACATTCATCATATAAACCTCAACAATGTTGAAAACCAACATAAAAATTCAGATAAAAAGATTACATTTATGCATTTGGCAGACGTTTTTATCCAAAGCGACTTACATTGCATTGTCCTATACAATTTGTTTTTAAGTATGTGCAATCCCCTTGGAACAAACCCACGACATTGGTTTTGTTAGCGTCATTCTCTTACAACTGAACTACAGGAAAGCGAATTATAGCAATTCATGATAAAAGTCATGAATGAGGTTGTGCTGATCTCACACTGTAGCAGCATCACACATTGTTTACAAAGTAATTACACAACAAAGTCAAGATCATTATTGAAGGGGACATTTTCTGTGTGTGATAAGTTGACTATGCATGTTTTAGACTTGTAAAATTGCAGAAATTAAAGTGTCAGAAAAAGTGCATTCTATCTAAAAGCGAAAACTCACCCAGACTTACCTGAAACACCTCTGTATCCACACCCCCACAAGTCTACGTCAGTTCTGGGTTTGATTTGACTAAGACCGCCCATATATAGAAGCAAGTAAGGTGGGTGTACCTGTCAGTACAATAGGTTGGTTTCACGTGACGTCACGCTGCTGCATCGCGAGAGCGCAAAATTCAGATGGAGGGCAGGAAGTGAAAAAGCTGAGGATCTGCCAGTGGCGTCTGAAAAAATGCCATATTTGTGTAGTTTACGTCTGCTTCAATTGTTCAAACCGAGAAAAGAGAAAGGGATTTCAAAGATTAACAAAGATTGTCATAAAGGGGAGAAATGTAAAAGCTCACAGAACAACGTCCAAAGTATCTGTTTACATTTTACATTTAGTCATTTGGCAGACGCTTTTATCCAAAGCGACTTACAGTGCACTTATTACAGGGACAATCCCCCTGGAGCAACATGGAGTAAAGTGTCTTGCTCAAGGACACACTGGTGGGGGATGCTGGGATTGAACCAGCAACCTTCTGATTACCAGTACAGTGGTTTAACCCACTAGACCACCATCTGCACTTTACTAACTATCTATTTCTTGAAAGTGGTTCTAAATTCATACAATACGGACTCTCCGCAACGGTTTCCTCCATAGACGTATTCTACATGTTTACTTCCTGCCCTCCATCTGAAACCGCCCCCCCTTTGTGCGGCATCATAATATCGTGACTGAAAACCCAGCTAATGCTTTGGAACCTGATGTTTCAAATATTGTAATGGACGTTACATTTCCATCACATGCTTGCAGTTTTCGACCAATCACTACGGACTGGTAAACTTTCCAATCATAGCACACCTTTCATTTCCATTTGACAAGCTTTGTTATGAGTTTCAGAGAGGCGTTGCAAAGAGGAGATACAATCATGCATATTAACAGCATATTTAAACCTTAAATCGTTTTTACAAATTGCATTACATCTAAAACAAACAATAATATTTATTTTAGCCGTGTCATTTGACCCCTTTAAGGTAACATCACAATGATTGCATCAGCATTTAGAAATCATCATCTGATCCCACACATCAAACTCCCTGGTGTTAAATGTACACCCTGGTGTATATATGAGTCCATACCTACGGGTGTACAAATTTACACTGAAGCAGAGTCTTTCTGGTGTGAAATGTTAATTTATTCATGCAGTTAATTAATCAATTGAGTTCACATTACAAGTGATGATTGCTCATTAATGATGAACACCTGCTGTTAACAAACACAATCACTGAAGAAAACATCAACAATAAGAAGTCACCCTTATAGTGTTTAGTGTTTTCTTTAGTTGGTCTCTTGATCCTTGTTTGTCAATGATAAAAAAATCTTCAGTTGTAACCTTCTCATTTATTGGTGTCTTAACTTCAGTGAAAGCAAAGTTCAAAGAGGTCAGCCTTTGAACAGCCGTCTCAATGATGGTGACAATCAACAACAGATTAACTCTAGGTAGCAATGTATTCTGGGTAACATCATGGTAGAAACACCTCTATGACTCCCAGAATGCATTGCAGTTGATCTGTTCATTTTAATAATTCTGTAGCTTGTCACCATCATTGAGGTTTGAATGAAGAGTGTTGATGTCTAGATGTATCTGTTACTTCGTTCTCCAGAAAGATTTAAGGGATATTTCTACCGCAGCAGTGTTATTTATGTGTTATATAAAGCATTTTACATTAATAGTGTTAAACTGCAACTAACACAAAAGTTCCAGATAAATTGCACAATTAACCACATACATATTTTGCCTCATCTATAACTTTAGCTAAACTTTGTGTTTAACTACTTATAAGTTTTAATAAGACGACAACAACAATGAAAAATTAACATACATTTACATTTACATTTAGACATTTAGCAGACGCTTTTATCCAAAGCGACTTACAAACAGTTTAGGAGCAATACGCGATAGTTCATACAGGAGCCATAATACATTAGGTGCCAATACAAAGTAAATGGTTTCAACAAAAGCTAGACCACTACCTGTTAAGAGAAAGGGCTAGTTTATTATTATTATTATTATTTTTCATTTGTTTGTCAAGTATTCACCGAAGAGATGGGTTTTAAGTAGTTTTTTAAATGTTGTGAGAGATGTGGTTGAACGGACAGAGTTAGGAAGAATGTTCCACCAGGAAGGAGATGTGAATGAGAAAGAGCGGGAGAGCGATTTACTGCCCTTATGGGAAGGCAACACAAGACGCCGCTGGTTTGCTGAGCGCAGGGATCTTGATGGGGTGTAGGAGTGCAGGAGAGTGTGGAAGTAAGCCGGTGCAGATCCAGTGATAGTCCTGTAGGCAAGCATTAGTGACTTGAATCTGATACGGGCTGCAACCGGTAGTCAGGGAAGAGAAATGAAAAGGGGAGTCACGTGAGCCCTTTTGGGCTGTTGGAAGACGAGGCGTGCTGCTGCGTTCTGAACCAGCTGAAGTGGTTTGATAGCCTTTGCAGGAAGACCAGCAAGGAGAGCATTGCAGTAGTCCAACCTTGAGATTACCAGGGCCTGGACAAGGAGTTGTGCCGCATGCTCCGAGAGATAAGGTCTGATATTTCTAATGTTTAATAAGGCATATCGGCATGACCGTGTTGTCTTTGCAATGTGATCATTGAAGGACAGCTGTTCATCAAATATGACTCCGAGGTTCCTGGCTGTTTTGGAATGGGTGATTGTGGTATTGCCAAGATGGATATTGAAATCGCGTTGGACCATAGGGTGTGGCGGAAACACGAGTAGTTTGGTCTTGGCAGGGTTCAGCTGGAGGTGATGGTCTTTCATCCAAGCTGAGATGTCCTTGAGGCAGATTGTAATGCGAGCTGCTACAGTGGTATCTTCTGGGTGAAACGAGATGTAGATCTGGGTGTCGTCGGCATAACAGTGATATGAGAAGCCATGTGCCTGTATGATGGGTCCCAGTGATGTTGTGTAGATGGAAAAAAGCAGCGGTCCAAGCACCGACCCCTGAGGGACCCTAGTGATCATGTGGTGAGCCGTGGATAGCGAACCCCTCCATGACACCCTGAAGGATCTGTCGGAGAGGTTGGATTTGAACCAGCGGAGGGTAGAGCCTGTGATTCCTAGTGATGACAGGGTTGCTAGCAGTATCTGGTGATTGACAGTGTCAAACGCTGCAGATAGGTCTAACAGAATCAGGACTGAGGATTTAGATTCCGCCTTGGCTAGCCGCAGTGCTTCAGTGACCGATAGCAGTGCTCAGTGTCTCAGTGGAGTGGTTTGTTTTGAAGCCAGACTGATGGTCAGCCAGTAGTTTATTCTGGAATAGGTAGGAAGACACCTGGTTGAAAGCTGCCCTTTCAAGTGTTTTTGCTATAAATGGGAGGAGAGAGACAGGTCTGTAACTGTCGGGAGTAGAAGGGTCCAATATTGGTTTCTTCAGTAGGGGCGTGACCTGGGCCTGTCTGAATGTGGATGGAAACGTGCCTGTGAACAGGGAGGTGTTGATGATGTGTGTGAGTGCAGGTGTGAGCGAGGTGGATATATGTCCTGAAGGAAATCGGAGGGGGTAGGGTCAAGGGGACAGGTGGTGGAGTGGCTGGAGAGAAGTCTGGTGACTTCAGTGTCCTTAAGTGTGGTGAAAGAGGAGAGTTCGATGGTTTTAGTGTGGGAGGTGTTTCCCAAGGTCTGAGGTACCGAGAATTGATTGCTGATATACATCATATCAAAGGCAAGGAGATTAACTAAAGGAGTCATTGTTCTCCAAATTGGTGACCTCAAAATCTACTTCTCTTTTTCATGTTTTCTTCAGTGATTGTGTTTGTTAACAGCAGGTGTTTATCATTAATGATCAATCAACACTTGTAATGTGAACTCAATTGATTAATTAACTGCATGAATAAATTAACATTTCACACCAGAAAGACTCCGCTACAGTGTAAATTTGTACATTTAACACCAGGGAGTTTGTTGTGCATCGGAGTTTAGTTTTCTTTGACAAAACTAATTTATTTTAAAACACAGTCATGCTGTGAAAAGAAAATCTAGCTTTAAGATACAAGAGTCAAGATGTTGCAATTGAAATAAAAATTGCAAACATTATTTGCAGGTGTAAAATAGATGATTCAATGTATTTAACAATGACAAGTCAACATTTTTAAACATTGATTCAATGGTTGTTTGCTATCAGGGTTTGCCACTGACATGAGATACTGTTTTTCACAAAAAAAGATATGGTAAAATATAAAATTTCTTCTCAAAGGCACAGATTGTGAACTTTTTCATATTTTATCATATTTGCATGTATTGATGCTTCTATTTTTGTTTTGTAGCTCACATCATTTCAAATCAGTAGTGAACATGAAGAGTTGCCTTTTGTCATCAGAGATATAATGGGCTTAGAATCTCAAACTCTGTCTGGGTTGCAAGTAGACGACATTGTCAACACTATATTAGGCCACGTGAAGGAGGATTACACAGTAATAAACTACTACATTTATTTTACAAGTCTGTAGATTTTGTATTTTTTTTATCTCACGTTTTCCATGTTCTGCTTTATTTCACAAACCTAGTTCAAGAAAGACAACTCAATCACTCCTGAGGATGAATTGTACAACCAAAACCCTACAGTTTCTGACCAGACGTTCTGCCTGATTTATGTCATAGCTGCAGATACAGTCAATTTAATAGATCAACACATTTTTGAGAAGATGATGTTGGTCCGCCAGAAGATCAGTGAAAAGGGTAAAACTGAATGGATCTTGTTGATGACTCGGCACACTCGGCAATGAAACACATGACTAAAAATCAATGACAGATACAGTATGTGTAATGTTGTTTACTGCATGATGTCTAGGGATGCCACAATAATATATAATATTGACAGTTCATTACGACCTCTACGGTACTATACGTCCAAGTGAATTGCGGTTGTCCGGTTTGCAATATTAAAAAATTCTGTGCACTAAATTTCACTGTGAAGTGGCTCTGTCCATGTTTGTCTGTATGCTGAGAAGATAAATGCATCCCCAATATCTAATAGCGAGTGGTGATCGGGCGGGTGAAGTGAGAACCTGCAACACGAGACCCAGATAGCAAATTTTTACTGCCCAAATCTGGCGCACACCTTACTCCCAATACTTTACTAATCAGGCCAACATACGGCGTGGAATGATGGCACTTGGGTGGTACACTCCTGTTTGCCAGATTTGGGCCACAGGCATGCCAAAGCTATGCCACATGTCAAACATCAGAACAAATAAAGCAGAGCTGACACAAATATAAACAACAGTTCATTTCAATTCTGGCCCAGATTTATCCCAAAATCAACACCTTTTTGTGGTCCAGTTTGACAGAATTTGAATTGTTTCATTATTATTATAGTGCTGATTGAGGCGTTAGTGATGAACATCTTCTTTTGAAATAAAAAAAATATTTACCCAGAGAAATACAACAGCTACAACCTGAAATACATCTTAGCTAGTAAACGTTTGTTTTAAGAACGGTCCCTTGACGACATTCCGTCCCTTGAGTTCGGTCCCTTGAGTTTTTTCACATTTTAAAATATTCAAAATGTCAGTTTTTTATGTTTTAAGATCATTCCTAGCTGACATAAGTAACCATCACGGTGATAAGTGTTTCCTTGAGATGGGTTCGCGATCCTTGACATTATCTTTTGAATAAGCACTTTTAAAGTACAAAAGTAATAGATGTTCAAGTGATGCTCTGATCAATGATGTTGGTTGGTGAGATATCTAACAGGTTTAAATATTAATGAATTACTGTGCTGCTGATCCTGAAGGTACATTAAAACTTTGAGCACCCACTTTCAACAAATCTAACAAGTTTTTCACAGGGGTCAAGAGCACAACTCAAGGAAACACTAATCACCATGATGGTAACATTCTTAAAACATTAAAATATTTTTTTATGTATTCAAACATGTGAAAAACTTTGAAGGAACATTCTGATAACAACTTTTTGTTAGCTGGGTTGTATTTCAGGTTGTATTTCAGGTTGTATTTCAGGTTATATTTCAGGTTGTAGTTGTTATGTTTCTCTGGGTAAACAATATTTTTGTAGTTTTTGTTGAACTTTTCTGAAGTAATGCTGTTTGTTAACAGCAGATGTTCATCACTAATGGCTCAATCATCACTATAATAATAATCAAACTCAATACAAATTCTGTCAAACTGGACCACAGAAAGTTTGGTTTTGGGATAAATCTGGGACAGAATTGAAATGAACTGTTGTTTATATTTCTGTCAGCTCTGCTTTATTTGTTCTCAAGTTTGACATGTGGCATTGCTTTGGCATGCCTGTGGCCCAAATCAGGCAAACAGGAGCGGACCGCACAAGTGCCATAATTCCACGCAGTATGTTGGCCAGATGAGTAAAGTATGGGAAGTAAGGTGTGGGCCGGATTTGGGCCGTAAAAACTTGCAATCTTGGGAAGCAATGTGCTGTTGTCGAGTATAATACTGACGAACAGACGCACGCTGGCTTTATTGTATTCCCGTTGTACTGAAGTGATAATGTCCAAAATTGGCACATCAAGAATGTATTTTAACACTGCATACGAAAGCAGTACATTCGCGTTGCAGCAATAGCGTCTCTTCTAGCACCATGCAAAAGTCCGTTTAACGAAAGTCATGCCCCTCGGCGGCCTTTCGGACAGCTATTATCGTCTTAGTAAGAGCGCCTCCAAGCAGCTTTTTAGCATTGCATTTCTTCTAATTTATTGCAATGGCAGTGATGCACCTTTTATTATCTTTGGCCGTTCCCATTATCCACACGTTTACTTTGATTACAGCAATCGCAAGTTTATCATTAGTTCATTTGAATTATTCTGATGCACAAAACCTCTTCAAGAAACTTATTTTCCTGATGTGTTGATGAACAGTAAACCAAAAACTGCAGTAACCCAGCTAGCAAAAGGTGTATTCCATAGACCACTCCAGTCCACATGCCTTCCCAGCCTGAATGTTTTGGATGTCCCTCTGAATAAAACATTAACAAGTTAATGAGTTCAATCAAGTTGAGTTAAGGCATCAACTGTCACTTCATTATCTCATTAATGATGAAATAACAACCACATTCAGTGAAATTAGCCAGAAATAAGAAGTCACCATAATAGTGTTTAGTGTTTTCTTTAGTCGGGCTCTCACCCTTATTCTTTATGTGAAGTTTGTTAATAGCTGTAATAGTGTGTTTGTGAAGGACATTCAAAACATCTTGACCAAAGGTCAATTGGATTGTTTCTCTTGATGCTGTTAATGGCAATGGAGGACCTGATAGTAAAATGTAGATGTGTTTTGTTATTGCATGACTCAGTGGAGTGAAAAATTTTGTGACGCTAAATATTTTGTACTATTAGGGAAAAAAATATCACTTGAACAATTCAGACATCAAGAATCAGCTCATGAAACTCAACAGTGGTGACACTCAACAAGAAAGCTTCAGGCTGCAATGCATTTTGGGTAACAGAATAGAACAGAACTCCTCATGCGTTGCTGCATGAAGAAAAGATGCAACTTAACTTTGTCACCATTTTTGAGATTCATAAACTGATTCTTGATGTCTGGAAGTTTAAAATGTAAAAAGTTTTGAATTTTTAGATTTCTGCTGCTTCAATCTAAGCTGTAAATACAGGGTTTCAATCTGGGGACACATACGTTTAATACATAACACACCAGCACTCAAAGTTGCGCAAAATTTCCCAACAACAATTACGATTACTTTTCCTTTTCTTGATAGCTATATTTGTGCTTCAGACAACTTCCCAAATGAAAGCAAGGGTAAAGCCCAATTAAAGGAAACACTAAACACTATTATGGTGACTTCTTATTGCTCATGTTTTCTTTAGTGATTGTGTTTGTTAACAGCAGCTGTTCATCATTAATGAGATAATGAAGTGATGATTGATTCCTTAACTCAACCTGATTTTACTCATTGACTTGTTCATGTGTTGTTTAGGGAGACATCCAAAACATTTCCTGTGATAATGCACGTGGACTAGAGTGGTCTAATGAACGTCTAATGAACATTTAAGGAATACATTTTTGCTTGCTGGGAAGCTGCCAGTGTAAATCTTTACATTTATTAAATACACCATTCATTTTTACAAGTTTTTGCATAAAGATAATAAGTAAAGTTAAATAAATAGAATTTCCTGTAAAAAAAAGTAAATATCTTAAGATTTCACTGTTCCTGTCACATAAGCAAAAAAAAGCACTTTAATGTGCTGAAGCCATCAGAACCGAAAACCTTGGAGCATAAACCGAGGTCCGTATTGAACCATGGGTGAGCTGTATTGTTGCATCCCTATTGTCTACGTTAAAATACAGTAAATTATTTATAAAAGTAGAATTTCATTAGTATTTTACATTTACTGTTAAATGTACAGCAATTGTTCAGTTATTTATTTTCCAAATTAATTAAAGCATTTTCTTTTTCAAAAAGCTTAAGTTATATAAATACATTTTGATTATTATCCACATTATTTTTAATAATAAAAATAATATATTTGCTGTAGTTCTTTTACATTGCCATTCAATCTCCGCAGGGCTTCCTCAAGTGATTGTCATGACCAAGGTGGATGAAGCATGTCCACTGGTCAAAAAAGATCTAAGGAAGATCTATACAAGCAAGAAGATCAAAGAGAAGGTAAATCACATGATCGTTTAAATGTATTTCACCTGCTTAAATTGTTCACAACCCAATTGGTACAGATCAGATGAACATCACGAGTATGTTGACATTCAACATTAACAATGTTGGTCTGGCGTTAAATTGTGGTTGAAAATGAAAATCTGATTGACATCAAAATCCAATGTTGACTTGACGTCAAGTGATGAATAAAGTGATGACTGAGTCTTTAGGTTCTATGATTCAATTTATTCATAAAGCACCTTTGCAATCAACGGTGGTTTGATCAGCTTCAGTCAGCACTTTACCTCACTTTCACCAGTAGAGGTCCTAGTCGAATGGACATGAAATTTTCTATACTTATATTTTCGGAAACACACTCACGACCAGGCATTGTGCCATCAATAATTTACACTCAACTCGCTATGGGAATAGTGCCTTGCATACGTGCCTGAATTAAGGAAACAGCAACAGCAACTTTTTACCATAAAACATTTATTGTGGTTTGGTAGTCATCGTTTAAAAGCATTACACTACATTTGTGACAAGGCAAGATCATGCATAAATTGACAGAACACCTGCAACATTACATTATCTCTAGTCTACCTTACGGTTATAAATTGTGAACCCGTAACATTAGTGAGCGAATAAACAACATGAGCACTGCCAAATTACTAATATGCTCTAACTTAAAGCACAGTAAGAACAACATTTACATATAATACTTTCAAATCCAGAAGCAGGAAGGCTAATATTATTTCCCCAGATAGCAAGTTTTTGCTGCCCAAATCTGGCCCACACCTTATTCCCCATACTTTACTCATCTGGCCCACATATGCCACATGTCAAACTTCAGAACAAATAAAGCAGAGCTGACACAAATTTAAACAACGGTTAATTTCAATTCTGGACCAGATTTATCCCAAAATCAACACCTTTCTGTGCTCCAGTTTGACATAATTTGTATTGAGTTTCATTATTATTATAGTGATGATTGAGCCATTAGTGATGAACATCTGCTTTTTAGAATAAAAAATATTTACCCAGAGAAATACAAAAACAACAACCTGAAATACAACCCAGCTAACAAAAGTTTGTAATAAGAACCTTCCTTTTAAATATTCAAATTGTCAGTTTTTTTATGTTTTCAGATGATTTCCAGCTGACAAAAGTAACCATCATGCCGATCAGTGTTTCCTTGAGTTCGGCTCATGACCCTTGACATTTACTTTTTTAGATATATGTTCTTATAAAGTATGTTTGTTATATATATTGAAATGATGCTGTGATCAATGATGTTAGTCTAGCATGTTTACATGTGAATGAATTGCTGTGCTGCTGATCCTGAAAGTACATTAAACATCTGGGAATTTGATTACATTTTTCAGTCTCAATTGAATCTGAATCTCAACAATGGTAAGAACAAAACAATAGAAAACTGCATGCTGTTGATGCATGCCTGGTAACATCATAGCTCAAAATTAAATTATAATTCCCAGCATGTATTGCGGTTGATCCATTTATCTGAGTTGTCTACAGCATGACTTAAAATCTAAAGAAGAGTCACACTGATTTCACCAATATCATTTAGTGTGGTTCACATATGCTCTGCCATGACAAGTTAAATGTATAAGCACTCACTTTCAGCAGATCAAAAAAATTTGCTGAGGGGTCAAGACCCCAACCCTAGGAAACACTGATCACCATGATGGTAACATTCTTAAAACATTCAAATATTTTTTTATGTATTCAAACATGTGAAAAAACTCTAAGGAACATTCTTATAACAAATTTTTGTTAGTTGGGTTGTATTTCAAGTTGTAGTTGTTATGTTTCTCTGGGTTAATAATATTTGTGCAGTTTTTGTTGAACTTTTCTGCAGTGATGCTGATGTTCATCACTAATAACTCAATCATCACTATAATATTAATGAAACTCAATACAAATTCTGTCAAACTGGACCACAGAAAGGTGTTGGTTTTGGGATAAATCTGGGACAGAATTGAAATGAACTGTTGTTTATATTTGGGTCAGCTCTGCTTTATTTGTTCTGATGTTTGACATGTGGCTTAGCTTTGACATGCCTGTGGCCAAAATCTGGCACACAGGAGCGGACCGCACAACTGTCATCATTCCACGCCGTATATGGGCCAGATGAGTAAAGTAAGGGAAGTGAGGTGTGGGCCAAAAAAAATTAGCTATCTGGGTCTCCATCAGTTTTGCAACCCGTTGCCTCTTGCTGCTTGCGTCACCGAGTGTAAGTTCTTTCAGATATTGATTCATGTTCATACTCGTGTCCGATCACTCTCACCTTCTTTCCTTTGCTTCCTCCGACACAACCCTCTTTTTTTGGTGGCTCTGCCATGGAGATGTTTTGGTTCGTTTTTCTTACTGTTAGCTCTGCTGTTGGTTAAGTTCTCACAGGCTACACCCTAGATAGCATCCCCATACTTTACTCCCCACACTTTACTCCCCATAGTTTACTCCTCATACTTTACTCATCTGGCCCACATACCGCGTGGAATGATGGCACTTGTGCGGTCCGCTCCTGTTTGCCAGATTTGGGCCACGGTCATGCCAAAGCTATGCCACATGTCAAACATCAAAACACATAGAGCAGAGCTGAACCAAATATAAACAACAGTTAATTTCAATTCTGGCCCAGATTTAAACCCAAGTTTATTTCTTTAGTGGTTCTGTTTGTTAAGAGCAGGATGTGACACTAATGACTCAATCATGATTTCATTTATCACTTGACATCAATTCAACTTCGGATTTTGACGTCACTCAGATTTTCAACTTCAACCAAAATCCAACATCAGCCCAACATCGTTCTAACGTTAAACTGACAAACCATGTCAACTGGAAATTTCCTAGTTGTTAACTCACTATCTGTTTGTGGACAGATGGAGTGGTGTAATGTGAAACTGGGGGTTCCAATGAGCAATATCTTTCCAGTGAAGAACTACCATGATGAAATCGACACTGAAGATGATATTGATGTTCTTCTCCTAAAGGCATTTGATCAGATTGTGCGTTCGGCTATTAAAAAAGTCAGCAAAGGTGTTTTGAATTGATTGGAAACAAATACACCCAAAACCATCAAGACTAATTCATTTTTAAGCACTATCGATCAGTAATAACAATTCTGTGTTCACCCAGATAATAACTTATTGAATCAATATCACTTAAGCACCCGCAGTTAATGTTGAAAAAACATTGAACTTTCATCAAGTCAGTATGCTACTGTTGTGATCTGTGTTTTTGGTCCAGATCAAAAACAGCTGGCACACTCAGACATCAACACTTATCATACAAACCTCAACAATGGTTACAATCATCACTAGGGATGGGTATCGTTAAGGTTTTAACGGTACTACTACTTTTATCGATACCACTTATCGGTCCGGTACTTTAACGGTACTCTTATCGGTACTTTTTTGTTGTGTTTTTTTTTATGAAAGACAAAACTAAAGCTGGAGTTTTTTTCACTTTTTAAAACATTCGTATTCTTTACATTCGTTGACCTAACATATCTTAATGCAGGTAAAAGATGACTGATACCCACCTATTATTCATAGAGAATTAAAATAAAATGCATGTGGTCCTAAATTTGTTTGTTTTTTGTTGTTTTGGTTTAATAATAATAATAATAATTATACAGGTTTGTAACCTCTTGCAATTTACACAAACACAAAAAAAGTTTATGTATTTCATCGCTACAAATGAATTTTTTAGGTAAGCTCTGCTTTATAATTTCTTAAGCATAATTTATTATTATTCATCCATTTTAAACGCAGTACTGTGAAAGCAGTTTTTATGTTTAAGATTTATTTAGGCTACTGCATAAAAAAACACACTCTAAAGATTTATATGTAGGCTAATTTTTTATGCGATGTGTGTTTATTAAATTATTACATACTAATTTAAAGAAATCTTATGCAATGCTTATGTCTGTGTTATTTAGGAAGACTGCTAGGCTAGCATATGTACCTGAGGACGTGGATGATGAACTATTAGCTAGCAGGCAGTCGAAAACTTTCCATTTCTCTGTCTGCACATAATGCACTTTAGAGAGATGTTTAGCTAGATTACTTGTGTTACCGCTCTTACAAGCAAAAGTCTTGTTGCACTTGTTGCAACGAGCATTATCTGTATACTCGCGTGAAATGTAGCCAGACTTTAGAACGTTTGTTTCTCTCCGCCATCGTCACTCTATTATGCGCGCCGCGAGCTTTCGTGTTGTGTGCGCGCGAGCTCTGTGTAGTGTGGGACGGACGTACATTTCGCGTGCAGTGCGAGATTGCGAATAACGAAAATGCAGGTAAATGTTTTAAATATTATCTCAAATTAGAAATGGCTGGTCAGTTAAAATGCTAGGTAACGTTTATTTAGTAATAAAAAAGAGGAAATGTTTTTCTTAATTTCTCAAGTACCGATAGCAGAACCGTTAACGTCAGAGCTTATCGATACTTCGGTCTTTCATAATTTAGCCCCGAGACCGATAAAGTACCGAGTTTCGGTACCCATCCCTAATCATCACACTAATTCAAATAAACAGATAAACTGCAATGCATGCTGGGAGTCATGACTATGTTTTGTTCTATGATGTTACCCAGCATGCATTGCAGCATGAAGCTTTCTTTTTTTTTTTTGATTGTCACCATTGTTGAGATTCATACACCAATTCTTAATGTCTAACTGATCCTGAAATGTAGTACTATTGTGAGAATCTTTTAATCTTTTGTTTGACCATAACACTTCTTTAATCTCTTCCAAATATATCATAACTCTGGATTCAAATATAAATTAAGAAACACTGTAAATTACTTTTAAGACATGCATATTGATAAAAAATATATCATTTTCTGAAATTAAATGTATCAAAAGCAGTCTGTATGTTCTTCTCCAAAAGAAATAGTGCCGTTATAAAGCAGGTTTTTTTATTTCAGGAACTAAATTACAACTTGTAGCAGAATTTAAGTCTTTTACGGTAACATTTCAGTATAGGGACCAATTCTCACTATGAACTAGTAACTTGCCTGTTATAAGCATATTGACTGTTTAATATGACTTATGAAGCACAATTTTTGCGTTACCATATTCTGCACCCATAATCCTATTCCTACCCAATACCTAAACCTTGTAAAAGCTTTGCGAAGCATAAATAATGCTCACATAAGATTGTAACACTGCTAATTTAAGCCATGCATATTCATTAAAAGGGGGATCCAATCATTCAAGGGTAGAGACAATAATATTCCAGATAGTTGGCGGATAACCCTTCAACATCAATAAACTTTAATCCAGCATGGAGTTGAGTATGTTTAGTCCAGATATAAATTGCACATGTTCAAGAGTTCATGAGTCCAGACAACGAACACAACTGAGATCACAATCTGCAGTGCACCACTCGTAGTGTAGAAATCTTCATTGTCACACTCCATTCGGGAAATACCATCCATCAAAGGATCCATCAGATTGATGGTAAATGAACCATAGTCCAAAAGAAATGTTCATTTGATTCTTAATGAGGCGGCTAACGAAAACCCCCTAAACAAATATACAATACATAATAAGAATATAAAATTCACCATAACACAAGTACACCCATCACCAAATATATACAGACTTACATGAAGATGTAGAACCCAAGAGGTTCCTCACAATGGGATTATCAGTAGCATGTGGCTGAGCAGACACTCATAGCCATGCTCGCACCTCCCTAACTGGTCTTACTTGGCCCTTTTTAAAGGGAAAGACCTCCTGACATAACCCTATTTCCCCCCTCAGGTTTGGAGAGGCATTACCATAAGTAAAAACATGGAACAGTGTCTCATGACTGTTACAAGATGAGCTCACAAAAATAATGAAACTGACAAGGACTTATTGTTTTATAACAACCTGAATTAACTATAAACTAAGTAATAGAGAATTATTTAGCAAACATTCATTAACATACTGAATAACGAATACTATTTTACAATATCAAAAGATGTATAATTGTACATTTAAATAATTCATTAATCATTTATTGAGCACTTTCTTAATGATCATATGAAGCACAGACAACTCCTAAATAACTAATTTGTATTTGTATTGTTTAATTTAGAAAAAAACGAATCATTATTAAATAAATAAAATAACCTTTATTGATATGCTTATGAATAAAGAATAAAGCATTTATACCCTTGTATTTATAAACTGTTTACTGATGGATGTTAATTTTAGGGACAATTCTTTATAAATTATGAATTAACTGTTTACTAATGCTTAACTAATGATTAGCATACAGTTATTATACACTGTTACCAAAATTCATTATCAAGCGAAGCTGCAAAGATATATATTCACTCCATGATTCTTTCTCATATCTCTTACTGTATGACAAGCTGGCCGAGTACATACACAGGAAAACCTCCAGTGTTAATCTAGCACTGTTGGTGTTCATATTATTCTCACTCAGAGTGTTAAAAAGTAACACTGAAGCAGAGTTAAAGTTAATGAGATAATTTAGATGATTACTGAAGTGATGACTGATCATTAATGATGAACACCTGCTGATAACAAACACAATCACTGAAGAAAACATGAAAAATAAGAACTCACCCTAATAGTGATTAGTGTTTTCATTAGATTGGCTCTTAAACTTAACTATTTTTAATGTGCTGTAATACATGTGTTTCAGAGGCATATTTATAACAGTCAAACATGGGCGAAACAAGAGTATATTAACTCCAAATTACTGTTTGATGAACATAGGAGATGTGTAAAAAGATTCAAGTATGGAAGGAAGGAGTCGGGAACCGGATGACATTTTAAAATATTTAATAATCGCGGACGACCGGCGGCAAACAACAACAACAAAGTAAACCATAACTACATATACAAACACTTCGGGCCCGGACCTCTCTCTTCGACGGTCCGGTCGCTCGTTCCTTTTATATGCTCCCAATCTCCTACGTGATTCGAGCCGGGTGTGCGCACAGCTGGCACTCATTCACAATTACTCACCGGACTCGAACCACGGTCTCGCCCCGCCTACTCTACCACAATGACTTATTCAGAGAAGCTTGAATTGACCTAAAAATTGTTAGAAACGGGAGATCACATCAATTGCTTTTATTGATCAAATAACAAACATCTACAAAAGCCCTTTGTGACAATGAACACAAGATTAATTTGATATCACCATTATAGTGATCACTGTTCAATTTAGTTGAGATCTTGACTCTTACATTACATTATTTCATGCGTTATATCTGAGTATGTGCAATCTCTTGGGATTGAACCTATGACCTTGGCATTACTAGTCCCATACTCTTACCACTAAGCCACAGAAAAGCACTTATTGCAAGCACACACCATTACACATTGTGACTCGATCATCTCTGACGGTTTAAAAATTATTTAAAAATGTCCATATTCACCTTCGCAAATGAAAGTGCAAATAAACTATATGTCGAGTTGTGACTTTCTGTGCATGACTGAGTGGAGTCGATTTTATACTTGATTAATAGTTTAGTCCTGCCACATGTATTATAAGTGATTTTGAGAACTTTAAAGCTGCTGAGACACATGAAGAATCAGTGTATGAAACAGAAAAAACCATTAAAGATAAACGCAATGCATTCTGGGTATCATCAAAGCACAAAACTCATCAATGACTCCCAGCATGCATTGCGGCTGCAAGATTTTCAATTGTTAGTCACCACTGTTGAGATTCATACACTGATTCTTGATGTGTGAGTCAAAGACAAAATGCAAGCTTTTTAATAGTTAAAAAACTTTTTAGATTGATTGTTGCATGAAATGTGAATTTTAAATGTTAATTCATTGAGGCGTTCGTAACAAAACATACAATAAGTAATTAAACAACGTCCCAGATAAAGATTTAGTAAATACCTGATCACACTTTCATTTGCTACAAAACGATGTTTTACATAAAACAATGTCATAGCAGCACAAAGAAAACTGGAAACTTTTGCATGACGGCTGAACGATGGCAACTAAAGCAAACACTGATCACAAAAACGGTGACTTTAAATAAACCAATAAAGCATCAAGTCATGGATGTTATGCTGCAGTCCCTGTGAAGCAGAAGTGATGATCGTCTTCAGTATTCTGATGTGTTTCGAAAATGAATAGTGGGTGTGGCTCATGTGTTCCACTGTGAATTGATTGGATGAATAAAAACAGGATGTTCCCGTAATTTTACGGTAGTTTACTGGCAACCACAGCTGCCGGTATTATTCTGTAAAAACTACGGAATTTGTATTTTCTCTTGTTTTTCTGATATTAAATGTTTTGTGGGTCACCACTATGCTGAAGAGTGAGTCTGTGTTTAAGTCAAGGTCAGGCAATGAGATACGGATGTCATACTGCATGTTGCTTTGTATAAGAGTGACTTTGATGTTTTTACAAAGAAACAAATTAAGTAAATGTAATGTTTTCACTTTTATGCAATTGGATGAAGTTTTAATTTTATATAAAAAAATGCTGTTGATATAAAAGACTAAAATGTATTAAGTTCATTCACAGCTTGAAGTTTGTGCCCTGAAGTTTTAATCGGCAAGACTGTTTACATTCTTTTCCTGTATTTTTTACGGAATCTTCCTGGCAACCACAGCTGCCGGTATTTTTCCGTAAAAATTACGGAACATTTTTAACAGTGTACCTAAAAAGCAAATATAAATTTTACTTACACTGTAAAAAAATCGTGTAAAATTTACAGTAAATTACTGGCAGCAGGGTTGCCAGCCAGTTACTGTAAATTTTACAGCCACAGTACTGTAATTTAATTTACAGGCATTTTCTGTAATTGCATAATACAGGAAAAAAATGTTATTTTAAATAGCAACAGTATAATGCTGTATTTTTTACAGCCAATTGCTTGATTTTAATTTACTGTATTTAGAAGAAATACATAATCTCTGTATATCCAGTATGTTTTGCATACTGGATATACACTGTTTATTTATTTTTTAATTGATAAACATTACAGACAAATTTTGTACCTTATTGTACATGAAATATTTTTATTCAGTTACAACTTCATAGTAGCCAATTTGGCTATTTAAACAAGGAATGTTTAAACATTCTTGTTTAAACAACACGTTAACCAACATAACCATCATGTAACAACATCGCAAAACAAAGCCCAAGTGAGTCTGTAAAACGGTCCACATCTTGATCCATCAGAGCACAACAAGTAGCTAGAACTATGGAAAAGAAAAAAGAGAATAATGTTAGATATTTATAGTCAGAGGAAAAACAGAGGACAACATATACAGTCAGAGACAGAGAATAATAAAATGATGTAATTCAATGATGAGATCTGTGTGTGTGTGCTTCTTACTTTTCATCGATTTCACTGAAAATTCATCATTGTGTTTAGAAGAGCGGCAAGATGTGGGTTCACTGCAACCTGTTTCTTCTGTATCCTGGCATTTTAGATGACGCTTCTTCTTGTTCCACTCTCTGGATTAATATCTACAAAGATTCAGGAAAAACAAAATGTTATATATTAAATATACAAAATATGTTATATTAAAACACATGAATTAAATGATCAGCTTGCTAGTATTAAATAGGGGAGACTTCTAAATAATTTCCACTAAAAAAATCCATCTCTCATTGAGAAATATTGTTTTAAAGGTCTTAACAGTTATATAACATTAACATATCTATAAAATATATAAGGAAGTTGTTCAACTAATACCTTTCAGTGGACTCCAAGATACACGCTGCCCCATCCTGGTACTCAAGATTGAATATGTAAGATGCTATGAACAGAGTGGGAAGGCCAGACATGAAGCCGTGCTGAGCACCGTCACACACAACATAACCTTCAGTAGTCAGCATCCAGTGGCCTGCAAGTGTGTCCTAAAACAAACAATACCACATGTGACAATGGTTAATAGAGACAATACAATTTTATCTTTAAGCTTTTTACATTTAAAGCACATTTTAGTATAAGTGACTCTACAAACAAACTCTAAGCAAATTACACTGAGTAACTTACACTTAAAACCGTACTTATACAGAAAATGTAAACCATTAACGTTAGGGATGTCACGGTCAAGAAATTGTCACCCTTTAACGTCTTTTGCTACATCTCTCAGCTGGCCATAGACTGTATAACTAGCTGGTTACTAATCACTTTACCGGGCTATCCTCCATGAACATCGACTTACCTCAAGCTTTGATGACTCGTTTTAATTTGGGCTCTCGATTAATCGGAAAACTGCATTTGCACATTTGAATTACACCACAAAATAATCACGACCGAGTGTGGTTTTCAACACTCAATTCCCGTGAATCTCAACAGTCGAAGCATGTTTACCGTGTCTACGGCGGGCGCGATGTTCAACATTAAAAAACAACCATCAACTGACTAATACAATGAACTGTAGCTCGTCACAAACCGCTTTCGCTACTGGTGTGAACAAAAACTCTAAATAACATCAACAACTTCTGTCCTCAGGTGCTATAGCGACGGAGAATGTTTGAAATCTTACTGCGACGGCGCTGCTAAAACCCCGCGCAAGACTCCTTCGGTCCCCGCGGATGGAGGTTGAATCCGGGGTTATCGATATGAAACGCGAATGTACATACCTCTATATAAAGTTACCAGTATGATAGTTAACAAATATGGAAAAAAAACGTAATAAGTAATCTCGATTGGTGAAGATCATCCCGCCATTGTAGATTTGAAATTTACAGCAATATTCTGTACATTTGAGTTAATCCGTCACCTGACCCCAGAATGCATTGCACTTTACAGCAATATTCTGTATTATTTAAAAAAAAGTCAGCTTCTGTAAAATAACGCTGCAGTTTTAACAGCAATTTGTTACAGTGTATGCATTAAGTGAAAGCTTGGTTAAAAAGATTTGTCTTTAATCTAGATTTAAATTTGGAGAGTGTGTCTGACCCTCGAATAGTATCAGAAAGGCTACTCCAGAGTTTAGGTGCTTTGTATGAGAAAGCTCGTCCCCCTTTGGTGGATTTAGTTATTCTAGGTGTTATCAAAAGTCCTGAGTTTTGAGATCTTAGAGAGCGTGATGGGTTGTAATGTGATAAAAGCTCAGTTAAGTAAGTAGGTGCTAAACCGTTTAAGGCTTTGTAAGTATAGCTAAAATAATTTTAAAATTAATGGTTAGCCAGTAAAGTGATGATAAAACTGGGGGTTATGTGATTGTATTTTCCTGACCTGGTAAGAACTCTGGCAGCTGAATTCTGAACTAACTGTAGTTTGTTTATTGAAGATACAGGACAACCACTAAGTAGAGCATTACAATAGTCAAGCCGTGAGGTCACAAATGCATGAATGAGCCATTCTGCGTCAGCAACACATAAAATATTTTGCAATTTGGCAACATTTCTAATGTGGAAGAAGGCTGTTTTTGTGATATTTGAGATGTGATTTTTAAATGATAGGTATAACGGGTATGTCTTTAACTTTATTTGTTGGAGTAACAGTACAGCCTTCAATTTGCAGGTTGTAATCTTAGATATTCTGTTTACGTGTTTTTGGTGCTCTAAGTAATATTTCTGTTTTCCGATCCCTGTTGTAATCCATAATTTACTTGTGTGAGATTTGACAATTCCCCATTTAAATGGACATATTGATATCTGTCTGATAAGTAAGATCTGAACCATTGTAGTGCCTGTCCATGAATACAGGTATAATTGTGTAAATGATCTAATAGTATTTTCCGTCTACAGTACCGAAAGCAGCACTGAGGTCAGGCAGGACTAAGAGGGAGATGTTACCTTTATCTGAAGCAATAAGAAGGTCATTTGTAATTCTAACGAGCGCAGTTTCAGTGCTGTGATGCGGTCTTAAGCCAGACTTAAATATACAAACACAATGCAAATATAAAATGTTTTTTCAATATAAAAAAGAATTATAGGGACTGTTAAGAAGGCAAATATGGAGAAGAAAAAGTAACATTGCTAAGCAATAAATATGAATAAAACTAAACTTACCTGGTTGTAGGGGTTTTTCTATCACAGGAGCTGGCTGGACTGATTCTTGTCCTCCCATTGTCTCTTTTTATGTCTAATGACCAACATCAGTCAACATATTTTACAATGAACTTGAAGCACTATAAAAATAAAATGTTGAATTTGCTCACCTGGGTTTAGTCTCTCTCTGAGCTGCAGTTAGCCTCTGGTGTTTCTGATTGTTGTTTTGTGAGTGATACAGATCTCGTCTCTAACAAACTGATGATGTTGAAGAGTTTACTGGACAGAAAACATCGGACGGCTTGCCAGGCTTTTATACTCGCCTGTAAAGGCTGCACCAAACTACAGATCACTGCTGGCGCAGTGAAGTTTTCTGTTTGTGAGTCTTGTTTGCCCCATCGTGGGTTTGCTATTTCGTGCTTATTAAATATTGTTAACCCTTCACCACTGCCTGCGTTTGGGTTCTGTCTGTCCGACCGAACGTGACACGATTCTATTACGCTCTGAAGTAATGACGTCATCCGCCATGATGTGAATGAATGAGGCATTATATAGCGCTTTATTGTATATTGCTCTTTACCTAAAACGCTTTACAGTATGAGGGGAGTCTCTCCTCGACCACCAACACTGTGCAGCATCCACCTGGATGACGTTACGCGGCAGCTTGGTTGAAAATGCACTTGCACTACTCTGCACCATGGGAGCAGGGAATCATCTTTAGTGATGTCACTCGAGTAATATTGTTGTGTGTGATTGAAGCGGTGTTCACTGTCGTAAATTTTGTTTTTGGAAGTGTGTCAGGAAAATTTACTCATTATTTTGTCATAGTTCTTTAACGTTTGTTAAAACGAACATTAACTTTGTCTTAAAAAAGTTTTAACCCAAAAGTAGCTTGGTATGTTTCGATAGCAAACCGAAAGCGTGTCGTTGTAGTTTAACCTTGTTTTAGTTGAGCAATTCTTTTTTAATTTCCTCCTATTCAAATTCATTTAGGCATTTACTATTGCACTGTTTATCTACTTGAGTAAAAAAACCTCACTCTCCACTGAATTAATAAAAAAAAACTGGAAAGACAGCCCATTTACGAATTCTGCCTATATTTATGGGAATCAGAAACTGAAAGTAAATTGTTTTGCACAATTATGCTCCCTACAGGTCATAACGTGAACTCACAATAGAACAAGAAACAATAAATATTTGCTTTGATTGCAATTTACATACAATAATGATTCTACCGTCGATTGTTTAGATGAATCCCAGTTGAATTACAGACTGAAAACATTTGATTCAAAAAAAAAAGCCGATGCCAAATGTACTGTAAAAATACATAGTATATAGGCCTATTTAAAATATAAATTTCCAACATATACTGTTAAACACGTTTGTATATCATTAAGTGTCTTTAATTATATCACACCCCCTACATTGGTACAATGCAGTGTTATAAAGAAGTCAAAAGTGCAGTGGGATGTACAGAGCATATAGAAAGTGAAAGGGTCATGGTGGAGTATAAGAAGGGGAGGTGGAAACTCGGTTGAACAGAATAAGAATCAGCATCACTCTGACAATCTTCAGGTCTTTAGAATCAATCCAGGTGAGCAATTTCCAGATTTTTTTAGCCTATTTGTTTCTTCGCAACAAGTACAGCAATGCACTTTTGCAGTAACCTGCAAAACTGGCAAAAATGACTCTTTGCACTGCAAAAATGAATATCTTACTGTTTAGAGTCGTTTTTTTCTTGTTAACCAGTGAAAAATTTCTACAAATTCTTGAATCAAGATGCATTTTCTTGATGAACAAAACTACCTTAGTAAGAAATTCATTTATTGCACTGTGTGGCTTTGTTCAATAGGAGAACTGTAAATAGTTTTATTTATGAGGTTAGACACTAAATATTATTATAATACACTTATTATAATATGTGTTATAATTTTGATACATACTGACACTTGCAAAAGCAAGCAATACATGTCAATGGCAGTTTGTTATATAGTCAAATAAATGCAATTGATGCAATCTCCTGTTTCTGACCATTCTTCTCTGAATAAGTCATATTTATTGTTTAATTATTCAATATTTATAATTCATAATATGTTACCCTGGCCAACAAAACCAGTCGTAAGTCGCACGGGTATATTTCTGACAAAAGCCGAAAATACATTGTTAGGGTCAAAATGATCAATTTTTATTTTATGCCAAAAATCGTTAGTATATTAAGTAAAGATCATGTTCCATGAAGATATTTTGTAAATTTCCTACCGTAAATATATCAAAACTTTATTTATGTGAGTCGATCCCTTAATATCGCGAACAAAAAATGGTCAGAATCATGCCTACAAACTTAACTCGCTGCTGTCCGCTCTATGATAACTACCCATTCAAGTTTGGTATCTATGTAAAGTTAAGAGATTCCGCTTTCAAGTTAATCTACTCTCTTCTATGTCATTACAAGGGTAAGCCAATAGAGAGTGTTAAAACAAACCTGTTTCCTCTTAGCAACGGCCTGCTATAGCGTCTCACGTGCGCAGCGTACACAATCCGTCATGATCGCGCTTCAAAACATGGATTCTGATGGAAGCGCGTTTGCTCAATCTAAACGCTAATGACAGCAATAATTTAACGAACCTAGTAAATGATTGTTTCGCAAATCATTGGGAAGATAATACAGAATGTCCAGAGACCGGCTTGACATAAGAGGATGCCCCGGAAGACGACGAATTCAATTAATGTTTAGATCGCTTCGACTCCGTGCCATGAAGGAATACAAAGTGTTCACTGCAGACTCAGAATTCGACCCGCTTGAGTGGGAAAATTCTTCAAAGTTCAGGTCAGTCAGTCACATACGTTCTTAAATGCCTTCTTTACAAAGTAGTGGTTTTCATGAGTTGTTTGTCAAAGTTATGCCAATTTTGCTCTGACAAAATGTAAACAAAACATCATCTTAGCATGTTGGTCTGCCTCTGTTATTGATGATTCGTTGCCAGCTCAAGTGTAAAATTCAGGTGTAAAATTTTATATGTTCCTGGAAAATTAATTTTATGAAATTTTGTGTGTATAAAGTTTAAGCTGTGGTTAATCAATGGTGTAAGTTTCATTTATTTCCCATCATTGGTAATATGCGTTGCTAAGGACTACTTCTGGAAAACTTTAAAGGCGATTTTCTCAATATTTAGATTTTTCCCACTCTCAGATTCCAGAATTTTAAATGGTTATATCTCAGCCAAATAGTGTCCTATCATAACAAACTATATTTCAATAGAAAGTGTATTTAGTCAGCTTTCATGTGGTGTATAAATCTCAATTTTGAAAAATGTACCCATAAGACTGGTTTTGTCATCCAGGGTCACATATGTAGTAGTACGGTTATATAAATAAATATTACTCAAAATTAATTAATATTGAGTAATATTAGGTAGACTTTATCTAATATATTTTAGTGTGTCATGACTCATATCTGATAAATTTAGGTACTCTTTCCTTAAAAACATAGAATCAAATCTACTCAATCTAATTGATTCGATAAGTTTCCATGTAGTTTTCTTTGCTACCTAGTATATGTAAGTAAAATTTAACTTATTTACATGAGTAATATTAACTAACCGCACTTTTTAGTCTTTTTGTATGTATTTCTCTTATGTATTTCTCTTTTTTTCTTCTATGCTGGATAGATGTTTGTGTGTCAAGAATGAATGTGGCTGCTAATGATTTAACATTGTCAATTTCCTGTGAAGGATCAATAAAGTATATATAATAATAAAATTAGGAGATATTGTTTATTTGAATATTTATAGGAGGACTGCAACATTAAAATAAATTAACATGGGAGTATCCTCATCAAAACCTGCTGCAACACAATACTCAGCACCAAAACCTGCTGCAACACAATACTCAGCACCAAAACCTGCTGCAACACAATACTCAGCACCAAAACCTGCTGCAACACAATACTTAGCACCAAAACCTGCTGCACCACAATACTCAGCACCAAAACCTGCAGCGCCAGTTCAAAAACAAGGTACAATCATTTTATTCACAGCTGTGTTTACGTTCGAGAGAGTACTTTATTTGATCTGTGTTTTTCCCTAGAATTGGACAAACCATGGAGGAGCTTTAAATGGGAGTAAGTAATATTACTACAGTAATGATAGCTCAGTCACAAAACTTTAGAGGCACAGACCGATTGCTCCCAGTCTTGTAATCCACCAGCCCATCATCTTGCACATTAGAAAACAACTGCTTTTACTCAAATTCCTTGGAGCAAAAAATTATTTTGTATTCTTGTCTTGATAGCAGTATATCAAAACTGAAAAGGAGTCTAGAAGAATTCATTCCAAGTGATGCAAATGTTAAGGACATCAAGATTCTTGTTGCTGGTCAAGTTGGTGCAGGAAAGTCCAGCTTTATAAACTCCGTCAATAACGCTTTTCGAGGTCGGATCACCTCATCAGCGCTTGTTAATTCATCTTCTGGTGGTGGTACAAGTTTCACAACTAAAGTAGGTATTTGTCTTCATGGCTTCAGTCATATATTGCTAAAGAAACTCAGAAAAGTTATGTACAACGTTACTAATACATGTATAGCTTTCTTTTTATAAACTATTAGATGCTTTTGACTACAAAATGCATGAATTCTTTTGTGTTTTGGTGTGTAGCTGAAAGGACACCGCATCAGAAGTGGAAAAGTTGCTTTGCCCTTTATCTTCAGAGACATAATGGGTTTAGAACCTGATGCATTGGCTGGGTCTCAAGCTGAAGACATCATCAATGCTTTATTTGGTCATGTGAAGGACGGTTATGAAGTAAAGCACACTACAATAAACACATCAATTGTAAAGATTGCTCTATTCAAGACTTGTGTTTGTGGAATACACCTGACTTTTTTGAATTTAATTTACAAATTTAGTTCAAGAAGAGCCCACTCACTCATAAGGATCAACATTATACCAGTGACCCCAGTCTCTCTGACCAGGCTTTCTGTCTGGTTTACGTCATAGCAGCTGATACAGTCCAGTTCACAGATGACAAACTCATTGACAAGTTGAAGATCATCCGACAAAGAATCAGTGAAAGAGGTCCTGAACACTGAATGTTTTTATTTTTTAAATAATTTCACATAACCTGACCTAACCCATAACCCATTTGACAATGATCGTGTGTGTCATGTGCAGTTTTGTTTAATTACGGACAAAAGCAGAAGCATTAGAACTTTCTTAAAAAAAATACATAATTAGATCAAAATATTGAAAATAAAAGTTACAGAAGTGAGTATGCATGATTTGGGTAGACGAGAAAAAGTTATTTGCAGTATTTTGTTGATATTGTTAAAAAAGGCCATTCTGGTTTGTAAAGGGGATGTTAAATGGTTGAAATTTGAAAATAATTATTAATGGTCATCTTCATTTCCAATTTGCACTTGACACGGATGTTGAGCATATTATACTGAATGCCATTATAAAATGTCATTGTCTGTGTGACATGATTGTAGCGATTCCTCAAGTGATTGTCATGACTAAAGTGGATGAAGCATGTCCACTGGTGAAAAAAGATCTAAGAAAGATTTACTACAGCAAGAAGATCAAAGAGAAGGTAAACCATAATATTTATTATCTACATTTAAAATTCTGCTATAGAAATCATAATTCACAGTCAAATTTTCTGGATTTATGTTTTGTTTCTTTCTAGATGCAGATGTGCAGTGATAAAGTGGGTGTGCCAATGAACTATATCTTCCCAGTGAAGAACTACCATGATGAGATGGACACTGAAAATGATATTGATCTTCTGATTCTGAAAGCATTTGAACAGATCGTAAATCTCGCTGATGATAGATTGATGGAGAACAGTGATAACTGACATAAAACAGTTAATAATAATTTGTTATCCTTGGTATGCACTCGCCTTTGTTTTCTAAAATGTCAATGTTTATTATGTTTTTTAACTAAAAATGCAATCAATTTTGGGCATAATAGTGAATAATTTTGACATAGTAAATGGTACAGTATTTACAGTACGTGCTTGTCAGTCAGAATATGCACTTTTGTTTTGAAAGATTTAACGTAATTCAATAAATTAATAATAAAAAAATCCTTAACAACGGTCTGTGTGTGCACAAATATTGAAACATTACTAACCGACTGTTCAATACTCACATGGTGGGTCTGTGCTGCAGTCTCAGCAAATGAAATAAAAGTACTGAACAGAACTGTGCCAGTGTGAGGGAGGTTGCCAGATTCTTGATGTTTGTGAAAAGGTGTGTGTAAGAGCATTGAACAGTTTATGACACATAACATTTGTACAGTACAGTACTGGCTCTTATATTGAATGGTTTATGGATACTTTAACATATTGGACATTAAATCGTGCTTTTTATAACAAAGTGCAGAACAATAGCAGTGCATTCAAATTTATCAAAATTTCTGTAAGCAGTAAAAGTGTTATGGATTTAATGCAACAATTTTAAACATTGATTACATGGTTGCTTGTTCTCAGGGTAAACATTAACATGATTTCAAATTCATTTGAAAGGTTTGCTCACCTAAATTCTCAAGATTGTCTGAGCTGTAGCTGTAAAGATGATGTTGTTGATTATTCTATCAAGCTGAAGTGGTTACTGCAATAAAAGCAACCGCTGCAAGGCTTTAATGCTGTGATACTTTCACTTTCTATATCTTTCACCAAACTGTGCAACAAGCAGATAAAAATCCCCTAACCTGAGAAAATATGAGGGCTTTCATGCTCATTTGAGAGGTCATTAAACGTTATATTTAACGTCCCCATATGCATTAAATATAATTTAAATCCAGCTTTAAAAAAGAGTTTAATCTTAACCACAACTGTTTATATACGTTTGCTTAACTTCCTTCCTGCCTTGCGGTGATCAGTCTTTACGAGATCAGGCTGCATTTACTGGAAATGAAATTTAGAGAGATTCGAGTCTTTGTGCAAGATTGAACTTGATTTTGCACAATCCTGTCAACAAATGTATATATCGCCCTCCATAGAGCACTTTGAAGGGTCATTCCAAACCTGAGTGCTCATAACTGTCCACTTCAAAGGGACCTTCAGAAAGAGGGATTTCGAAGGTTAGAACTGATAGACACTCACGTCCCTCCCCCATGATTCATTGCATGGTGATTGTGTCATCTTATGGGCACTGAATGATGACGCAGAAGGGGATTTTAAGAACCAGTTGTTTCGTCCTGTACACCCTTCAACCCTTCAAAACTCTCACTCCAGAGGGTAAACCCTTTGAAGGGCTTAGGGCTTAGGGATGAGCCCTTCGGAATGGACCTTAGGGTATAAATAGTTTGGTCTGGTGAATTTGACAGGACACTTTGTAGATTAGTTAAACCCTAGGAATTGCACATATTCAGATAAAATGTGTAGTAAAATGCAATGTAAGAGTCAAAAGCTCAACTAAAGTGAACACTGATCACAATAATGGTGACATCAAATGAATCTTTTGTTCATGGTCACAAAGGAGTTTTGTAGACGTTTGTTATTTGATCAATAAAAGCAATTGATGTGATCTCCTGTTTCTTACTATTTTTAGGTCAATTCAAGCTTCTCTGAATAAGTCATATTTAGTGTTTAATCATTCAATATTTATTTTTTCATAATAAGCAGATGAACTGTTGTTGGTTATATAAACTAATATTACTCCATTTTTATAAGTAATCAATATTGAGCAATATTAGGTAGACTTTATCTAATATAATTTAGTGTGTCATGACTCATGTCTGATAAATTTAGGTACTCGTTACTTAAAAACATAGACTAAAATATAATCAATCTAATTGAGTGGAAATTCTTGCCTCAAATTTATTAAGTAGATTCAGATTTGAATGGATAATTGTAGTGGAGTGGGCGGGGCGGGGCGAGACCGTGTTTCGAGGCCGGTGAGTAATTGTTAATATGCGCCAGTTGTGCGTGCACCAGTCTCGTATCACGTAGGAGATCGGGAGCATATCATAGGTATGATGACATCGTAACCACTCGCGGCGAACATTCTGACTAAAAAATGTGTTCCAAAACCGCGCGGTACTAAAATGTGTATGTCATTCAATATCTTCTCCTGGCCGCCTGGTGGTAGTATGTTTTTCCTGAATACGGCTGTAACTACATAGAGTTCAAGCCCCTGAAGCGTTGGACACTTCTGGATTTCAGCCCTAATGTGATTTCAGCTCACCGCGGCTTTCAGAAAATTTGCGTTGCGTTCAACCGGTCGGTGGGCTTCATCTAAGCTTTGGATACTAATGAAATGTAGGTGGACCTAAATACACAGGTTTTATCTTGTTACTGTCGAAATTCCATCGAAATCGATCGAGGAGAAAGTATTTAAATAAATCGCGGAAATTGTGAAGTCACATTTGTGGCGGGTAGATTAGCGAATGTACTGCAGGCGCAGTTCTAAAAAAACATCGTCTGTATTCAACTCATCCTGACGGTGTTTTTCTAGAAATTATTACTCATGCTTTGAATATGTGTTGTGTGAATATGAATGAACAATTAATTTTCATGTGTTTTGTTGTTTTCTCTTGTATTCTCAAAATAAATGTTTATGAATATGAATGAACGCTAATTAATTTTATTTGTTTTGAGTGAGGTACCATGGGTCTGATGCCCATTCCAGCTAAAACAGTATATTTTCATGATTTCATTTGAAAGAACTAACAAAATTTTACATTCATTTAAAATTTCGTGCAAATATCTGATAAAATAAGGAAGTTACAAGCAAAAATGTGTTAATTATAAGCATTTTCGGTCACACGACTTCCATTGGAGTTAATGTTAACTATTTTACTGTATTCCTCGGTATTATACATATCATAACTTTCGCAATCCTCTACTGATTTTCACAATTCAGGTATCGTCGGAAAGGGAATTTTCAGCTCTGTCTCGTTATGTTATCCATTTTGAGCTTAGGGGTGTTTGACAATTTTGTCATCATACCTACATATAAGAGAACGAGCGACCGGACCGTCGATGAGAGAGGACCGGGCCCGAACATGTCTGTATTTGTATTTATGTTTTAATGTTTTTATATAAATAATAACAGCCGGCGGCCCCTCACGGCCGAGCGCCTGCGAACAAAAAAAATCACAAAAAAAAACACGGATTTGCGTTGTTTGCGCGTAGAGTCCTCGTTGTTTACGCGTAGTCTACGCGTGGAAAATCGACGCGTACTCTACGCGCAAACAACGCGTACTCTACGCG